>LDPL01000034.1:556215-1059092 GCA_001305505.1 Neonectria ditissima
TAGGCTAATAGGAGTATATTAATCTAATTAGTCTATTTCTAATTATAAAAATACTATATATAATACTTAAGGGTTTAATTAAGCCTTTCTATCTAACTATCTATTTAGGGGTAGAATATAATACTAAGTAACTACTTAGTTATAAGTAGGTTATAGAATATTCTCTAGTATTTAGATATAAAGAGAGAACTATAATTAGTAATAATCCCTTTAGGTAATCTATAGTCTTAGAAGATTCTCTTAAGGAATAAGGTTACTAGTCCTTTAGTAGTAAGTTACTTTAAAGTTAGTATAAATAGAGAGTATTTTATAAATTAGTTAATAATAACTAAGATACTATTAGAAATATAGCCTTTTTCCTATATAATAGAGGGTAAATTAGTAATAAAGTCTATTAAGATTTCTTCCTATAGTTAAATTAGTACTAAAAGTAAAGTAAGATAGCTATAAGGTTAATATAGCTAGGGCTTAGTCTACTAGTAAGTTATATAGATTTAAATATAATCTTTTATATCTTTCTTTATTAAGGGTTAGTAGTACTATACCTATAGCCTTCTAAGACTCTTATTAACTCCTTAGTATCTTATAGTAGGATTATTATATATTAGTATTAATAATTCTATATATATACTAGGGGGAATATAAATCCTTTAGCTATAATAAAGTAAGCTATTCTTACTAATAGACTATTTAGCTTCTTACTTCTTTATAGGCTTTTTTACTATAGTCTTATAGTAAATTATCTATAACTTCTCCTAATAAAAGGAATCTACTTCTTAAGTATTTTATATAGCTATAGTTAAGGAAATCTCTATTCCTAGCTTATTAGCTCTCTTAAGGTAAAGGTTTACTAACCTTACTATAAGACTATCTCTAGGGTTATATAAGATTACTACTATATATACTAATATAAAACTATAGGTAGATTTACTTCCTTTAAGAGGATTATCTACCTAAGTAACTAGTAATCTATAGTTAAAGTCTACTTTAGAAGCTATTATACTATTACTATACTACTCTCTAGTATTAAAAGTAAAACTTATATTTAGTATTTTATAGTTAGGGCTTACTTTAGGAATTATCTTACTATTACTTTTCTACCTTTTAGCTTTAAATCTACTAAGAAATAGTAATAAAGTAACTATCTAAGCCTTATCTACTACTTTCTTATTAAAGTAGTTAGGCTACCTTAATAGACTATCTATTAGGTTCTTTACTTTAGGCTAATAGATAATCTTAAAGTTAAAGGGGTAAAGGTTATTAAGTATAGTAACCTACTTAGATAATAGCTTTAGCTTTATTATAAGGTATTAATAATTTAAATAGTCTATTAGAACCTTAATCTAGGTATTTATATAGGCTAAATAGTACCTCTAAGTATAAAAGGCTTCCTTAATAGCTAGAAGCTTAGAATTAAAGGTTAAATATTATAATTCTACTTCTATTAGCTTATATAATATATATATAATAGGGTACTAGTAGTCTTACTATAGCTATAATAGGACTATACTAATAGTATATCCTAATGTATCTATCTTAATCTTTAAAGGTATACTAGGGTTAAAGTAGGTAAGAATAGGTTCCTCTAAGAATACCTATTTTAACTACTTAAATATATTAGACTTATAGTAGTCTAACTAGAAGGTTCTTTTATTATTACTATATAGTAGATCTATAAGAGAGGCTATAATTTTACTATAATTCTTAATAAAGTATTAGTAAAATCCTATAAATCCTAGGAAAATCTAGATATCTTTTATATAGTAAGATAGTAGCTACTTTATAATATACTTAATATATTCTAGTTCTATATAGATTCTTTTAGTACTATTAGAGTTAAATAAACTTTAACTATCTCTAATATATTATATAATATTATATAAGTATAGCTTTTTATAGTACTAATAGTACTATATAGATACTATATAGGGTATTTACCCTTATACTAGTTACGCGGCCCAATCGCGTATTATCGCCGATTTGGAGATTTCCCGACATTCCTGGACACCCATCTGAAACAGCCACACTGAATCATCAATTGCACATCCATTCCACAACCAATCATCAAGGAATTCACATATGTCATAGACCCAGGTCTAGGCCACAGATTGGTATGCTTTACATTGCAATTGGACCATCAGGGTCAAAGTTATCAGGGTATAAAGAGAGAGGGATTTCCCAAGTTGTCTAAATCTGTATCGATCTCTACCACACTCATCTCTTATTCAATTGATTACATAAGCACACCATTATAAAGCTAATTTCTCGCTCTATCTAATGGTATTACCTCTTTTCTAACAAGAGTTCATATACCCTCTCGAATCCCCTTAGGAAGCCTGGATATATCCTACTATCCTAGTAACCTATCCAATTACCTATCGATTTCCTATTAAGGAAGCCCTATGTTATTTAATAAGTACTTATAATAAACCCTAGGAAGCTTATATATTAGAGGTTAAATTTATATTTCTTAGGATTAGTATATAGGCTAGTAGCTTATAGCTAGGTAAGAATATTATAGATATACTATAGGTACTTACTAGGATTACTACTATATATTAGGATATTATCTAGATAGATAATATAGATAATATCTATTAGCTCTATAAGGATATTATTAATATATTCTTAGAATATTACTAGGGTATTAACTAGTCTAAAGGGTATAACTAAGTATTTAAAGTAACTATAGTAATAGTAGAAAGCTATTTTCTATTTATCTCTCTTATAAATATATAGCTAATAGTATATATCCTTTAAGTCTAGCTTTATAAAGATCTATACCTTACTAAGCTAATCTAGGATCTTATAGATTAGAGGTAAAGGAGCCTTATCCTTCCTAGTAATCTTATTAAGACTATAATAGTTAATATAAAGGTATAGCTTACTTTCTTTCTTAAGGATAAATAGGATTAGAGCCCTAGCTAAGCTAATAGACTATCTAATCTAACCTTTTACTAATATATTAGTAAGATAAGCCTAAAGGACTTCTAGCTCCTTTATAGTAAGACTATAGATAGGTCCCTATAGTAGTATTTTATCTTCCTCTATATTAATAGTATATATTTATCCTTTAAGTATTAAAGGATCTACTTTCTCTATCTTAAAGATATCTCTGAATTCTAGGTAGAGTTTAAGGTAGTTAGTTACTAGCTTCTTATTATTAGATTACTATAACTCTTTAGTAGTTCCTTTTAGTATTATAAGGGTAAGTATATCTAATAGATTACTAGTAATTATAAGGGTAGTAATATATTCTTTAGTAGCTTTATATATTCTCTTCTTCTTTATAATAACCTTAATATTACTTTATAATATACTATAACTCTAAGTCTTTATTTTCTACTTAAGGACTTAAGGTTCTATATTATAAAACTAAGAGTCTCTAAAGATTACTCTATATTAGTAGATTATAATAATATAGAAGTAGACTTTATATATTCTTACTTTCTCTATATTATTATAGACTATTATAAGTTATTAGAGAGTTCCTTAGTTCTTAAGGACTTCTTAGTTAATTCCTTTAATCTAGATCTTATTAGGTTTAATAAGCTTCTATTTAATAGTAGTTAAATAGTAAAGGTAAAGGAAGTTTACTTTAGTCTTTATATCTACTAAGATATTTCCCTCTAGTCTTTTCTACTAGCTCCCTATATATATTTAGGTTCTAATAGTCTAATATATTAGTAGGGATAAGGTTTAGTTAGACCCTTATTAGGTTCTAAGGCTTATAAATTAGATATTATTAGGAGTTATTATAGGTATAGTAAGGTTATAGCTAGTTAGATACTAGTTTATAGTATAATAGTTACTTTTATATATCTTATAATTAGGCTTAAAGTACTTTATTAAAATATATTTTTCTTCTTTATACTTATAGTATATAATAATATCTCTATAGGGCTAATAAGATACCTATAGAGCTATAGGGGTATTAGTAGGGTTACTATTTAGGGTAGTACTTAAAGTAGGTAATAAGTATATATTACTAGGGTTAAGTCTTCTAAGGATAGTCTCTACTTAGGTAACTAAGCTAATAAACTTCTACTAAGTAGAAAGGATCTTATAGCTAACTACCTAGGTTTATAGTATAAGTATAAGTTAATAAATTACTAAGTAGACTTAATAGGAATTAGGTAACTAGTTTAGGAGCTTAGCTTCTAGAGCTTTATAGTAGTTAAGGAAGTTTCTAATAGTTTAACTTAGCTTTATATAGTAGTATACTAGCTTTATAGTTATTTTAAGGTATTAGGTAGAGTTATTATTAATTGTCCCTTTAACCTAAGTAAGGTAATTATTCTATATAATCTTATTAATTTAACCTTATTAATTATTATTAAGGAAGCTAGTCTAATATAGCTTAACTAATCCTTTAAGATAGCTATTAGTAAGTAGGACCTTTAGTAGGTCTATATAAAAGCTTAAAGGATATAAAAGGAATTAGCTATTAAGATTAGTAAGATAGATCCTTAATTTAGTCTAAGACTTTATATTATAATAAGAAGTCTTTAAGATAAGCTTACTAATATTATAGTTAAAGGTATACTATATATTTATATTATATTTATAGTAAGTTTACTTTATAGATTATAGTTTATAATTAGAGTTAAAGTTAAGAGTAATTCTAATATTAGTTAGCTTAAGCTAGTATCTCTTATAGCTAATTTACTATAAGGCCTATAGGTTCTTAATATAAAGGTTTAGCTCTATCTCTTCTATAAGAGTATTATTATACTTAGAGAGAAGGTTAAGATTATAGTTAAATAGAGGGTTTAATAGTAATATCTAACTCTTAGGTTACTTATCTTAGGTTTATAAAATTATAAGGTCTCTACTACTTATTAGGTATAAACCTAAAGAGATAGATAGTATACTAGGAGGATTATTAGTAGTAGTTATCTTCCTTAATAGTCTACTATATTTATAGGTTTAGAGAGATTAACTTATTAAGGATAGTATTTATAGTAGGGAGTAAAGAGGTAAGATAGACTACTAGATTACTATAAGGTTACTATAGTAAAGGTATAATAGTACTATAATATATATTAATCTTTAATCTTTCTATTCTTTCTAGTTATCTAAGCTCCTTTTATCCCTTTCTACTCTAGTTATCTAAAGTAGGGTAATATATACTAGTAATACCTAATTAGTATAGTTACTCTAAGACTATAGTAGTTCTATTACTTTTACTCTAAGACTATAGTACCTTATAGTTCTACTTTTAGTACTATAGTACTAATAATACTTTAGTATATAATAGGATCTTAGTTTTATCTATATAGAGTATTATTAGCTCTAAGTAGTCTTATTAGGTAAGAGGTAGGAGCTATAGTAAGGTTATAGTAGTATTACTATATAGCTTAGCTTATCTTTCTATCTTCTAGAATTTTAATATATTATATCTTAGGAGGTTAATAAGGAGTTCTCTCTAGTAGGAATATTATATATTTTTTATATAGTAATTCTACTATACTTATACTTTAGATAAGGTATACTAGTTAGATAGTTAGCTAGTATATTAGGCTCTATAATAGGCTTATTTAAGCTTATTAGTTACTTTAGCTATTTTACTATTCTACTATAGGTTATAGTAGGGTCTAGGTTTCTTCTACTTTAGGGTTATAAATTAGGTAATTACTTTAAGTTACTTAATAAGCTAGTTAATAGCCTTATTAAGGGCTTCTATAGAGGTTATAGTACCCTAGGACTATTAAAGATAGACTACTACTTTATTAAGGGTATTCTATAGGTTAGTCTTCTTCTAGTTATATCTAGGGTCTAGTTTAAGTGTTAGTTCTTCTAGAATAGCTATAATATAGATATACTATAGGAAGTAATTAGATCCTTCTAGGTTATAGTTAGTTCCTTCGTATATTATACTAATAGCCTCTATAGCCTAGGCTAGATTAAGGGTACTATTATAGTAGTTTTAGGCTAATCTAGTGACTATACCTTAGGGTGTAAGGAGGCTAACTTAGAGGTACTATACTTCCTTAATAAGGTAGCTATTACCCTAGTCTAACTAGCTATAGTAATCCTAAAGTAGGTAGTAAAGATTAAAGTTACTAATAAGTAGTATATAATTAGTTAGTATAGTACTAGTAAGGGCCTATAGTATAGATAATTTACCTCTACTATTTAGGGGGTTATAGAGAGTTATAATTTAGTATTAGGTTTTTATAAAGGTAATACTAGCTTAGTCTTCCTTAGCTTATAATATCTATAACTTAGGTCTATATTACTTATTAATATATATTACTATATACTTACTATAATAGATTATATAGTAGTTATATCTTCTAGGGTAGGCTAGAGTCTTAGTTTTAGAGTTTCTATTTAGTTTAAGAAGTATAATTATATTATATTTACTATAGGCCTATAGGGTAATATAGGTAAGAGTAGGCTATTAGTTAGTATTCTAGAAGAGTATAAGTATTAGTTAATAGTTTAGGGGGGAGAGGGTAATAGTAAGGATATAGTAATATGTATTAATAGTAGGGATAATATAGTAGTAGTATAAGCCTAGGTTAGGGACTAGTTAGTGGATATTTAATATTTATTTAGTAAGCCTAAGAGCCTTTTAGGCCTCTTAGGTATAAGAGCCCTATAAAGCTAGGCTATTAAGGGGGGTAGGAGACTCTAGCCTCTTAGAGGCTTAGGTACTATATATTCCTAAAAATAAAGGGGTCTATTAGGATAGCCTTCTGTAGCTTAAGCCTAGTATATAGCTACTATAGGGTAATTTTAGCTCTAAGTAGAATACTCCCCTTTATAAAGGATATAAATTTATAGGATTTTATTATATTCTATTAGGTATCCTTTACTATTAGGGTATATAATATCTCTATAGTATCTATAGGTTAGGTTTAACTTATAGTTTTAGGTAAGATGTCTAAACTTAAAGTAGTTATAGTATTAGGTAGGTTAAAGCCCCTTGTTAAAAGGTTTATAGTTATATAGCTATATATTAAGGAGTAGGCTATTATTATAGAGGTAGTTAACTTCCTTAATAGAGCTAATATATAGGATTAGGTTTACTTTTATATTAGAGCTAGGTTAGCTAGCCTTTTACTTTTTCACCTAAAGGACTTTTAGCTAGTTAGCTTTATTAATTTCTTTAATAAGCTTATTAGTATTATTAGGGATAGATATAAGTTAGATTCCCTTTACTATTACTATAAAAGTTAAGGGGGAGAGGGCTATATTCTTACTAAAGGTCTTAGTAACCTAGTCTTTAGTATATCTAGCTTATACCTTATTTATAATAAGGAATATAAGGACTATATTACTACTTAGGAGCTTTCTAGCTATAATAACATTAGTATTACTATAGGCTAGGTTTACTACTATAATAGTATCTTTTAGTATTTAGCTACTAATATTAGAAGGTATATTCCTTATACGAATAGTAACTTTACATTTAATATAGCTTTAAGTAGTTTACTTAAGGCTTATATAGCTTAGGGTTATAATATTTTATACTATAATTAATATATATAAAGGTTAGTCCCTACTATAGTCTAAAGCCCTAGTAAAGGTAGTATTAATAATAGTAGTTAGGGTAATAGTAATATTTAAGGTAATTTATTCTTTAAGGGTTACTTTAGGGTTATATAAGGTATCCTTAATATAGGAGGTATATACCTATATCTCCTATATATTAGTATAGGCCTAGACTATAGTCTAGACCTATTTAAGAAGAGAAGAAGGGATAATTCTAGTAATAGTATTATATGCTTTAGTTTCTAGGTCACTTGCTAGTATTCTAGTCGATTCTATAGTAGGTTTATTGCTTTCGCTTTATATATACTAGCTGATTCCTGCTAAGGGGTTATATTAGCTTTAGTCAAGGCTACATACTCTAGAATCAATAGCTATTAGTAGTATATTAGTACTATTACTATAGCCCTAATATACTATCGAATTAGGGGTAATTTATATATAAGGATTCTAATTCTAGTGTTAGAATATATTTTAGAGATAGATTAAGGCTATAGTAAGTAGAAACTAGGAATTTTTAGAAAAAGTTAATTATTAAGGTTATTAAAGTATAAGTAATCTTTAATTATTTATTAATATTTTATCTAATTTCCCTAGGAATAAACTCTTTAATTAAGATAAAGTTAATTATTAGAAAGTAAGTATAATAATAGATATTTATTTATTCTACTAGGATACTTTAGTTAAAGGGTACTTCTACTAAGATAATTAATTATAGTATAAGTATTATTACCTTATAGAGTTAATCTATTATTAATATATAGTAGAGTTAAGTTCTTATAATAGTAAGTATAACTCTTAATAAGACTAATAATAAAATAACTTCTTATAATAATAATTAAAAGGGAAAAGTTAATAGGCTATACTAAATATCCTTTCTTCTCTATTAAATCTAGCTATTATATAGTATAGTTAATCTATATAATTAATATTATTATTTAAAGTACTATAGTATATTTTCTAAGTTTAATAATAAATTAATAATAGCTTATATATTTTAAGTAATTATTAAGATATAATAAGTCTAACTCTTAGTTTACTACTAGCTATATAACTTATAGTATAATAATAACTTAAGTTACTATAGGTATAATAGGAAATTATAGAATTAAATATTAAATAATAGGAGTTAGAAATATAAAGACTTAATTTATAATTAAAACTTAAAGAGCTATAATTAATTAACTATATATTATTAATTTTTATACTAAATTTTTTTTTAATCTAGCTATAAATTTTTAAACCTTATCTTTAATCTTATTAGCTTTAGCCTTATCCTTATCTATAATAATAACCTTTAGCTTATTAATATAGTATACTTAGATAGTATAATTATAAATAACCTTAGGGGGAAAGTAAACTATAATACTTTATTAATAGATTATTATATATATATAGAAATCTTATATATACTAATCTTAGTACTATTATACTTATTATAGATATAATAGTTTAACTTAGTATTAATACTAGCTGTTTCCTTTATTTTTTTAGGCTAAGGCTAATAAAGTATTAATAATCTATAGTTAACTATAAACTAAAAAACTTATATTACCTTTTTTATACCTCTTACTACTAGTATAATAGACTAAGATATTAAGATCTATAATATTATAAATAGTAATAATTAGGATAGTAGTAGTAGAGAGCTACTCTAATATTAATAAACAAATAATAATATATAAATAATCTATTACCTCTAATACCTTATATAAAGTCTTAGCCTCCTACTTATTACTATTACCCTTTAGGTAAGTAAGATACTTAACCTAGTACTCTAGAGAAAAAAAATTAGTATATATATATAATAATAAATTAATAATACTTTACTAGTTACCTCTATAATTTTAGCTATTATACTTATACCCTTATATATTCTAATAAGATTTACCTTATAGACTAATATAAGGTAAACTTTAAGGTTAAATAAGTATATAAATAAAGTATTCTAGATCCTATAAGATTAGTAATACTTTATTAAATTATAATTAAAGATATATACTATAATAAAAACCCTTACTAGTAGTTAGTATATAATAAAAAACTTTACCTAGTAGAACAATTATAGTACCTATATCCTACGAAATATCAGAAGATTAATAATATATAATTAATAGATTATAGTATTTATAGTATAATAATATAATACCTTATATTCCTATTATTACTTAGTATTAATATCTTTTTTATTAGGCTAATTAGTATAATACTCTAGGTACTATATATAGTTATTTAAAGAAAATCCTAAGTAGTAAGATATAATAAATTATTAAACTATTATTAGGGAAAAAAATTAAAGGGTAATAATACTATATTAATATTAAGAGAAAATCTTTTTTTTATATAATAATACTTTATTATTATAAAGTTATATATAAGCTAAAGAGAAAAAAATTAAAGAAGAAAAAAGTTATATATTAATTAAGTATAGATAAGAGATAGGCCTACTTAAATATTTTCTAGCTAATTACTATAAATAATATATATTATAGGTTAATTCAAATTCTCCCTACCTATATCCTTACTAGCATTACCACCTCTCAGGTCAACGCTAGGGCCACATCTCGGGTTATCTACAACCTCGGTAGGTTTTACACGAATGTGAACGGCCCGGACCTCGGGCGGGCTGGTTTGGTAAAGTGTGTGCCACCCCTGCATATCAGCAGGTTCGTACTCAATCAAGCCGTCATCTTGCGCTCAGACAGACAGAGGTATTCCTGGTTGTCTTGTGTCCAGTTCGCCTCTTGTGGTCTATTACTCTGCAACATGTTCGTTCACACATATGGATTCTCTTCCCGAAGTTGTTCTCTGCGTAGAATCAAATAGTTAATTGAACGACGTAAAGTACATGTGTGTTGAAGCAAAGAAAGGCTGTTGGGAAGTGAGCGCTGCGGAGTCGTGGTAAGCCACAAGACGTGCAGGTATCCAAGACACGGCGTTAGCAACCCCGGAATTCAGGAAGTCGGGTTCTTGCAAGAGCTCTCATCTCCCCGTCGGTGGACTACGCCAAAGAAGCGGTGGACTACCGACGACGCCGATTCCCACTCCCCGGCCGGCTTGAGAGCGCCCCAGTACCGGCGACACGGGAGCGGGGGGCGGCTTTCGGCCCGGCCGAGCGCGGGCCGCACATTCCCCGTCCGACTCCCGGGGCGCCGGGGACCAGTTATCGGCGACCACAAACTTGGCTGCCATAGTCATCCCATCAGGAAGGAAGCCATCAAAAAGCCCGGTCCTCCATGACGCCTGCCCCCAGATCCGCCGTGGATCCAAGTCTAGCCCGTCCAGCCAGTCGCGGAAGGCGGTGCATCGGCCGCTGAAGCCTTCCCGCGACAATCAGCTCTGCCCTTGTCCGCCTGGTCCGCCTCTCGGCCGACTCCCGCTTCTCTCCCGTTCTTGTCCCCGCGCCCTTTTAGCCCTTGGAACGGCCAGTGAACGGCCTGTAAACGAGCTGCGATGGCCACTACGGCTCTGCAAATCTGGTCGGCGATCTGGGTTGACTTATGAGTGACTCGTTTAAGCATGTTTCTTATCCGACTGCTCGGTTCCAGGTCCCCGAGCCAGGTGTTGCCGCCCGCCGCTCGCCACCCGACGCCTGGTATATCATGCTTCGCAGATTCCATCTCAGCCTGGTTCAGTCCTCCCTTTGAAACTTGTCATCTATCATCCAGCAGGAATTCTCTACTCCCCTGCTCACTGCTTCTGTTTCTTCGGCCTTGGAAGCACCTACCTGCCCCTGGCTTTCATGTCACCCTTGCCAACCTCTTCTCTACCTTCCATCGCCCTCCAACATGGCATTTCAGAAGGTCTCCCATTTTATAACCAGCAAGGTCCTCGGTATTGACGTGAACGAACGCTATTCTCGGCTGCCCCAGGACCTTGACCAGCGCGCAACCAAGGCTCTTGCCCCTGC
Organism: Neonectria ditissima; assembly: GCA_001305505.1. NCBI lineage: Eukaryota > Fungi > Ascomycota > Sordariomycetes > Hypocreales > Nectriaceae > Neonectria > Neonectria ditissima. The sequence continues at coordinate 567,626 of LDPL01000034.1, forward strand.
AACCATCTATCTCGAGGATGAGCCAACAGTCACCGAGTGGTTCAAGGAGCTAGCCCCGTCCAAAGCGGGTGCTATTCAATACATCCATGAACTATTCCCTTTTGCAGGATGGATTACCCGATACGGGTTGAACTGGCTGGTAGGCGATATCATTGCCGGTACGTGTTCCCGAACTACTCAACATCTCAGCGCTTTACTCTGCGACTAACACGGTCATCTTTCAGGCATCACTATTGGTTTGGTCGTCGTCCCTCAGGCCATGGCCTACGCCCTGCTTGCTCAGCTTACACCGGCCCACGGACTCTACACGTCTTTCACCGGTGCTGTGCTATACTGGGTCTTCGGCACTTCGAAAGACATCGTCATCGGCGTATGATCCCACAAAATAACCTGCACTGCTTTCTTTGGCTGACATCTTCGCTTGAAAACAGACTACTGCCGTCGGGTCCCTACTTGTCGGTCAAGTCATCGGCCATGTCGAGGGTGTGTCACCTGGAAAATACAGCAACGAAGAAATAGCCCATGCGCTTAGTATGATTTCCGGAGCAATCTTGCTCTTTTTTGGACTCTTTCGGCTGGGTTGGATCATTGAATTTATCCCGTACATTCCCATCTCAGCCTTCGTGACTGCCGCAAGCATCACCATCATCTCAACTCAAGTCCCCAGCGCGTTGGGCATTCCCGGCATCGACACTCGAGAGTCCCCATACAAAGTCATAACCAACACATTCAAGGCGTTGCCCGACGCAAGTCTCGATGCTGCGATAGGCATCACGTCGATAATTTTGCTGTTTGGCATCCGGGATTTGTGCGCCTTCATGGAAGCTCGCCATCCCAGGATGAAGCGCACGTGGTCTTATATCTCTTCCCTGAGACTGACCTTTGTCATGGTTCTCTTTATCCTCATCAGCTTTCTTGTCAACAGGAATCTCTCTTTCGAGGATTCCAAGTTCAAGATTGTGGGGAAGATTGAGTCTGGTATGTATCATCCCGCTGTGTAGGTCTGTGTTATTTGCTCACTTCGTCGACAGGTTTCCAACGCGCACATATACCTACACCTAGCATCGACTTGATTGGTGATATCATGCCCCAGCTGCCTGCCGTCGCCATCATCTTGGTTATTGAGCATATTGCCATTGCGAAGGCGATGGGGCGGCAACACGACTACACAATCAATCCCTCGCAAGAGATTATTGCCCTAGGCGCAGCCAACATCTTTAGCCCGTTCATGGGCGGATACGTCTGCACCGGTTCGTTCGGAGCTTCTGCGGTACTCTCTAAGGCTGGTGTCAAGACTCCCATGGCCGGCGTCTTCAGTGCACTGGTCCTTGTGCTGGCCTTGTATGCCTTGACCGCCGTCTTCTACTACATTCCCAAGGCTGCGCTTGCCGGTCTGATCATCCATGCCGTATGCAATCTCATTGCTCCGCCGAAGAAGCTGTATGCTTATTGGCAACTATCGCCTCTGGAGACGTGCATCTGGGTGATTGGCGTTCATGTGGCCATCTTCGACTCTCTCGAGACCTGCATCTATGTCGGCACTGCTCTCTCCGCCGCGCTTCTTCTTTTCCGCCTCGCTCGTACAAGGGGCAAGTTTCTTGGGCGCGTCAGGGCGCAGCGGGTTGTTGATGGAAAGAGTCATTCTGACCCGATCAGTCGGCGTTCAAGCCACACCACTCTGTTCAATGAGAAGGACTCTCGCGACGCTTTCTTACCTCTAGACCGCAAGGATGCGTCCAATCCTGACATCGTGGTCGATTCACCATACCCCGGTATCTTCATCTACCGCTTCAGCGAGGGATACAACTACACGAACCAAGCCTATCACATCGACACCCTGGTCCAGCGCGTCATGAAAAACACCCGTCGCATGTCGGAAGAGCATTACGAGAAGGAGTCGGATCGTCCCTGGAACGATCCTGGCCCCAGAAAGCACAACCCCGAGTCCGAAAACCTGCCCCATCTCCGAGCCGTCGTACTCGACTTCTCTGCCGTCAACAACCTCGACATCACCTGCATCCAGGGTCTTGTCGACTTGCGAGATTCTTTTGACAAATATTCCGCCCCCGACGCCGTGGAGTGGCATTTTGCTAACATCCACAACCGTTGGTCTCGCCGTGCCCTTGCCTGCGCTGGTTTCGGGTACCCGACGTCGCGAAACGCAGAGGCGCTCGCAAACTGGACACCGGCGTACTCAATCGCCACTACGATTGTAGGAAGCAACGGCGATCTTGAGCACAGAACCCACCATGAGTCGGACATTGAGGCGAGCGCGGCCTGTTGCGAGGATGCTGCAGGGCAACAGTCCTCGGACTCCGAGGAGAAGACCACAATAACTTCCGACAGTCTCGACACAGAGACCATCAACACTCTCCCCTCTTCTGCATCTAGACAGCACGCGCCAATGGCCTCCGTCTTTGGAGTCGATCGACCCTTCTTCCACATAGATCTACTCGATGCGGTAGCCGCGGCAGTGAAGGATGCCAAAAACAAGGACAAGAAGCTTTGACTTGTTGAACAACTGACTTGATTTCAATGCGCTAGCGTTTTGGCGTTATCAAGGGAGAAGAGGCCCCGACTTTGTACGAGTTTATTAGACACAGTATTATTTTGAGTAGTTGTTCGCAGAAATGAAAATTAGCATTCAAACTTTCGACTTCAACAGATGATGATTTGTACACTGTAGTGCCTTCATTGTTTATAGAGATGCTACGCTTTCACGTCTCCAGATCGTGGTAGACCAAAAACATACTCAAGCCATTTAAAAATCCGCAATAATGTTGATATAGCCATCGTTTAGTGCTTTCCTTATAGACTTATTTGATGCATTTTTCTAATGCATTTCCCAAACATATTACAGTCGTTTATTTCCGCTCCAAGACCCAGACCTGCCAGATCTCTCAAGTACGCCTCTAGTCTATCCCACAAACTCCAATCGATCTCTCGCAGCTCACACTCACAAGTATCGCTTTGTCTTCCAGTAAAACTCCTCCGCACCCGTCATCCGTCTTTCAATCCCCTCCACGGCCCTCCGCGTTTCCTCATTCTCCAAGTCCCCGCTGGCAACCAACTCACGCACCATGCGCTGAAACTCGCGCTCCCACGTCCGCACGAGGGAAAACGACCAGACCTTGGCGGCCTCGACGCCGATGTGCGTCTCGGCGGCGAGGATGCTCACGCCGTTCATCATGACGGCGGATTCGCCGCACGTCTGCCACGCGGTCCACTCGCGGTCGAAGGAGAAGATGTCGTTGAGCGTCATGACGTGATAGTTTGCGATGCGCTCCAGCGGCGCGAGCTTCGCCATCGTCTCGCGCGGGAGGGAGATGTCCTCCGTCCAGTACATGATGGTGGAGCATATGTTGATGCCGAAGTCTACCTCGCGGTAGGCGAGGTACTTTTGGAAGGAGTCGAGCGTGCCGCGGCTGGAGTCGCAGTGGCAGAAGAGCATCTCTACGTACTGGTCGATGATGAGCTGCTCGCGGCAGGGGAGGTCTCTGGTGAAGGGGTCGGTGGATGTGGCTTGTGCGAGGATCCTGGTGAAGATGGAGTGGTGCATTGTTTCGATGGTGGTGAGCGGGACGAAGCACTCGGGCGCATCTCGTAGGGTTGACAGACGCAGGACTACCCTCGAGCTATCTTCCAGCTTTTGATGTTCGAACCAGTCTAACATGTCTCGTCAGCCAACCTTACTCAACTGATTTAGTGCAGGAGAACCAGAGATACTTACCGTCCAGCAAGAACCCAAGCAGCAGCAGCTCGCAGGCAAGCTTGACGCGCTCAAAGTCTCCAGTAGCAAACATGCGAAGAGCCGTGTCGCTGAGTCCCCAGCTCAGAAAGCCGAGTCTTGCTCTGACCGAGGGCCATTCCCACGTGTCGCTGAGATATTGGTTGACGTACGACTCTATCTCGTCATGTCGGGCGTGGATCTCCGGTTCAGACAGGGTTGTTGGGACGCTGATGGAGCGCAAGGGATGGTCTAGTAGGGTATTCATTGTCGGTTTTGTAGTGTTTCTTTGAATTGGAGCTTGTTTGCCTGTTTTATCCACGCATCCTCTTGGGCTACGCATTCACTTATATACCTTTATCCTGCTCAGAGCAAGGACGGACAGGCAGCAAGGACTCTTAGGAGAATTAGCCAACCCGAGATCAAACCAGGTTCTAGCCAGCCAGGGCCAAGACGGGTAGACTAACTAAGATCTTACAACTCCTTACCCGGAAGGGCTCGCCAGCTTGAGGGCATCGCCGTTCCAGACCCTGCCAGGTCCACTCCTGCATCGACGACTCCGCTAGGGCAGCTAATTTAGGCCCTCAGCCAGCCGCAAGTGCCGATAGGGCGCAGTCGTGTATCCGTTCGCGCCCATGGAGACGCCGATGGATATCGGCTCTGGTGCAGTCGGCCGCATGAGAAAAGGCTCGATTGGGAAAGCTTGCTGCAGAGTCGTGAGCTGAACACCTAGGCGACGCGTCGAGGACCATTCAGTGCCCGCTGAGGAGAGATTTAAGAGCGGTAACCAAGAGGCCTCTCCACAGACCACCTGTTCAATGAGCGTCCCAAGTTTCGTCCATCCATACCAATTTCGGGCGGTGAGTTGGCAGACAAGAATGTTCAGGGGCTTCCGATAAGATCTTAGCCTATGGCGTAAGGCCGGTGGTGTTGACTTAGCCCTGCATCGCCTCTTTTCAGCTGCTTACAGGCCGGGTCGCGACAAGCCACAGGGTAGGTTCAATGGCTAAACAAGACTCGGGATAACCTACGACTCAACTCTGATATATCTGTCGTAAAGCAGTGGATTAGTGGAAAATATCGCCAATTTTCGCAAGTATCTATCGTCATAAGCCTGCATAGTTGAGGTTCGATAGGCTCTTTTCCAGCTGGGTTCCAATCGGGGTCGGGTGTTAATCCGTACAACACCAACGCCAGCACTAAAGCACGAGCAGATACTGCATCACCGCGATTCATCATGTAGCCCGCCGTAAGAATTAACAAAACAGGAGGACTGCTACACCTTAGCTGGTGCGCAACGGCCTCAACCACGTATCCTCCGTCGCCCGCCCGTCCTCAGGCGTTGATAACGGCCTAGCGCACCAGGTCCGATAAACCAGAGCTCCAATCAACTCAACTCGCGATCATCACCTATGAGGAGCTCAGATACAGTATCCTAGAATCGTTAGCATCATTCGTCATCGGCCTGGCGGATGCTGACTAAAGATGCGCCCCTCCCCCGCGTTGATCAACACGTCGCTTCGAGGGACTAGCTATCTCGATGTCGTCTTGACTTTAATCGTTCATATCAGGTCGACGATACTTGTCTATCCTCAATAGTTACAGCCGTCACTCCTTGCTCCAAAGCATCGATCGGGTCTCAATCATTCATCTAGACACAATTGGCGATCGCCTCGAGACGTTTCCTTCGATACAGTCTGTCCTAACAACCAATACACTTCAATTCCGCCTGGTGGCCTCTTCTCTACTTACAACCTTGCACAATGTCTTCATGCAACTCCCCCATCGCGCTGTTGCCTAACGAAGTAAGACCCCACGGGCTGCGCGCCTCACAGCCTCCCTGCTAACCATACCCCAGACCCTCAGCGCCATCCTATCACACTCCCCAACCCTAGAGCTCCTCCCATTCGCCCTCGTCAACCGCCGCTTCTACTCCCTCGTCGCCCAGGTCCTCCACCAGCGCCTCATCCAAGCAACCCCCGTGCCTGAAAACCAACTGATGCTGGAGTGCTACCACCCCAGCGTCAAGTTCTACACGCCGTACCTGGCGTGCAAGTTCCAAAAGACGGTCGTGCGTGACGGCCCGGAGTTCGATGTCGGGTCTCCGACGCTGTCGGACCTGCAGAGGCTCTACGCCTCGTATCGCATCGTGTGGGCCGAAGAGAACCGTCGGCCCCGACGGATCCGGGCTCGGTTCGCCAACGCGGGGCCGTCTCAGGAAGCGGAGGACGACATCACCGTCCACGTGGACTTGGACGAGGGAGAATCATTCAGCCAGCTGTGCGCTGGGACCTATATGGTCAAGGAGGGGCCCAAGCCAGGCATCTTTGTTAGCCACATCAGCATCGACGAAGGAGTCATACGCGTCTTCCGGAAATGGCTGGCCGAGAGAGCATCGCAAACCCCTCCCGCAAACGAATCACATAACATCCTCTGGATAGACCGGTTCAATAACGTGGGAATCCGATTCCGCGTCAATCCAGCTGCATCAGAGAGGATGCCGCTTATATCTGGACCCGAGGACGAGCCGCCAGTATCGTACAGTTTGGTATATGAGGGTAAGTTGTTTGCTATCGAAATTCCCGGAGTGTTGCTTTGTGCTGATAATTGCAGAACTTCTCGTCCGTGCAAGTACTCTCCTGCGATCGACTGAGGAGATGCTTGTGCAGGAAATATCCGATACCGGAAACACTGTTGTGATCCACGGCGCAGCGTTGTCGGGATAAATGTTGCAAGCGGAAACCTAACCGAATTGATGTGTTTAGTATTGGAGTCTAGATGTGTAACTACTGTTCCATATAGACGACTAGCCTACGATAGATATCGCACTACAGCCATTTCTAGATAGATAATTGAGCCTTGGTAAGGCACGCATGAACAGACTTCACTAATGATAAGAGAACAACCCGCCCTGAGCTAGGCGGTAGGACTAATGAAATCTCCAGTTTTGGTGTAATTCCTAGTATTGAGGATGAATTCCGTCTGGGCGTGTATTTTGGCTGGCCATTAGCAAGACTTGGTTCTGAACTTATCTCGTGGATTGATGGTTCAGTCTCAGCTCTACACTGACTTGTAGTGGATCTATCAGGGATTCACAGTTGGCATCTTTTTTACTACTTGGGAGTGCAGCTCAATTCACTAACTAGCAACAGAAGTAGGAACGGTATCACTGTGTGATACCCTTTCGCGTCTCATCGTCTCATCAAAACATTGCAAGCAACAAGATCATCACAAGCTCGCCGATCTCTTCCCCGGCGCCTCGGCCATTCTTCTCAGCTCAACGTCACTCCCGGAATCCGTATCGTCCAAGAAACTCTGCGCTCTACCGGTACGCGTGTCCGGGCTCGCCGGCACCGCCGTCTCAGCCCCGGCCTCCACCATGTCGCAGGTATCGTTCCTATCCCGCCACGTCTGTCGCAGCGCGCGGTTGCTGGTGATGAAGAAGATGGTCGAGTTCCACAGCCCCTGTAGAGGCAGCACGGCGGCAGTAGCGACGTGATACTCAAAGGGCGAGTCGCCGACCAGCCAGCTGTGGATGCGGTTCATGCTGCTCGGGATCCAGGTGACCAGGACGCTCAGGGCGAAGAGGAAGCTGGTGCGCAGGTAGGCTCGCTTGATGTGGTCTTCGATGAGGAACTTGGAGAAGGTCCTGCTGGTTGCATTCGTAATGCGACGAAGCGGGCGTCTCGATCGGGCCGGGGCGCAAGCGGCGGACGTGGCAGTTGAGTAATAGTTGCTGGGCGCAGCATGGATCGGCGGGGGCAAGGCTTCATCGAACGAGACGTGTGGTGACGATTGTGTGTAAGGAGGTCTTGGCTCTTCAGGCCCCGAAACTGGGGAAGCAGTTGATTGAACGACCTGGACCTCCGTCACGATGGTTCCGTAGAAGCAGTCCTGGGGGACGAGGAGATCCACGCGAGGGAGCTGCTGCTGTCAAGATGTTAGCAAGGTAATCTCAAGCGGTTCCCAAGTCTACAACGCACTTGCTCATAGGTCCCAGCCTCTCTGCTCTTGGACACGGAAAAGCTCTTAAGTCGGTTCCGGGTGCGAAAGACTTGATAGCCCACCAGGAAGTAGAATAGCAAGGATCCAACAATGCAGATCCAAACAAGCATGTAGTAGGAATAGATGCGAATGTTTTCCCACTCGTGATCTACCCAACACCAGATCTGACCCCAGGCCTGGTTAGTCAATGGACGTGTCGAGGATCGAGGAAGCAGACACTCACCGTGGCTTGGCCAAATACTGGTCCGCGGCCCGAGGTTCTAACAAGGACCAGCGAAAGAGAGATGACGAAGGGACCTCCGTAGCAGATGAGGCAGTATAGCCACCACCACTTGCGGAAGGCGTCGGGGCTTGTTCGGAAGAAGAAGACGAGGAAAACGTTGAAGGCCATGGCGAGGGACCACCAAGGGTCAGACTGCATGAACCTGTGGTAGATGGTTAGTCTTCTTTTCACTCTGCAGACAGTTGCTCGAGGGAAATTGGAAAAAAAGCCAACTCACATCTGGAACAGGAAGCCTTGTCCCTGGCAGAGCGCCGAGTCGGTCCCACTCTGCAAGCCATCCATGGCGATGATGCTGGCAACGCTGGCGCCAATGTTGGCAATGCTGGCAAAGACGATAAAGGTGTTTTGCACGTTGCGCACCCGCGGAGCCGCGGCGTAAGCAGCGAAGAGAAGCAAAACGGCCACTAAGCTGATGGTGCCTCCTATGCGCTCCAGCAGCGTCAGCGTCCGAGCCTGCTCAGGCGTCATGGTGATGACCTCGGCGCGGGCGGCGAGGAGCGTGTGCACCGGCATAGCATCCGGGGAAAGGAAGAGATGCAGACTGTATCACCACCAGAGTGAGAGCGAGTTTAGGCTTACTCTCCACCTGCTGACGGGAGTGAGTGAATAGAAGAAAGAGCAGGAGAACAGAGCGTATAAAGCAGGTCTCGTCTCGGATGGAAGCGAGAGATAGGTCCCAGCACGAGAGGAGCGATGGAGATGAAGAAAGAGAAGGAGAAAGAGAAAGAGGAAACGGGGATTGGATTCGAACAAGCGAGGGTGTGTTCCGCGAAGAATCCTCGCTCGGCTCGCACAGAACAGAGCGGCGGTACTTGGGCGATGGGGCGAGCTGCAGGCGGCCGAGAGCTGAGGGCTGAGAGGAAGCCGGCTGCAAGAAGCCGTGATGGCGGCGTGGTAGCGGGCTGTGGACGCGATGAAGGTGGAAGAGAAAGGTCACCTCGCCAATTCTTTGATCTTGAACTCGCCTCGTTCTCTCCTGTCGCCCTCGCACTCGCTGTGGCAGCCTCGATTCACGCTCAGCTCAGCAAAGGCGAGTGAGAAGTGCAGTCAATCACTGACAACCTCGATTCGATGCCGCCATTGTTCATCCGTTGCCGGCCTGCCAGCTGCCAGCCACCACTCGCCTATTAGAACCGCCCGTACTCTCCCATTACTTGCCCGCATGTTCTGTTCCTAATCGCCCAAGTATGAGTGTTATCGACTGAGGCATCATCTGCCATTGGTCCTGACTCAGCGTCCCAAACGCACAGGATATCCTCCCACCTCAGGCACCAACAACGGAAACAAAACACACCCTTTGACTGCTCGCACCTTGCCAACCCCATCTACAACACAATCCAGCACTCGACACGAAGCAAAAACCCCGCCAAGCCCATTGATCCCTACAAACCGCAGATCCACGCAGGCCTCATTGCTCACTTCCCCGAGATCCAACCCCCGGCGACGATGCAGCGCCCATCAGCCCGCCGCCCGATGCAAGACGGTGCAGTGTAACCACGCAAACGACGCCATGGGCTGACTCTCGAGTCCGACAAAACCACCCGTCCCTCGTCCTCCGTCTGGCCAACTCCAATCAGTCAGCATTCCCCGGCGCCGAGTCGCCCGATCGTCGACAGCCCCCAATTCTGCAGGAGCCCTCCGCCAAAAGCAAACACGCATGTCTCCTCCCCCAACCACTTTATGCCATCGGATGAACGAAACGCCTCTCTCGCCTACGCTGGCCACCCAGCGGCGGCCGCTGCCAGATTTGCGGTGAACGATTTTACGGAACACGAGATCTGGGCGCCTTTTCCAGCCCTGTGAATGGTCGAGAGGTGAGATGGGGGCGTTTGCAGGCGTCAAGCCTCAATCCTCCCAGCGCGCCGAGCCGCCCGGCGATCATCCTTGGCAGGTAAACTAACTCAAGGTACCCGTGCGGAGACAACTTGGGCTATCCTAGATCTCTCGTAGTCTAGTCGAGTGCCTTAAAATAAGCCCGAGTTTCATAGCAGGGTTTCCCTCAATCAAAACTCATGTCGGGACTCAAGCATAACACCATAAATACTTCGAAGCTAACCATACCCCCACACAATAAACATTAATTCTTTTTAATTTACTGCCAATTCTGGCGGGAGTCCCCACCATGGAATACAGTCTGGCCTTTCTCAGGTCTCTCGTGCTCCTTCGATACCATTATACGGATACGGTCCCGTTCACATTGCATATTAGCGAGCACGGTTGACCGTATACACGACCTTATGTACGTTTGCAAAATTTGTTTGCTACTGTGGCCCTCTGGATGTCTTGCTTGGAAAAGACGAGTCCATCTCGTTGGCCGAGCTCTCTCGACCCACGCACCATTGTGTCAGACAAATCCCACTTCACGTCGTGCCAACAGTCCTGAGAATCAAACTGTTATGTACTATATTCACAATGTTCTTTCCAACCCTCGTGCGACCGAACCCTCCAGGTCAGCCCCTCGGATCAAAAGGTATCCAAGCGTCGTAAAATACATCATCTCTCATCCCCTACAGAGTGTAAATAAAGTCGGGCCTCTGGTCGCCCATCTCATGAATCGCCTCGGCTGACTTTCCCTCCACCCAATGGTCCCGCTCCCCGTTGAGGCGCTTCTTGTTCTCCCGCGCAAGCATTGTGTACATGAGGGCGCTGCCACCAAAGAGGCCGGTGAACATGAACGCGAGAATGGTCCCGTGGCCCTCGTAAAAGGTCGGCGGGGAGAAGAAGACGTTGCTGCTCACGATTCCGTTCAGGTTTCCCCACCCGATCACGAAGCCGAGAACGATACCGCGCTTATACACACCCTCGATGTTGTTAGCAACCCAAGTGATTGTGATAGGAATAGCTGGGTAGATTCCGAGCGCGCCCAAATAACATCCAAAGTACTGCACGGCCGGGTTCTTCGAAGCGATCAGCATGATGAAGCCAGCGAGGCCGACAGGGGCAACCATCAGGTTGAAGATGCCGCGTCTGTGGACACGATCCGAGTACACGCCGACGCACACCGTCACGATGGCAGCCAGGGCATACGGAGCCACGCTCAGAAGCTGATTCTTGATGACGGCCTCCTTGGTTGTAAAGGACATGTTCTGGATGATGGTGGGCAGAAACACGCTGAAGGAGTACAGGGGCATCAGAGGGCCCATGTAAATGAGCATGCCGCAGTACGTCTTCCAGTCCGTGACGGCCTGCCAAAAGTACTTCATTTTGAACTCTTCGTGCTGGGCCGAGGCCTGCTGGTCGCGCTGCAGACGAAGAATCACGCGACGGCGGTCCTCATCAGACAGGAACTTGGCTTCGTCGGGGAAATCGTGGACCATCCAGAACGAGACAATACCGACGATGATGGTCAGAAGACCCTCTAGGATGAAGATCCAAGCCCAGCCGGGAATATCGGCGACGCCATCCATCTTTTCGATTCCGGCAGCGAGGAGTCCGCCAAAAGAACCAGCCAGCGCGGCGGCTGAAAAGAACCAAGCGGCGCGAGCACCAAACTCAGAGCGTCGGTACCAGCACGAGAGGTAGTAGTTGATTCCGGGAAACAGACCAGCCTCGGCCACGCCCAGAAACCATCTGGCGGCCATGAGGCCCGACCAGTTCTTGACGAAACCCATTCCGAGCATGCAGCATCCCCACAGAACCCTGCATAGAGTCAGCAAACCACCAAATCAACTTCCATGGAAGAGGCACACTCACATAATCGTGGGAATGAAGATGGATGGACGAGTGCTCTTGAGGAGAATGTTGGCGAGAACCTCAAAGAGGGCATACGAAATATAGAAGATGGTCAGGGTCGAGTTGAACTGAGTCGTCGACATGGGAATGTCCGTCATGAGACCGGCGATTTTGGCATTGCCAATATTGGTGCGGTCGAGGAAGCAGACTAGGTAGAGAAAGCATAGCTGAAGAGAGTTAGTATATGAAAGATATCTTTGAATTTTTGTCGCAGATGTGTTGGAACGTACCCATGGGATGAGCTTCATGTCAAGTCTTTGAATGAGTTTGCACTCCTAAATCATGGGGTTAACAGCAGTTTGCATTGATAGTTCGGATGGCAATGACCTACCACGGCCTTCCTCTCGGTATCTGACAAGCCAGCATCGGGATCGTTGACAAGATCAATCTCCTGGGTTGTGGCCTTCTCATCGAAGGCCTCGCTTCGATCGATGTCGCTCATGATTGTTCAGTTGACAGAGTAGAAGCCTAGCAACGGGGGGTATATGGGATAAGCGACGGAAGAAGGACGGTTTGTTCTCCGAGTCACGCTGATGGGAAACGTGGGAGGAGAGCAGGAGAGGACAAGGTCGCAGCAGGTAGCCGAGCAGAGGGAACAATGGATTGGCAGTGGCAGGCAAGGTCAAGACAGAGACTCAGGGCCCTTTGACGATGCGAGACAAGGACTCCAGAAACGGGAGAGATGGTGGAACGGTGAATCCCGTGTGAAGCGGGAAGAGCGAAAGGGGAAGGCGGCACGACGATGTATAAAGGAATCGACGGAGCGGGAACAGAGACTGGAGACGGGCCACTGAAACAAAGGTTGTGGATGTCTGTTTCTGGTTGCGAGGAGTTGGCTTTAATAAGGGAAAGCCACCGAGGGCCCTCGCCTGCCATTGCCCCGTGGTGGGGGAATGCAACCCCGAGAAGAGTGAGGAGAAAGTGTGGAGAGGGAGAGTGTGTCTTTGTTGCCAAGACACTCGTCTTTTTGTGAGGAGTAAGGGGGAGGAGGAGGAGGGGGAGGATGTAGTGGTGGTTGTGGAGGAGGAGGAGAAAGACGAGGTACGACTGCACAACAACCCGGTTCCAGCTTTCTCATTCCACCCACCCATCCATCCATCTCTTCCCTCCCTCCATCCGTCCGCCCGCGTCTAACCCCAGTCGCGGGGTCTCGCCGAGCCACTCAAGGACCGAACCACGGTGAAGTCGGGCCAGGCCAGGCAGCTACATAGGCCTACATGGAGCAATCTACACAAGCAGGGCAACTGACTGGCTTTGGGAAGGGGGCGAAGAAACGTGGATGGACAAGGGTTCCTGGGGGTTTAGATGGACGACCCCGCCGTTGATGTCTCGGGGGAGGGAGCCACGATGATCCTTGCGGATTGTCTTTCTCTGGCTTGGAAGAGAAAAGGGACTTGCTAGGGCCTCGGATCTGTCGATACTTTAGTACCAATACAAGAACGAGTCAGACAGAGAGAGAGAGAGAGAGATTCAGCGTCACGGTTACCGCACCCGTCGCCGTCGCCGTAGCCGTGGTGCGTCGTCTCGTCCAACGGGACGGCACCGCGCGGCAGCAACCACCAGACGCATGTAACAGTGTATGCTTGAAGAGAGCCTTGTGCAATTTTGAGGCGGCCACGCGAGATGGGAACCCCCTCCTTGGCCGTGTCGGGCGCCGGGGACCTAGGTGCCTGCTTTTTTTTTTGCCCTCTTTCTTTCTCGGTGCCGTGCCGTGTCGCGTCGTGCTGTGTGCCCGTCTTGTGCGTCTTTTGTGCGTCTGGCTTTTTTGGTGTGTGTGTGTGTGTGTGTGTGTGTTGCAGCCAGCTTCGGGCATCAACCGAGAGCTGCTTCATCGACGACTGCATCCCATGTTTTCGTGGCTGCGTCATCGAATTTGGCGGGTTCCGGAAGTGTCCACCAGAACCCCGGGGACCCTAGAACCCTTTCTGTCTCTTTCTCTCTTCTTCACCATCCGCTGTTTTTGTCTTTCTCCAAAGTCGACTGATCAAGATGGGATCCCCGGTTTCCTCCAGAGATGCATCTCTCAATAACCCCACGGGGAAACCTCTTCCTTCCCTGTTCTCTCTGGGGAAGCCTGACCAGAACCACCTCGCATCAGGAGACCGATGACGGAGTCTTGTTCCGGCCGGCTGGGTGGCCTCATCTCGTCTCATCTCAGCCCACTGCGCGCACCCGCCTCCGTATCTGTTCGTCGCCGTGCTCAACCTCAACCTGCAGCCACCCCACGTGCGGCCACGGCCTTGGTCCTCCATGCTTCTTTTATGGTTATCTGTTTCTGCGACTTTATTTAACTCAGATATACCCCAAATCGCCGGGTCATCGGCGAGCCACTCACAAGCCCTTCCCGCCCTCCCTCATCTTTTCTTGAGCCGAGAGCACGGTGTGGCCATAGCATGTTGTACACATGTCGTCTTATGAGTCCCAGGTTCCTTTAGGTCTGGGCATAGTATGAGGTTGTTGCTTGTCATTTCGGCCAACAAAGCCACCGCTTGATTCGCTGATGCAATGAATACTCACCGTGTCTGCCCACTTACACTGCATGGACTACTATACGATGCGGGGATAGAGGACACCATGACTCGATGTCGGTTTAGAGATGTGCCAAGAGCTCTGGTGTCGAAGCACTGAAGACAAACTACGAATGCATCAGCGCCAACGCCGGTGAGTTGCACATCCAATATCGGAGTTATCCTGCCGCGCAACCATTCCAGCGCTGGTACTTTGTCCAAGCTACGAATCAACCGTCTCATATACAGAAACTCTAGTCTGTCCATTTCTTGGCAGCTCTGCTCTTTTCCCCGGCCTGCAGATCACCGCGGGAAGGTTATGTTGACCGCGGACCATGATCGTTGTCCCGCATAGCTAATCCCCGAAGTCAAGCAAGCACCCGAGGGCTGAGCCTCCTGCAGCGGGCAATAAAAGAAATCCCTCGGTCAAGAATCGACGTCGACAGGAGTACAAGGTAATTAGACTAGCTGCAGCAAGCTAATGGAAAGCCGTAAGAGCTGCCGCCTATTCTCCACCGCATGGCGCCCGCCCGCCACAACCAAGCCCGGAGGCTGCAGGATAGCTTCTCACCGCTGGCTTGTGCGACTCGGAGCAAATAGAATATGAGTGAGGATTCGAAAATAGCAAGTGGCGCGTGCTGCGGGAGATTGCAGGAACTCCTAGGGATGCATGGGAACGAGAATCGTGGGTGGTCGACAGATTTTGGTCGTATAATGCCATCTGAGTCGAGTATGCCATGACGTACGTCTATGTAAAGCGAGAAGACCACTTTTCCCCGCAACGCAAAAGACTCCGGGTTAATCCTCTCAGGCCTATGATATTGGGTGCATGAATGGTAGACCAAGTCCGTTACTTTTCGTGGAGGCGTCACTTTGATCTAGAAGCAAACCGACATCTCAACACCACAGTTCAGATAACCCACGCCACGACCCAACCCCATCTTCCCCCGCGGACCCCCCAGCTGTTCTTCCCCGCGCCGCAAGGGCCCCCTTTTCTCCGCAGATCTGTCGTTTGGATCTCGCTCGGGTGAGGGGGAAGGAGATCGTGGCCTGTTGCTTTCCCCCTCCAATGCAACCAACCAATCTTGTCAGTCCAAGTGCTGACCTCACGACGACGGAGTGGTCCGATGCCACCGGTGGGGTCGCGGAGGTCCAACGCCGTCCGTCTTAGCGTCCGAACCCCCCGGGATGGCTCCGGGTCTTCGCGCGGCAGTAGTTATTGCCTCGTCCAGAAGAAGAAGAAGGCCCTTCCTTACCAAAGAACTGAATCGTGATGGTGGGAGAAATCTCCAGCGCCCCCTGCTTTGCACGCCGTCAGATCAAGCATGCCCGTAAACAGCGCTCTTCAACTGATCTAGAATGTCTCGGAGGCCGCGGCGCAGCGCCACACGGGGATCCAACGCTGTTGCTCGTCTCACTATGCCCCGAGCCACACGCACACACACACACAGACTGTTTTGGGATTTACGACCTCACGATGGCTTCCTTTGCCACTGTCGCCCTCGGCTCGTCCAACCCCAATCCACCACTGGCTCGGGAACGCCGCACGGTTGCGGTTCCGCTCTCTCGGCAGCCCGTTTTTTGCTGGTCCTGGGTTTCACTCAACCCGCAATTCCACTTCCTTGCATCAAGACCGCAATGCCTCTTACTCGGACATATGACCATCGCCCGCGTAATCAACGCCCCTCGACCTGCATCAAACGCCAGGGATGGCACGTCGTTGGTCTAGCTGCCTTTGGCTCTTGCCTCAACGCAATCCATGGTAAGCATGGTGGATATACATACCTTTCAGCCAATCCGGCAAGACACCAGGTCCCACGCTGTCGGCAATGCAACCTCGACGTGATGAGAATCGGTCTTGATGAAACCTGTCAACCGTATCTTCTCGTAAACCCTTAACCGGGCCGAGTTTATGGCCGCGGCTTTCTTGGGCCCCATAAAGTGTAGTGATACATGAACTAGAAATCATTCTGAGTAACTAGTCCAGAAGTCATTCCTTGGAGAATCACTCCCAACAACGGCATCTACACCGAAAACTACAGCACTTGTATATGCCACGCAGTTCCTCGCCTGCCACATCGTGGTCATCAACGACACCCCCCTGGACACTGCTGACTCCGCGTTACCGAAGCCATGTGCCGCACGCGGCACCGCGCAGGGTCGTGGCAGGATTCATACACCAGGGATGTAACCTTCACGATAAGAGTCTACAGTGGCGCATCCCTGTGCAGCGAGGTGGACTGTGGGGGGGACACGGGATCTTGAGAGACACGTTTGTATTCGTACAAACACCAGCAAGTCACGTATTTCAGCGGACACCGCAGCCAATTCTGTGTGACCCATACCCCACCCGTTTTCGGGGCTGCCTCACGAGCCTCCAGTTCTGATATACAATGCATTTACCATTTGGTGTGCATGCTCAAAGGAGATATATCTGGCATGATTGCGAGTTGAACTCACATAAGAGTTTTCTAGAACTGAAGTTAGTGTTACAAGGGTTTTTGTCGAAGCTAGTGCAGTGTCCAGTGTTATCAAGTCTCTCTTTACCATGTAGAAGATCATCACAAGTAAAACTCAATGGTGTTGATATCAGGACGACCTACACAGCCCATTTAACCTTATTTGACCCCAAGCAGCGTAACTTGCGTACACTGTCAGGACCAGCCTACAAGAGAACATATCTCGCTACAAAATTAACCGACGGCTAAACACAACACCTTGGCAATAGGCATGTAGACATCGGCAAATCATTTGATTTAAAGGGCGTTTTGGCCAGTTCTGCGCGACCCCAAGCTCCAGCTATTTGAACTGTAATATCCCAGATGCTTTACGGAGCTCATAGTCAACCATACCGCACGTCACCAGCCCCCTGTCATGCCCTTTTTGATGAGGACACTCTTTTCAAGCTTCACGCCTTTGACGAAAGACCGAGCTCCTTGTAGAAGGATTCTGTGCTAGGCTCTCTGCCCAGGAACTCCTTCAGGAATTCCATCTCATCAATGCTACCACCCTTCTCCAAGACGGTGTGGCGATATCTCCGGCCCTCCTTGCCGTCCATGGGGTTTTTCGCGAAGAACGAATGGAACATGTCAAGAGAGAACACCTCAGAGTAGAGATAGCCGTAGTATCCGGCATCATACCCTCCGATGAAGTGGCCGATCCCGGCGTGGCGGTTGCCCCATTCACTGTTTTCGAGTCAGCATCAAATTCTTCAATAGGAACAGTCGAGTCGTCTACTTACTATCCCTCTCCAAGATCTTCTGGGCCCTTGGTTCCAGAAATATCGTGACGCAGTGTGTTCCAAAGCCGGCCCGCGTTCAGCTCCTTGACAGCCTCGTGGGATTTGGGTGTGTGTACAGTCATGTCAAAGGTGCCAATAACAATCTGACCGAGGGCACCGATGGCCGAATTGAGGCGCTTGGTCGAGATTAATCTCTCAATCAAGTCATCGGGAATCGGCTCGCTGGTCTCCCAGTGCTTAGAGAGGGAATTGAGAACACTTGGGGTCCAGCACCAGTTCTCCAGCATCTGCGAGGGTGCCTCAACAAAGTCAAGCACGGTGGAAGTTCCATGGAAGTAACTGTAGCGAGTGCGTCCAGCAAGGTCGTGAATTCCGTGACCGAGCTCATGGAATAGAGTCAGTACCTCATGGTGCTTGAGAAGGGAGGGCTTCTTGGGGGTAGGCTTGCTGAAATTGCAGACCAGAGCCGTAGCAGGGTAGTGCTTCTTGCCGTCCTCGGTAATAAATCCTGGCTCAAGGTTAAAGTTGGCGTTGTGGCCATACTTGTTGTCGCGAGGATGAAGATCAAGGTAGAGGTAACCACAGAAGGCACCGCCTGCCGCCTCATCGTCCCAAACGGTGTAAACCAGGACATCCTCGTGCCAAACAATGTCTTCGGCCTTGCCCGTTGGGCTGAGCCTCGCTCGCTCGTCGTGCTTCAGCTCTACAAAGACAAAGCCAAATATTTCCTCAAAAATCTTCAGCATGCCAGCAAAGGTCGATTCGACAGGGAAATACTGAGAGATGGCTGTTTCGTCGACACTGAACTCCTTTTCTTTCTGGATTCTCGAGTAGAATGATGAGTCCCACATGTAGAAGTCGCCATCAAAGTCCAGGCCACGCTCTTCATAATCCTTCTTCTTGTATTCCAAGAGAGCTTTGATCTCAGCCTCTCCACCAGCAGCAAGCCGCGTGCGAAGGTCATCCAGAAACTCGCTCACGGAGGCAGGGTCCTTGGCCATCTTCTCCTCGATCCGGAGGCTTGCGTGGTTCTCATACCCGAGAAGTCGAGCAGCCTCATCTCGGAGAGTGATGATTTCTGAGAAAAGGGGGACATTGACGTTGGCCTTGGAGCGGCATTAGTAAAGACTTTTGGAAAATTCAAGCTGGATATAGTCGACGTACCTTGTTGGACTCGGCAATGGTGTACTTGCGTCTCGTCTCTGCGTTGAGAGCGTGCTTGATGAGGGGGAAGAAGTGGTTGTACTTGAATGACAGCTTCACTTTGCCCTCGTTCTCTCCGGTTCCCTTCTCCAAGGTGTCGATATCGATGTCGTCGGCAGGCACACCCTTCAGCTCTTCAGGTGTGAACCAGATAACGCCCTTCTCTTCGTTGAGGTTGGTCTGACACTGAATCTCCAACTCGCTGAGACGCTTCTGAATCTCCTTGAAGCGGTCCCGCTTGGGTCCAGCTGGCAAGCGCAGACCGTTTCGAATGTACTTCTGGCGTTCCTTTTCCAAGACATGCAGGCGCTCCTTGTCTAGGTCTTCGGCAGCTCGGTCGGTAAAGACGGCATCGACAACCTGGAAGATGTCCTCTCGCATGTTACATTCAATGCCGAAGTCGTTGAAGACCTTCTCAGACTCGGTGGAAGCATCTCTCAACGCCTTGTCCGTGGAGACATGGTGGTAGAAGGTCAAGATCCGTCGCTGGGTCGCAGCCAGGTTCTCGTCCAGGAGAATAGGCTCAAGAACGTTGGCAAACTTGGCCTTGTCGGTAGACACGTTGGTCACCACGCCATCCAGGACCTTCTTGGTTGTATCGCAGAGCTTCTTGGTGTCGGCCGCGATCGATTCGGGGGTGGCGGTGAACAGCGGCGGCGCCTGGGGAGGGTTGCGATACTTGTCGGGAACCATTGTGCTGGTCATTAACGGGCGTCGCTGGAACGTCGGTCGTGCTGCTTGGAATCTGAAGTGGTTGACGAGAGAGCCAAGATGGGAGAA
This sequence comes from Neonectria ditissima, assembly GCA_001305505.1. Lineage (NCBI taxonomy): Eukaryota > Fungi > Ascomycota > Sordariomycetes > Hypocreales > Nectriaceae > Neonectria > Neonectria ditissima. The sequence continues at coordinate 587,104 of LDPL01000034.1, forward strand.
AGCTCGTGAGGAAGCCAGAGTGGCGGCTAGGAGAAGAACGAGGAGGGAGAGGAGGAGGAGGGGCTTAAGAGCAGAGCGTCGTTCCAGCTTGAAAGTGGGAAGCCGATTGGCTCGATGCAGTCAGATTGAGCAGGTAGCAAGCAAGTAGGAGGGGTAGGAACAAAGAAAAGAGGGGTAGCGTAAGGTACCACGCAGTTCCAAGGGCAGTGAATCAGGCAGGAATGTATCTAGGCGTCAGAAGGCGCGTCACAAGGCGTGTTGGTGATGCAGAAGGATGGGGCGGCGAGGAAGCTGAGCTCCGGCTGGGCTGGTGAGCTGCGGCCACTAACAGAAACGCGGGGCAAATACGGAAGCTCCGGTGAGCGTGGGTGGACCAGCCAGATGCCATGACGCCCAAGAACGAGGGTTGGGATGGACAATGAGAGAGAGGCGCTGAAGAACCACTTCAGTGTAAAGGAGAATCCAAGTCGGGGCTAACTTGATCTTCAAACCTCCAAGACTCTAGTTTGACAAGCACAAGCGCTGGCGTTCCCATTGTTGTTCCGCTTCATCAATGCGACCGCCACTCACGGACCCCGCCGTGGAACCGGAGACACCCGGGAACACAATGGTCACGCAACAAGCCCGCACGCAAAGTATGTAGTAAAGAGGCGTAACAGAACGATCAATTCTGTGGCTCCTGCTCGCTCCCTAAAAAGCATCTACAAAAAATCCATACATAATGCCGTGCGAATGCGTGGCAAGCATTTCTCCATCCCAGTTTACCCAATCCATGTCCTTAATCAAACACGCAAACAACGCCGTTCCGTCCACGTAGATGCATAATCCTTGGGTCTACCAGAAACTCAAGTCGCTTAGTTGGCGAGGATAGTCCGCACGAGATCTGCAGTCGCGCAAAGCAAGTCAGTATACATGATTCTTCATCGGAGTGGAAAGGGGTCTGCGGGTTACGAACCAGTGTAGTTGACCTGGCCGGAGCTGGTGTCCACTGCCTTGAGGAGCTCGTCCACCTCCTCCTCAGTCATCTTCTCGCCCAAGTTCGTCAGGATGTACTTGATCTGGCCGACGCCGATGAAGCCCGTCATGTCCTTGTCAAACACCTGGAAGCCACGGCAGTATTCCTCGGGCTCGCCGGCATCGCGGAAGCCGCCGGGGCGGTTCAGCACACGCTGAAAGGTCTCGAAATCGACTGCGAAATCCCAAGGTCAGCCCCTGTCCGTCACTCAAACAAAAGCAGCACCAAACATCACACTGGGATACTCACAGTCACCGGCAACGTTCTTCTCGAGGTCCTGGATCTCGGAGAGGGTGGGGTTCTGGCCACAGGCGCGGAGGAGATCGCCGAGGCTGTCGAGGGCGACACGACCGTTGCCGCGCTTGTCGAACAGGGCAAAAGCCTCCTTGTAGTTGGTAGAAGCCTGGGAATCAATGTGGTTAGGAGCCATGGTTGCAGATTGAGAAGTGAAAGCCTCGCGAGCGCAAAGGAGGTGCGGTTTCTGAAGATGCAGCAGCGAAGATGGCGCAGAGACAGATGGTGTTCGCGGCCCAAAGATGAAGCAAGAAAACCAGTTCTTCTTCTGCAGCGGGTGGTGGGTGGCCGTCGAATCAGATGCACCAAAAATGCGCTCGCGGGGCGGTTTGTTTACACAGGTGCCGGGCCAACTTACCATTTTGGGTTTGAATCGGGAGTGCGTGATCAGCTGGAGACACAAGCAGGGAGGCGGGCGGCAAAGACCAGGCAACGAGCAACAGGAAATAAAATGGTTTGGTGATTTGGTGATGCGGTTGCAGGGCGGTGGAAAATGGTGTTGAGGATGGAAAGACGGAGAAGCTAGAAAAGCAGCAGACACCCGCTCCTTGTACATGGTCGTTCACGCTCTGGCCTCTTTGGTGTCCTTTTTCGCCTGCCACTGACGGGGCAACCATGGCAACCGTGTCAGGCGTCTCCAGCCAAGCGGCCGGCCAGCCAATGGAACGGGCGAGACGATTGGCAATCGCTCAATGCCACAAGCCTTGTTATCGAGGGGCTGAGCTATCCATGCAGTATTCTGCGTAAAGAGTGCACAATTTCCTTAGTGGGGGCTTGATGCGTCCATTCATAAAGCCCCTTTCTTTTTGACCGCCCATCACGATGGTGTTGCTGTCTAGCGATGATCTCATCCTGCCCCACCTCTGGAAAGTCATCACAAACAATACTTGAGACAACAACACAATCGTAATATGACTTGGAACAAAACAGGAGAATTCAATTGCGAGGTACTTTGATTGTATATATTCCTTTCCAAGGATCCGAGTCACCTATCCAAGTCAGGTGTCCATCTCCCTCTTCAAGCCACGATATCCCAAGCCTAGAAACACAATCGCCGAATCATGGAGCCCATCCCCTGTCTCATATCTACCCCTCAGGAGCACAACTTGGTGTCCGCACAAACCCAAACATCGTGCACTTCCGTTACGTAGCAGCTCTGGCGTCCGCAGTCGATAGAATTGCCCTGCTGCTTGTAGCACGTGGCCACCTTCTGTCCCGGGTTCGCGTTGTGAACCCATACCTCGAGGGTCTGGCCGTTGTTGGTTTGCCAAAAGTCAACCGAGCCAGTGCCGCAAATGCCGGGGAAGTTGTAGCCATTCCAGTTAAAGTCCTGGCCCGACTGCGGCAGCACGTTCGGGAAGTTGCGATCACCCTTGAAGGCGTTGCAGTTGTACTGCGATGATGGCACGGCGCCGACTCGCCACTCCACGTAGTGTTTGGGCCAGCAGACATCAGTCTTTTTGTTGCACTCAATGTCGCAGAGGTTTTGATATCGGAGAAATAGGTGGAAACCAGCTGAGGCTGATGGAACCAAGGCCGTCAAGCACAGAAGCAGCAGGTTTGTGGTACAAGTAAATCGCATGGTGAATTAAATAAAGATTTACAAGAGAGTTGTTGTGTGATAATCTCGATGCAAGGACAATCTCGCGGCTACTTATTCTTTTTCTCGTCTCCTGGATGCCTCCTCTTCTCTGATATGACGAGATCCTCACTCTCAAAACCATCACGCGAGGCTTATTTCTACCTCTCTCAGCTCCAGTCAACCTTCCAATGACGGCTCGAGGGTCTCCCCGACTTCGAACATAAGCTTATCATAGAACTGTGTCAGCACCTACGGCATCCAATCAGGCTCCGTTTCGATCAATCAGGCTCGAGAAGATGAGAAGCTGAGTGCCCCTATTGCCCACAAGTAGACCGGTATTCTTATTGATGGCTTCTCCGGCGGCCGCCCTCATCTTCTAGTCTGTCTTACTCGTCATCTTGTCAATCTCCACCGTTTGGCCACGGCATATCATCTCAGCAGCCAGGTTTCTGACAATAACGACCATCACATCACCTTCACAATTTACATCATCTCATAGGCCAGAGATCAGAAGAAGGATCCTCACAGAATCACCACATCTTCCTAGTTGATTCACAGCTTCCCGACGCCTTTCAATCCACGTTCGCCGTCTACCAAGATGCACCATCCTTCATGACCTCGGCCGCCGTCACCCGCAACAACAGCCTCAAAGGCCCCCTCCTCATTGGCAAACTCGATGACCTCGTCGTCGAAGCTTCCGGGCTGCAGCCAGACAGAAGGAATTCCCAGTCTCTTGGCTTCCTGCAAAACCTTGAGCGTCGCAGATGGCGGTGTGATGACAGAAAGCGACGTCTGTTTGGGATTGGGCAGGGCGGCCACGTCGGCGGCAGTGGGATGATTCTCCTCCAAGGCGGATATGGTTGCCGCCCCCGGGTTGATGGGAGTCACTGGGATGTCATGCACCAGATACCAAGTGAACACTATTCGTACAAACGGCGAGTTCAGCAGGAATTCACACGCAGGGGTTGGCGTCAAGGCCATCCAGCACGTAGCACGTAGGCATACCTCGGTGTCCGAACTTTGCTGGGTTGGAGCTCGCTCCAACGACGGCGAAGGCGGAGGATGAAAAGAACTTGCGGACAGTGGCCTCGGTAGTCATGGTTGCTGCGTAATATGAGACTGTTTTGGTCGAAAGGAGGAGTTAGCTCGATGCAATGTGGTTGCAAGTGCTATGCTCACAGCCAGCTTCCGATAACACCGAAGTCAACTGCGGGGTTCCGAGACGTTTTGCCGATCATCCGGAAGTCATAAGTCACGACATTCGGCACATTTGTTACGCAATGTCGATTGCTTGCTTCTTCAATCTCTCGTCTTCGACAATTTGGAAGTTTCAGTACAGTTAGACCTCATCGTTGGCAAAGCAGGGTCAACATGTCCGTCTTTGGGTAGGTTGTGTCGATAGTCTCACGGACACAAACGCTAACCACTGCCTCAGGAGAGCCACCTTTTCTGCAGCTGGGTATGCAGCTGCTAGACCAACTTACCCGCCCAGTCTCTACAAGACTGTTTTGGGATACTGCAATACAAACACCTCCAGCGGAACGTTACTAGACTTAGGGTGTGGTCATGGAGTCACCACTAGAGAGCTGGCACCGCACTTTGCCAGGGCAATTGCAATTGACCTCAGTGCTGGCATGATTAGCCAAGCAGATAAGACGACTAACGACCCAAAAATATCTTTCCGACAAGGCAATTCGGAAGATCTGTCTTTTATCCCCGACAAGACCATAGACCTGGTTGTCTCGGGTCAAGCTGCTCACTGGTTTGACTACACCAAGGGTTGGCCTGAGCTCTCCAGGGTGGTCAAGCCAGGCGGGTCGATTGGCTTTTTCGGATACAAAGACAACATCATCGTCGGACACCCTCGGGCCAATAAAATATTTGACCGGTTCTGCTACGGGGATGGGGAGGTAGTCGAAGGGTTAGAAGGGATGAACCAGTATTGGGAGCGGCCTGGGAGAGATATCCTCCGCGATCTGTTGCAAGTTGTGAAGCCCCCACAGCCAAACTGGGAAGACATCAAAAGGATCATGTACGACGTCGACAAAGACACTGTTGATATCGCAGGACCGGAGACGGCTTGGATGAGGAAAAACCTCAATCTGGGCCAGTTTGAGGCCTACGCGAGAACCTTTAGCTCCTACCAAGGCTGGATGGATGCGCATCCGGAGGCGAAGAGTCGGGCACAGGGGGGCGACGGAGACATCGTAGATCTGATGTTTGACCAGATCCTAGAGGTAGAGCCAGAGTGGAAAGCAAAGGGTGACCAATGGCGAGACGTCGAAGTTGAGACGGTCTGGGGAACGTACATACTGTTGGCTCGGCGATCTGCTACAACTGCGGCATGAGAGTGCCTCATAATCGCAGCTAGAAACGGCTCAGACTTCGACTCCATGTACCTACTTAGTCAGTACATGTTTTAGTTGCTGTAAAGTGTGGGAAAATATCACAATTGTTGGGAGTCTTGCCAGCGCTTCGGCAGTTCGTCAGCCCTTGACCAAGATAATCCAAGGTGACGGGAGTTGGGCTCACCGGATCCAAACAACAAGCGGCCCCACTTCCCCCCGAAAGTAAACAAACGCGACCCAGACCCACCCGCACAGATGCTCAACAGCAGGGCGCTTTGGTCGTCACGACTACTTTCATCATTAATTCCTCTTCAACAACCAACGCCCTTCGCATCAGCTACGCAGGCAGCCGAGGACCGCACCCCGACGTCCGCAAACGATTACTACGATTGAAATGATAACGGCCTTTTCTTGATCTACATCAACCTGCACCGAGTCTCGCGTCTACCAGCCAGCTCGACATCGCGACCCGACCCGCGACTGAACGAGAAAACACCACGACTGCATCCCGATTGCACGCGCGCAGCCACCGGCAAAATGTCCGCCGAGGAAATCACCGATGAATACATCGCATACGAGAACCGCTTGGCTTCTTTCCACAAAAGCGTCAAGAAGCGCGCCTCGGGTACCAATGGACGAGGCACGAAGAACTTGAGCTGGCCACATCGAAACATTGCGCCCGCGAGTGTATGCGCTCCGCTACGCCCTGCTTTTGCTCCATGCTGACACATACGAATAGCTTGCTCGTGCCGGTTTCTTCTACAACCCTAGCCCCACCAGTCCTGATAATGTCACTTGCTTTCTTTGCCACAAAGGCCTCGACGGCTGGGAGGCTGGTGATGATCCTCTGCTCGAACACCTCAAGCATGGCCCCGACTGTGGATGGGCTTTAGTGGCCGCTATCGAAGCAGAACTTGGAGACTACGCGCAAGAAGACCCAAGCCAGCCCTACATGAAGGAGGCCCGGAAGGCAACTTTTGCAGGGAGGTGGCCTCACGACTCGAAGAAGGGATGGAAGTGCAAGACCAAACAGGTGGGTTTTGATTACCATCTTGAGGAATATTCGCTGACTTCTGACAGCTGGTCGACGCCGGTTGGAAGTACACACCGACCACAGACTCGGACGACATGGCGACTTGCGTCTACTGCCAGTTGGCCCTCGACGGCTGGGAGCCTGCCGATAAGCCCCTGTAGGAGTTCTATATGACCCAGCATAGCGTTTCCGCAACTGACACGACATAGCGACGAACATTACAACCGATCACCCGATTGTCCATTTTTCGCCTTGCTGGAACAAACACAGGGCGCGAAGAAGACGAGCCGAGCAAAGACCAACCGCGCATCTAAGGCATCGCGACTATCTGTTCAATCCGTTGCCACCGCCACGTCAGAGGCCGCGTCAATAACCGATTCAATAATCGGCCCAGAAGACAGCGTGTTGACTACCGCCTCAACTCAGGGTGGTAAGAAGAGCAAGGCGCGGAAGACGGCTACTGGCAAGGGCCGAAAAACGAAGGCTAAGAAGGAAGAGGCTGTTGAGGAGGTAGAGACCGAGGTCAAGGAAGAAGAGGCTCCTCCACCACAAAAACCTGCCCGTGGAAAGAAGCGAGCGAGCACGGCCATGGACGACTCGGCCATGACGACAGAGGCGCCGGCCCCGAAGAAGCGAGTGTTGGGGAACCGCAGCAGCCCTATAATCGATAGCTCTGTCGTGGGGTCTGAAGATGACGAGATGATGGATGCACCGGCTCCCAAGAAGGTCGTTGGGCGAAAGAAGGTACATGCATCAACAACCAAGGTCCGCAAGGCGTCGACTGCATCAGTCACTTCAGCCGCATCTGCTACATCAGTCCCTGGAGCCTTCCCCGATGACGATGAAATCGAACGCCAACTGGAGGCAGATCTTGAGAGACACCACAGCGACGATGAGGAAATCACAGTTGACTCTGACTCGGAGCGAATGAACGCGTCACGGAGCAAAAGAGATCATAACTCAACGACTGAGGCCGAGCCCGCTCAGGAGTCAGCTGAATACGCAATGTTCAATCCCACGCCTGTGGAGCACGATGACGCCGAGGTCGAAGATGAACTGAAGGCGCTCCAGGCCGAGATGGAGATTGAAGAACCACAGGAACTGCATGTTCCTAAGAAGGGACGGAAGGCTGGTGTTCGCAAAACTTCGAAACAGACCAAGACTAAGAAGGCCAAGGTGCCTACTCCAGAGCCCGTGGAAGAAGAGGAGGAAGCTCCTGCACCCCCACAAGAGATCGAAGAGGAGGTCCACGAGGACAGCCTAGCCAGCACAGGCACAGTTGTCATCAAGACCACGGCGGAATCACGGCTGAGTACTGGAAAGCGAGGGCGTGGACGCCCATCCAAAGCCTCTCTTGCCTCTAGGGAATCTACTGGTGCTGTTGAGCTTGTAGAGCCTCCAACCGAATCTCCCGCGGATCCTCCTAGCAAGGCTGCTACTGAGGCTGTTGCTCAGCCGCCAGTTAAACGTGGACGTGGCCGCCCATCCAAGGCTTCTCTAGCTTCTCGTGCCTCGACTGATGCGGACAACGCTCAACCTACCGAGGCTCCTCCAAAGCGCGGCCGTGGAAGGCCATCCAAGAAGTCGATCGAAGCTCGTCTGTCAACGACCGCTACAAGCAGTCAGGAGTCGGTTGAGGTAGTCAAAAAGGACGCGGAGGTTCAGTCAGCCGGAGTTGAGAAAAACAAGGCGCCAGTTGTCTCTTTCGAGGAGCCACAGCAGTCCCCAGTAGTGAGAGACATGGCCTCGTCGCCACCTCCCAGCACCAGGCATTTGGCAAACCCTCCTTCAACGCCCGGCCGAGTTATTTCGCCTGCCCCGTCAGCCCGACAAGCCGCCATCTCGCCATCTCAATCACCCCAGTCATCCGACGCCGAAAACCAGCCGCCGTCGTCGAAGCCTGCTGCCAGCGTCAAGCGAGTCGCGCTGGCACCGGTTGTGGCAACACCTACGCGAGGTTCGCCCTCGAAGCGCAACGTGATTGCTGGTCTTCGAAGCACGACCGCGTGGACAGAAGTCGACGTCGAGGCCGTCCTGGCATCTCCACTCCCTAAAAGCGGCAAGGAGAACGGCGTCGTCGACCGATTGTTGAAGCAGGGCAAGACTCTCACGTCACCGGAGAAACAGATGACGGTGGAAGAGTGGATTTACCACAACGCTGGCGAGGCGGAAAAGAAGCTCAAGCAGGAGTGCGAGGCCATGGTCAGCCGATTCGAGAGCGAAGGCAGCAAGGCGATGCGCGTGCTCGAGGGATTGGTGGTGGAGTGAGTAGGACGTTGGAAACGGCGCTGAATTCGAGGACACGGAATACGGATCATGGGATTCATGGCTGGTCTGGGATGGAGCTCATCGAAATTGGACTGGGCTGGGGATCACTCGGTGAAGGCAAATTGTTCGGTCGTCTGTATGACACGGATGGGATACAAGCACAAATGGCGTTTCGGGATAACGGAGATGGAATCTGAGTTGAATAAGAGATCCAATGTTGAACATGATGCAAAGCCCCCTGTTTGCTAGCTCTGCGATACGCTTCGTCCAGCAAACACCGTGAACAGGCGTGGCACATTAAATACCGAGTTGGTCACGCCTCTCTATCTGTGGCTTTGTTGTGGCTTCCCTGCTTCATTCCTCGTGTTCCATGTTGTCCCAGGTCTAGAGTCCTTTATCCAAACTCAGTTTCATGAGGCCATTGAGTGAACCAATTCGGAAATCTGCTTACAGCCTCCCAACCTGAATGAAGTAAGTCAGCCATAGGCTTCCCACTACTCGGCAACCTCCGTAGACCTCAACGCCGTTCGCGACCAGCTAAAGTATCCCAAAGCGTCTACATTCAGCTAGTTCAACACCAAGAGCGTTTTCTCTAAGCGTCCCCGCATTCCCGGCTTCTGGGGAGCTCGGCATTTGCAGCTGCTGGTTGACGATGTGGTGTTCTTGAGCTATAAATACAGGATAAGACACCCTCTTACCAGTGTCTTACAAGACGCCCGTCTCCCTCTTAACCAGTTCATCCCATCTACAATTCAATAATACTCCCCCCTCGAGCTCCTCCCTAGTCGCCATGCTCGGCCTCTCCCTCCCGTCCTTCACCGTCCCCGTGCCCAAGGCCGAGCGCCTGTCCGGCTTCTGGGGCACGCTGAAGTTCCCGCGGCGCGGGTCGACCTCGGAGGTCGCCGACCTGGCGATGCTCGAGGCTGGCCAGTTCGAGGAGGCCCGCGTGCGGCCAGAGATGCAGCGGAGGCAAAAGAGCGATGCTTGAGATGCCCGCTCGAAGCGAAAGCGGGTGCGTTGTATCCTTCATTGGATGTGGAATAGAACGTGGAGAATGCTGACTTGTGATTATAATAGTATTGCACAGTTCAAGTCATGAATCGAAAGCAGCCGACTTTGCTGTCGTCGGACTCAATGATAATGGCACGTCACGGTTTGAAATGAAATCAACGAAAGCACTGGATTTACCAAGCATGGAGGAATTAAAAGCAGCTCAACTTGCCCTCAGGCTTTTTGATGACAGAAACTCAAAACTATACGCACGCAGATATTTGAATCTTCAATCTTCCTCCCGATGTGCCCTTTCTCCCAACACAGGTGTATTAATATCCGTCATGCACGGCCATTCATTCTACAACATCAAACTAGACCCCAACCAATCTTCCTGATCCAATCCATGCCTTATTTCTTTCGCGTCCGTGTCAATCATCATCCCGAATTGTAAAGGAGTGTCCGAGGGTATCATTCCAGGATGTCCACGCCTGGAAACCTATTTCCAGATTACGCCGTAAATGAATGTGATAGCTATGCCAATGTATCAAATAGTTCCAAATCCAAATCCCTCAAAATATATATATGCTGTAATGAGTGTGCGTGAATAAATACAAGCGTAAAATCCACGCGGTCATCGCGTTGATATCATCGTAAATGAGTGTCATGAAGCGCTGAAGGAAGAATGATGCACTCGAATATTAAATGAAGAGAATCGCAAGTGTAGTGAGGAGTGTGAAGAAGCTGGTGAAACCAACGGTCAGAGAAGAGGCAGCTCCTGTGATCGTTGCAGGATTGGACGTCGACTCGGTAGCCGTCGTGGTGCGAGTCTGCAAACCTGAAGTCTCTGTGACCGTGTTAGTGGTGGTGAAACTAGTCCCCTCCCCACTGGTACTCTGGTCCCCGCCTTGACCACCAGAGGCGGACTCAGTCGAGACAGCCTCGGAAGTGGTCGCAGTTCCAATGTCTATACCGGTGACAGTAGACGTACCAGAAGTGGTAGTAGTATCCGTGGCGGTGGTGGTATCAGTAGCGGTAGAAGTTTCAGTGGCAGTAGCAGTACCAGAGGTAGTGGCGGTATCAGTGGCAGAACCGGTTCCAGTAGCAGTGGAGGTTTCAGTACCAGTACCAGTAACAGTGGAGGTTTCGGTAGCAGAAGCAGCAGCGGAAATAGAGCCAGAGTCGGAAGCAGAAGCGGAAGCGGAACTTTCAGAGTCTCCAGTCGAGGTTTCGTCGGGAGAATCGCTGGTTGTAGAAACCGACTCGCCTGATTCAGATTCGCTAGGAGACTCGGTAGAGGTTACAGTCACTTCAGTAGATTCAGCATTCTCCGTAGAAGTTGCCCCCTCTTCCGAAGTTGCAGTCTCTGTCGACGTTGCCTCGGCTGAAGTTTCTTGCTCTGTTGAGGTCGTTTCCTCGGCCGACGTCGTCTCTGCTGCGGAGGTTGTCTCTGCCACAGATGTTGTCTCTTCTGCGGAAGTTGTCTCTTCTGTGGAGGTTGCCTCTTCCGAAGAAGTTGCAGCCTCGGTTGAAGCAGCCTCAGTCGAAGGTACCTCGGTTGAAGTCGCTTCTGCTGAGGTTGTTTCCTCCTGGGTGGTAGTTGCTTCCTCGGTCGACTCTGCCTCGGTTGTTGACGTGAACGCGGTGAAGTCATCAGAGCTGACCTCAACCTGGCTTGTCGTCGAAACATCAGCTTCGGATGTTACTGCTGACTCTGGGCCGGACCCGCTGGTGGTGGCAGGTGTTGTGCCCCTTCCATCACAGTAGCCAATGAACTGGGCGAATTGTGGCTGGACATAATCACGGATCGTGTCTTTGGTGCTATCCGTGTTGTCTACGATACAGGCCGAGCAGAGGCTGTAGCTGTCTTGGAAGGAAGAACCCTCGTCGCAAAGTTCAGACGACTTGCCTACAGACAACGCAATCTTGTAGGCGCCGTTGCAATCATCGTAGCAGATGGCAGGCGTAACGTCACGCTTCCCAAACATGTGGAGTTCTTGTCGACGATGCATCCTGTAAGACCCATGGGCCGTCGTGGTTTCAGTTGCCGTAGGCCAGTCGGTTAAGGTTGACTGAGATGCCCAGTTTCCGGTCGTAATCGTCTTGACATGACCGTATTTCTTAGTCTTCACAATCACATCCTTCTCGAAGATATCGTAAGAAAGTCCAAACGCCTCTGGGTTCAGGTCGAAGTATCCGTAAGAAGGCGGGTAGTACCCAGTCTTGCCCTTCTTCCAAGTGACATTCCTAAATGGCGGGGAAGGAATACAGTACTCGGGTGCGCAGAGGTAATCCTCGCTCGGTGGCTCGGGCCAGAAGTTGCAATAAGCCGGCTTGGGAGGGTTGCACACATATCCAGGCAAGCAGCCAAACGTGCGGTCCGACTTTGAGGACAGTGGTGCAGAAGCTCCAGTCACCTCCGGGCACACGGTGATTTCAGAAAGATCCGGCTGAGTGACAGTCACCGGTGGTTGAGTAATTGTGCTCGCTTCCAGTGTCACCGTCGTGGTAATGATGCTGGTTGCTCCCGGAATCACCGAGGTCACGGTCTCGCCGTCTCTTGTAATTGTGACCGTCTCTGCAGGCAGCTCGGTGGTGAACGTTGATACAACCGTGGTGCCGGGGAGTGTGATGATCTGTCCGGGTGCCGTGATCGTCTCGCCAGGAGCAGTAATCGTCTCCCCGGGGAGAGTGATGACCGTCTGTTCTCCCGGGAGGGTAACGGTGTGTTCCTCTCCAGATATCGTCACAACTCTTGTTTCGCTGGGGAGGGTCACGGTCGTAGCCTGGCCAGGAACGCTGACGGTCACCTCTTCACCTGGCAAAGTTACAACGGTTCTTTCCCCAGGAAGGGTGACCGTCTGCTCTTCTCCGGAAATTGTAATGACTCTAGTCTCCTCGGGAAGCGTAAGGGTCGTCACCGCCGTGACTGTTTGCCCAGGAGCAGTGACAGTGTCGCCAGGCAGGGTAACAACAGTTCGTTCTCCTGGAAGGGTGACAGTTTCCTCTTCTCCAGAGATTGTTACGACCCTGGTCTCGGCAGGTAGTGTAACTGTCGATAGAGAGATAATCGTCTCGCCGGGAAGAGTGACAACTGTTCGCTCCCCTGGTAGGGTCACGGTCTCCTCTTCTCCAGATACCGTTATGACTCTAGTCTCTCCAGGCAACGTGATCGTCGATAACGAGGTGACCGTCGAGCCAGGGAGGGTGACAACCGTTCGTTCTCCCGGAAGAGTGACGGTTTCTTCTTCGCCAGAAATCGTGACAACCCTAGTCTCGCCAGGTAGTGTGATTGTCGCTAGTGAGGTAACTGTCTCACCAACAAGGGTAACGACGGTTCGTTCTCCTGGAAGGGTAACTGTTTCCTCTTCTCCAGATACGGTTACGACCCTGGTCTCTCCAGGTAGCGTGATTGTCGCCAGTGAGGTAACTGTCTCTCCGGGGAGGGTGACAACAGTCCGTTCTCCCGGGATAGTGACAGTCTCCTCTTCACCAGAAATGGTAACAACTTTAGTCTCACCAGGGAGGGTGACGGTTGTTTCCTTGCCAGGAGCTGTCACGGTAGCCCCAGGAAGAGTAATCGTCTTCTCCTCTCCGGAAATCGTCACGATTTTCGTTGTGCCAGGAAGCGTAACACCAGGAGCTGTTACTGTCGTCCCTGGAAGGGTAATTGTCTCTTCCTCTCCAGAAACCGTCACAACTACCGTAGATCCAGGTAGAGTGACAGGGGGAAGGGTAACCGTTTCCTCTTCTCCAGAAATTGTCACGATCTTTGTTGTGCCAGGGATGGTAACGCCGGGGGCCGTTACGGTCTTCGGGGGAAGCGTTACGGTTTCCTCTTCTCCAGTAATTGTCACAGTCTCGGCAGGAACGGTGACGGTTGATCCCTTGCCGGTCACGGTCACAGTCTCGCCATCTTCGCCCGAGATGGTCACGGTGACATCATGGCCAGGGACAGTAGTCGGCACGCAGGTCTGGGTCATGGTGATGGTGGAGTATTTCTAGGCCAGGTCAGCATTGGCTTGCAAAGAATAGTCCAACTTCTTACGGTGACGGGCGGCTTGTGAATGTACTTGGTGGTGGTTCGCCACTTCACCCTCCACTCGGTCTTTACGGAGGTTTCCCTAGGTCGTGTTAGTGAATCCAACCGAACATCATGAATCGATATAAATGACTTACGTAACAGTCACAGCATCGCTATAGATAATTTAGCTTGAGATATCATGTGAATGCAAGGGAGCTTCGTACCATGATGTTGGACCTTGAGTCTCTGACTGGGTGGAGGTTGTTATTTCCGTAAGTGATGAAGTCGGGGTCGGCACTTCGTAAGTTGGCACTTCGTAGGTCGGCACTTCATATGTCGGTTCCGTTGTAGTAGAATCGGGCAGAGGCTCAACCGTTGTGGTCGTCACTGGTAGGTTGCAACCACACTTGGCGTTCCAAGTCACACCCGGTCCTGGGTCCTCGCTTGCCGACGGTGGTTCGTCCTTTGGAGTGTCGTAATATTCTTGTCGGCGGACAACTTGAGGTCTGTTTGGATCCCTGTGGGCTGAAATCTCAGACGTCAAGGTGCCCAGCAGGAAGAGAGTTGGTAGGAAGCGCATGATGGCTTGGTGCTGTAAGACAAAGCGAACGTAGGGACAGCGGCACCGAAGCTTGCAAGCAGCAACAAGCGAGCGTGGGGAGAAAGAGCGCCTCGCGTCTAGTGTTGGAGCTTTGTTGTCGATGTTAGGCTAGACAAGCAAGAGAGAAAAGAGAGAAAAGAGATGGGGGCCGTACCTGGACGATCATATGTACAAACGATGGATAGCTCAAGCTGAAGGCGGGAGCCGGGTGGCTGAGCCAGGTAGCCCTACGAACTGCCGATGCGGATGGGGGAGAGTCGCACCACTGGGCTCGATACCCCAATTGGTTGTTATTTTCCTCCTCTCTACAAGCCACTTACTTGATATTAGAGGCCAGGGGGGGGTGGCAGGAAAGCTGATGCGTAAGGCAGGACGCGGGCTGGTCGGCAACGTGGTGCCAATGTCGTCAACCAAAGTCTCGAAGCCAATGTGGTGAGAATGAATGAACAAGGGCAGGCAGGGGATCCACGACGCTCACAAGCCTGGCACGGACAAAGCACCACAGCGGAGATGGGAGTGGGTATGTGGGCAGAAACAACCGTTGTCGGTGAGATTGGACTGAGATATCACAAGGGCAAGTGACCCGGCGCAAGGTGCGAGGGCAGCACCAAGCTAAATGCCATTATGTGCTTTCCTGTGGATACCTCGAGGAGAGCCAGGCCCATCTTGAGTCGTAGCAGCACGAGCAACAATGCAGCGGAGCACATGCAGCGAGCACGGTCGGGGTAGGGACGGGGACAGGGACGGGGACAAGGACGGAGCACGTCCGACATCCCAAAGCAGGAAGCAGCACGACCCAGAACGTGGCCCAGAATGTGGCCTTGGGCCAAGGCCAGGTGCGAGTTGCATGAAGAATAGCGGGTGGGTTCAGAACTGGCAAGCTGGAGACGCGAATACCACGCACGCATCCATGAAAGCGAGAGAGGTGGTGATGCCATGACATCCACGACCGGTGCCGGTGACGACAAGAAGACCAATTGCCTCGACGACAGACCAGCAAGGTCCCCCAGTCTGCTTTGCCCAGCGGGGCTACGGACAGGGTCGATCTGACATACACCGGAGAACGGAGTTGATTGGGAAACGTTCGATTACTATCCTTGTCTGCAGTCAGCCTAGAGACCAGAAGGGCGAGTCCAGCGTCGACGGTGACATCGGCGTCGTAATTCTCGAGTCAACTTCTGGGTCGCGATTCTGGCGGCTACATGACTGCGTTACACGGCACAAGCCATAGCTGCAGCGGCCAGCACGGGATAGGCCTGCTTGAAGATCGGAGGGTCGGAACTGTCAAGAGGAGCTCGTGTTTGAGCCGCGAGGCTTGGGCTTCACGGGCGATGTGGCCCAGGGATACGCGGGATAGGCTCGGCGGGATGCAAGAGGCGCAGGAGCGGATTGAGGCGCAAAAAACGCGGGCGGCCCCAAGGCAGCCCCGAAAGTCCCAAGGAGCAGGGAGCGATGTGAATGGTGGATGAAAGCTGGCTTGGTTGAATGGGTGGATGGTGGAGATGGATGGTGGATAGAGTTGGCAGAGTTTGGACCGCTGAGGTGCTAAGGCAACTAACCAAGGTGCCCACAGCGGGCAAGGAGCGTCACAGAAGTGCTCAGGGGAGGCACGGGGTGTGATTGGTTACAGCGCGACGGGGGTGGTCCCAGCCCCGCCTCCCAGTGCAAGCCCAGCGTAAGCCTCGGGCGGTTTCAGACTTTCAGAAGGCCTTCAGTTGGCGGGCCCCGCTGTAGTCCAGCCCTGTGGCTTCCGTGGATCGCAGAAAGCGGGCCCTCATCGCCCGCTGGGCCACCGCAACACCGCGGTATCCCGCCCGTCTAAGCCCTAAAGGCTCGCAACGTGGTGCTCCCGTGCGCTGCGTCGATGACCGTTGGGCCGACGTCCGAGTTGCCTAGAACAGCAAACCTTCGCTTCGGAGCGGAGCTCAGGCCAGCCGGAACCAACCAGACAGAGCCCCTCTCTTCTCTTTGAACCTCGAGCTCTTTGTTTTCCATTTCTCAACGTGCATCGTGATGCGTCAACTGCAGCCGTCATTCATCCATTATTTCATTACTGCCTTGGTCGATCATGTTCCCCCCCTCTTTCTCCCTTGCCTCGTTTAGCACCGCATCTGCCGTGTCTGTCTCGGCCGTGTGCGCGACTTTTGCATTGCATGCCCACCCTCTTTGCCGTCGCTCGGCCACATGAGTTGCATCCGAAGTGCAGCGAAGGAGGCTGCCAGCTCACCCTCCCTCACGGTTGAACCATCCACCCCTGCAGCCACAACCAGAGCCTATTTGACAGCCTGATGTGCTGGAGGGTGTGTTGGGGGCTAAATCGGGACCAACTCGGTCTTGTAGCTTCTTTGCTTTTGCGGCAAAAGAGGGGGGCCTCATTGTCAATTGGCATGGATGGTGAGATCGTCCCTTGCCCCCAGTCCTATCCCAGTCACATCCTAGCTCAATACCAACCCCCCGGCAGCCTGTTTGTTTATTCTCTCCACATCCAAAGTTCTGCTTTTGTCATCCTTATCCTTGGAGAACCTGGTTGTGGGAAGAGCTTCTCATTTGGATGGCCGCATCTTTAAGTGCTGGCATCGACGGGATGACAGTTTAATTTCGCTCGTTCATGATACCATCATCTTCACCGTCGTGACCATACACCATGGCGGGGTCTGCAACAACCCCAGACAGCATCCTTGGGGCTGATGAAGCTCGACTGCCCACAGTGCCCAGCCTGCTGGAGCTCAGACCGTCGTGAAGTGGCTGACCCATTGCAGGATAATCACAGCACAGCTTTCATGTTCTTACTGGCAGGCTCGGGCACTCCTTAGCCACCTGCTTCGACCGGCCGCGTGGCCTCAGTCCAGCCAGGTTCAGCATTTTGTTCTCACGATGGTCTGGAGCCTAGCAAGCCGTATGCGTTTTCTTTCGATTCCGTTTCCTCGTCGGCCCAAGGCCCGCTTTACCAGGGATCTATCTGCTTTGCTCAACATGTGAGTTAGCTTACATGGTACCCAAATACTTCGTAGTGGACCTGGTTCTGGCACTTCTGGCACACCGATGCTCCCCACGTTCGGCCATGCGAGGTTCTGAGGTCAGCACTCTTCCGTACTCGCGATGGTTCCCCGACGGTGACATTTGCTGCAGTTATCCGCTGCCCCGTCCACATGGCACCATCCAAAATGCCCTCACATGCTACCCTACTCGCCGTACCCCGTAACGACGTTACAGTCAGACCAATCCGGCCCGCCGAGGCTGAGCAATAGGCACTCGGGGTCCCTCCCCATCCCCTCCCCTCCCACAGACCTACCAGCCCAGCTCTAGGTTGGTTGAGTTCGGGCGTGGGCAGCCAATCACCAATGCCACCACATGCTGCACAATGTGCACATTCAGTTGCCAAAAGTAGTGTCCTATGAATCCCAAGGGATAACTCGGGCGGAGCAGCCTGGTGCTGGTGCTGGCCCGGGTGCGTCTCGCCTTGGGAGCGACAGCTGACCCATCAGCCCTACATCTTCCCCGTTGCCGGCTCTTGAGTGGCAAATCTCGCTGCCAAAGTTCTTCGGCCGGGCCGTTCTTGCTGCCATCCCCTCTTAATATCGTGTCTTACTTCCCATTTGTGGCTCACTTGCGGGGGTCTTGTTGTCAACCTTTTGCATTGATGCTGACTCTGCCTTGTCTCTGACTGTTCTGGTACGAGTCGCTCATCTCCCAGGACCTAAGCCGCACCGCTGTACTTGTTCCCGGGCCGCCTGCCTGTCAGATACCTTCCCGAAGGAGACATATCTTACCGCCACCGAGCGGCGCCCTCGGCAGACAAACGGGACGGTCATCCCCTCGTTGCCTCCGTTGACAGTCCCCGTAGCGACGGAACCTTTCGCGCCCTCGAAATTGTGCGACTGATCATGGTCCACTAGCATTTCCCTGCATCTAATTTCCACTGCAGTTTCTGGGGGTGCGAGCAACTGGCAGTCCATCGAGTAATTCGTCGAACCCGTTCATCATGATGCCTCGTGGTACATCGCTGGCGTTGCTTGTCGCGGCCGCGACCACTGCCGTCGCCCAGTTCGATAGTTGGGCAGATGGCCAAATAAGTACTGAAATTTGCACTTGGGAGCAGCCAAGAGGTAATATGAAACAAATCCAAGTATTAGCCGTGGCTCTAACAGTTCGTGGCAGCCGCTTTGATTCGTGACACGATTTACCTAGATGGCGGCAACATATGGTGGACTCCCCGGATGGACGACGGCACCATAGGTACAGCTGTGGACAATGGTACTATCGTCTCCTGTTTCGCTCAAGCTCTTGACGCAATCTAACTTCGCAAAGGAAACAATGAGGGTCGTATTCTCAACTATAACCTCAGTACTCCATTCGACTCGAAAACGAATGTCACTGCGATTCTCCTCAAAGATGCCATGTCCAAGGCGCGGGGCGACTCGGGAAACAGCAACGACGCCGGCCCAAACTATATCGACGGTGGCATGCTTGCCAACGACGCCGAGTTCTTCCTCTATGGCGGTGTCATTCTAAGAAACGACGAGCTCTACCCTGATCCCGACGCAGATGAGGTTCTCTCATATCAGGCTTACCAGTACGGGCCAGATAAACCGACCTGGAAGCCGAGTTTCAAGGATTATGAACTCGACAACGACGTGACTCGCTATGTCGCCTACGGAGCAGCCGTCAACGCTCCGTCCGAGAATAAGGCGTGGTACTTCTCCGGCTTGCGGTCTCCAACCTCTGGAACCATTTTTGACAATGCTCTCAACGATACGACCAAGGCCGTCAATGTCTCCGACGCGATTATCGAACTTGACATGGCAAAACAGATGCGCGAGACCTGGTCTAACACCACGCTGCCCAAAGCCATAAAAGGCCGCTCCAATGCCGAGGTCGTCTGGGTTCCCGTCGGTAAAGAAGGCATCCTCGTCGTGCTGGGTGGTGTGGTGTATCCATCATGGGCGGGACGAAGTGGCAAGTCGCCAGACAAGGACGCAAGTGTAAGTCAGCATATCTGCGTTTTCTTCCCACGTAGACTGATGTGCTAACGAGCATATAGGCGAAAGAAAGCCCGGAGTTCATGAGCACCATTGACATTTACGACGTTGCAAATAACAAGTGGTACCAGCAACCGACCGAAGATGGTCCAGGGGCTCGCGCCCGCGGGTGTGCCGTTGTTGCCGCCGCCTCGGACTATTCAAGCTTCAACATATTCTACTACGGCGGATTTGACGGCGTCAGTCCGACAGAGCCGTTTAGCGATGAAGTCTGGGCGCTTTCACTCCCGTCTTTTACGTGGACGAAGATAAGCGAGGGTAAATCTCTACACGGCCGCGCCGGTCACAAATGCTTTATGCCGTACGCCGACCAGATGATGGTCTTGGGAGGGTACACTCCTCTGGCTGGGTCCAACATTGCTTGTCTTGATGGCGGGCCTGTGGTTCTCTTCAATGTCAGCAGCGGAGAGTGGATGGACTCGTATGATCCGTCCAAGTACGGTGACTACGGCGTCCACGAGAAGATCCAGTCGAAGATCGGTGGTGATGCTGCGGGCGGTGCAACCGCAACCAAGCCCTCGCCAGATGGTTGGGCCACGTCTGCGCTCGCCGAGGTCTTCGACACGTCCTACGACACTGACAAGATCACTACATATTGGCCGTACGCGTCGGCAACCTCGACCAAGCGGCCCGACCTCGGCGACGGCTCGGGACAGGATGGCGACGATGACAACGGCGGCGGCGGGGGCTCCAGCCTCCCGAAGTGGGTTGCACCAGTCCTTGGTGTCGTCCTTGGACTCATGCTCGTCACGGGCGCCATCGTCGTCTTCTGTCTCTACCGTCGGCGAAAGATCTTCCGAAACCGATCCAGCGACGATGGCACCGAGGACGCAGGCATGCGCATCATTTCTTGGATGCGAGGCCAGCCCACCGAGAAGACTCCAACTGTGACGACCTCGGAAGACACGCCGGCCAGCCCAGATATGGAGGAAGCGCGGGTAGTTGGAGTGAGGCCTTCGTACGACGTTACGACCCCGCCTCCTCCCGCCGAGATGGCTGATACCCAGAGGATCGCTGAGCTGGATGGTATGTCAAACACCTTGACTGTAGTGCTACTTTGTAGAAACTAACAGACGCAGATACCTCACCCCGTCCGGAGCTCCAAGATACGGGTCTCTCCCCAATAGAGATTATCCAGAAGCACTCCCACTTCGCTGAACCCAAGTCGACTTCCCTTTCCGATCCCTCTTACAGTTCCTTTTCCATGGGGCAGGACCATGCCAGCACCGTCTCCCGTTCCTCTGCCGCCGCGAACAGCGCGGCAGTGGTTCCGGGTAGCCCAGACAACGCGTCTGACAGAGTCACCTCCAATGTATCCGGTGTCTCGGAAGCAGAAACCGCGAGGCTGCGGCGTTTGTCCGAAGGGCTTGTTAGCCCGAGAAGCGATTCTGGTGACATGCCATCTAAAGAGGAGAAGATCGCTTCTGACCTGCCCTCGCCAGCTTCTCCAACCCCGGTGTCACCACCGTCTGCCGGAGAGAACGCAAGTCAGGATTATCTGTCCGCAAGGCCTGCCGTAAGCCCTTTGCGCAAGAGCGTGTTTCTAGAGAGCGAGGAGGATATGGGCAAGGAGAAATAAGTACTTACAAATATATGGTTGGGTCGTTCTGTCAACGGCGTTGGAGGATTTGCGATGTGTTATGACCGGTGGATGTTTGATGATACATGGCTGACCTGGATAGTTTGATTGCTGGGTTTCTTTTCGCGTACTGATAATTTAACTGGCATAATGGTTTTATTCCAAATCCGAGACATCTCTGCCTTCAAACATGATGATCTATGTACTTGACTTTTATGGACTATAATTTCCCGGCCTGAACCAAGCTCTCTTTTGCATTCCACTCCAATCATCCAGGTACTCCGCCGTGTTTGTGGTGCTTTTTTGTCGATGCCCGTCAAGTTGCATCTCCGTGACTGGCGAGTAGCCCTCTGTTATTAGACCCTAACCCGATTTCTGCCCTGAGAGGGCTGACCTCTTGAACAAGTTGGTCTCTTAAACCTCAACCAACGCGTCATCGTCATCCAACTCCTTTACCCTGCTTTCAGTCTCATGTTGGTCCTCGTCGGCCTCGTCAGCCTCGTCACGCGCCAATACCTGCACCAACCGGTCGCAAGCCTCCTGGACGTCCTCGTCGCGGACATGCATGTGAGTCTCGCGAATAATGGGGTACACCTGGATTTTCCGCATGAGCTCGCGGCCTGGGCGTGTTGTCGTCAGTAGCGTCAGCGACTCGATGTGTGTCTGCAAGATTGTGTTGTCCGGGTCGCGCTTCTTGTCCGGGGGCAACAGTTGCAGGTCCGGTAGCATGGCGTTGCTCTCGTCGTCGTCATACTCCTCGCTTCCCATGATGGGAAGGAGGATGTAGGGAAGAATGTCGATCTCTTCGTCGGAGAGGAGGGAGGGATGAGACTCGATTTCAAAAGCGACGTTTTTGATGGTGCTGGCAACGCCCTTGCGACGGATGTCGGACTTGTGCTCGGTGAAGACCTTGATTTTGGTCAAGGGAAGGACTTTGTCGTACTCTTGCGCCTCGAGAAAGTACTTTCGGATCTCAATGTGCTTGGATAGGTCGGCAAAGACGTAGGCAAGATAGTCGAAATCGGCCTTCTTGTTGTAGGTTCCATCCTGGCCCTTGACGAAGAGATCCATGAGCTGGTTGATGACACTGTCATCTGAGCCAAGCTTCTCTGGAGCCTTCTGTTTTCTCTTCAAAATATCCTTGAAGCCGTCCCACTTCGCAAGGTTGGCGAGAAGCATGGCCAGGAGATTGGCGTTGGGCTCTTCAGGGTTCTACTCAACGTATGAGTTGGTGTTCTCAATGGGTACAGCTGGTAGCCCTAGACTTACCACTATGCGCGCGAATACATTGTCGATAAATTTTTCATCCTTTACCAGGTGCTCGAGAACCTCCTGGTCCCCGGACAAGTTGACCAAAATATTGACAGCATGTTCGGAAACGTCCTGAAGATCTCATGAGCCAACGACATCAACTCGTTACTTTGCGGTCGGCCACTCACAGGTTTGTCATTCACTAGAACCTTGAGATTTCTAACAGGCAGGAACTCTGTAGCCTTGAAGAGAGCTGGGTCTGTCGTGGAGTATGGCACGCAATTTACGACAGCGACCATGCGGATTTGGGGGTTGGGATGGCCAATGAAGCTCACGAGCTGAACGGGTTTTGATGTCAGCAAAGCTTCATCATGGGGGTTAGTAATGGTCGCGTACTTCTTCCAGCTCGGTCGGCATCTTGTCTATGAGTGCGCTGGGCCAAGAGACGTCGTTTGTGCGGGCGACAGGATGGGGAAGAATTTTGAATATGACGATGGAGGGGCATTTCGGTCGTAGTGGGTTGGTGGGGTTGCCGCCTGAAGTTATCGCTGCTTCAGTGGGTTTCAGCGTCATTGGCAGACCCACTCGGCGTCTACTTTGGGCATCATGGTGGCGGGGTTTTGTACGCGAGGCGTTGAAGGGATCAACGGGGGATCAACGGCGATGTTTGACAATTCTAAAAGGGATGGTGGATGGCAAAAGAATGTTCTAGATAATTCAAGTCCATCCACTTAATTTCTGGCTTATGCCAAGCTTTCTCAAGATTTTCAGGTCTCTTGCCTCTCAAATTGACACTCGGAAAGAAAGCCTCGGTAAGCGATTCGTGGGTCACGAAGGCTTCTTTGTCTAATCAAACACCTACTTGGGGGATTAAGGTAGTAGTCGAATTCATTATCAGTCAGTTCTGTACCATATTCTCATACCAACGAAAACCTATCATGCTATCTATAAGTACCGTCCGATGGCTCTTGAATCGTCCAGTCACTCGACAAGAAATTCCACGATGATTAAGAAAAGCCGGCTCAAAACCAGTCGCGTGCAGGGAGATAATTCAAGATAAACGTATGTCATTCGCAACCATCATCCCCGAGCTTTCAGCGATTGAATGTGCCTTTGGAGTATACAAAGTCACTCATGTCAGAGGCTTGCGTCGTCTTGATCAGAACTCAACGACGGATTGATCCAAGTCCCATGCTAAAAATGGGTTGAACGGAAAATCGGCGGCAACGTGCCGAAGGCGGTGAGGCACATTTTCTTCCAAACCCATGCGCTAGTCCTCATTTAGGACGAGGGGTGTCCTATCGATAAGGCACAAATTTTTGAAAATCTATCGGCTCCGCTATCTCGACGCCCACATTGTGTATGTCCAACCCATTCAACAAGCCCAAAATGCCCAAGGCTACGACTCCCACCACGGTGCGAAACACCCGACGCCACAATCCTCTCGAGGATGATATCGTGGCCACCGGAGTTCTCCGGGAAAAGCCTTCCAAAAAGCGATCGAAGGGTACCGACAATGAGGAGGAAAACTTCGTCGACTCCCGCGCCTCCAGAAACATTCTCCGGATAGGTCGCGAGTTGGCCGAGGAAGACAATGCAGAGCGCGCTGTTCCCAAACCAACCATTGACAACTTTGGGTACGACTCTCGATTTGACGACGAGGCCGAAGAGGAAGACAAAATTTACGACAATGACGAAGTCTGGGGCGATGATGATGAGGTCGTGGAGGAAATCGAGGTTGACCCCAACGACCTTGAGATGTACCAAAAGTTCATGCCAGACGAGGAAGACGACCTGCTGAAGCATGGGTGGGACCTCAAGCCATCGGGCGCGGAGGAAGGCGATTCCATCAACCTTGCGGATTTGATCTTAGAGAAGATTGCGGCGCACGAGGCTGCAGAGGCCAGACGAGACCACATGCCCGCCGCGCCTGATGATGACTATGAGCTACCCCCCAAGGTCATCGAGGTCTATACCAAGTAAGTCCTCAAGATTCTTTGCAAATAACCCATTTTAACGTTTTGAAGGATCGGCCAAATCCTCTCTCGATACAAGTCCGGCCCTCTGCCCAAGCCATTCAAAATCCTCCCTACAATCCCTCACTGGGAGGATATCCTCGAGATCACCAAACCCGAAGAGTGGTCCACCAATGCCTGCTACCAGGCTACGAGGATATTTGTCTCCAGCAAGCCATACGTGGTCCAGCGGTTTTTAGAGATGGTCATCCTTGACCGAGTCCGCGAGGACATCTATGAGACCAAGAAGCTCAATGTCCACCTCTTCAACTCGCTCAAGAAGGGTCTCTACAAGCCAGCCGCCTTTTTCAAGGGCTTTTTGTTCCCGCTCGTCGGCAGTGGAACGTGTACTCTACGTGAGGCTCACATCATATCGGCGGTTCTTGCCAGGGTGTCTGTTCCCGTCCTGCACTCTGCTGCAGCCCTGAAGGGTCTCTGCGACATTGCGGCCCAGGAAGCTTCTCAAGGCACTGAGGGTGGCGGTGCAACAAATATCTTCATCAAGACGCTGCTAGAGAAGAAGTACGCCCTCCCGTACCAGGTCATCGATGCGCTTGTCTTCCACTTTATGCGATTCCGCAACGAGGATCCCGCCTCTGTCCAACACGGTGATGCAATGGCGGGCGTCGAAGGAGACGCCAAGACCAAGCTGCCTGTCATCTGGCACCAGAGCTTGTTGGCGTTTGCTCAACGGTACAAAGGCGATATCACAGAGGATCAGCGTGAGTCGCTGATGGATCTTCTCCTAACCCATGGTCACTCGGCCATTGGACCCGAAGTGAGGAGGGAGCTCTTGGCTGGAAGAGGCCGCGGTGTGCCGTTGGAGTCTCAAGGACCGGCCCTGGATGGCGACGACACCATGGCCATTGACTCGTGAGACGCGGTCAGGGTCTCCTGAATGAATCCAATTTCTTAATGATGGCACAGACGGCGTTTGGCGTACCAGGCTGATGGTTTGGGACTGGTTCGACTCGAAATCATACAAATCGACTCTGTTAGAAACGGGGCACGCCCAATTCGATACCAAAATCTACACAAAGGTTGCTTCCTGTCGGACGGAAGCCTCAAGCTTGAAATTTCCCGTTTAGCGCTTTCCAAGAAAAAATCGTCTGTAGTAGTGAAGTCATCGGGTCTCGCCTTCCCAGTATAAACTTGGGCCACATGTCACGCATATCTTGCCTCAACCAACAGACTGCATATCCACACCACTTGAAACCTACATCCTCAGAAACGCTCGATTCCCTTTTTCTCTTCTTGCATTCATTTTTTCCTGTAAAGCCTTGGTATACACTTGCGAGTGGCAGCCTCGGAATTTTCAAACCGCGTCGTTCCGTATCAACTGAAGCCTGCTCAGGCATAAAATGCAATGCGCTTGGCGGACAGAATGTCCGCACCGACAAGGTCCTATCCGAACACAGCTCAACCATTTAATATCCACGACGCAAATGACATCAGGTACCGCATCTGACCGAGTTTTCTTTCTTGGTTGAAGGGCATGCTGATTCGCAGCAGCTATTTCAACCTTCCCTCCCGGTCCGCTCCTACGCCCTTCATCTCCGTGTCTCTCCAGTCACCGTATCTCGACAGCGCAGCCCCGGATGATAAATCCACGCACAGCACTCCAAAGGGGGCTTCCGCGAATAGTCGATCCTTGACAACCCCAACGCTCGGCAGTGGTACTGGGGTATCGCATTTTGGTGTCGACCCGCCTCGCCTACCTCGTGATGGATTCGAATAGGTCTGGTTCCCCGAGGGGTACTGGGCGGAACGCGCACTCATGATGGCGCGAAAGAGCACTTCCAGCAGCCGCTTCTAGAAATGGCGTGCGCGTTCAACCAAGTCCGCCAGCGAGTCGGACGCTCGTGACGTGTCGCACACGTCGCCAACCACCTCTCCCTCTGGACCTCGCCCGCTTCTCAAGGTTTTCGAACAGCAACAGGAACGACCGTGTAGTCCCTACCTGTCAGAATCTGCCCATGTGTTTTCTCTGCAGCATCCCACCGCATCAGAACAGTTCCGCGACAATTGCTCAGTAGCTCCCAGCACAACCAACAAGACGCCTTCGATGACATCGTCGAGCCAGTCTCCTGCTCGCCTCGGTAGTTCACCTAGCTCATCTGTACACTCTGCTAGTACGAGCGGAAAATACGGTAAAGATCGAAGGGGTATCGGGTCCAAGTTGAAGTCTCGGACAATGAAAAAGGTTGGCCGCTGGGGTTCATGATAACTCAAGGATTGGACTAATACGTTGAAGAGATGTATCTGTCCGCCAATACCAGAGCACGATCATTTCCGTTCAACAACACACAGTGTTGAATGTCATCAGAGTTCGCATGGGCTAGCCAGGGCAGGCACCTGGTTCAAAGAGGAGTATGTCAAGACCAAGCTGAGACACAGGCTCTTTGGCAAGGCTCCATGGAATCGAAAGGAGTCGGGGGACTCTTTCAGCAGTGTCACCAGCTCGGTGAGGGAAGTTCTCAGAGGTGAGACTCCACCTCCAACACCGTCGTCAGTTCACTCGCCTTGTACGTTTCTTGCGTGTACTCCGAGGTTTCCGAGATCTCCAGAGGCTAATCCATATTGATGCAGTCAATGACAAGTACGCTCTCAATCAATTCCCAGGCGGAGTAAGTGTTTATGGCCCTTTCGTACTTCCCCTGTTTTTTAAGTCCCATGTCCTCTTTCCAACACTGCTAATGCTTGACCTAGGAAGCGGTTCGTGTCAAAACTCCACCACGTGGTGAGTACACTGCCGATGGCCGACCCCGAGCCTTCTTCACCTCCATGGTGCCGCCCGCCATCGACGGCGCGGGGCCTCCGTCGCCGCCTCCGACGCCCGTCTCTTTCTCGACGAGCAACCCGCGCCTTGCTGGACGGCGCCGAAGGCCAGTCCCGCAAGCGCGTGAGTGGTGGGAGCATTCACCGCCGCAGTCTGACCGCCGAGATCCTTACGACCATGTAGCGGCTTTCGATTTCCAAATCCCGGAGCACCTCCCCAGCAGCCCTATGTGCCCTACAAACACGAGGCACCGGAGCGGGGGCACTGGATTGTGTGTGTACCATGGGCGAAGGCTCGCCCAGGATTGAAAGGTATGGTTGTTACATAAGAACTCGACACCGGTTTAGACCTTCACGAATGGGGATGGCTGAGTGGAGAGAATAAATGGAATGGAATTTGTCCAAGCTGAATCCCTACCAACCTTGTTTCATAACCCAATTATGGAACCACCCAATACACCTAAATCAACGCTTACTGCTAGTAGGAAGGGCTTTTGTTTATAGCTCGCAGAGAGTTCTGCGATCCAGAGCTATCGAGGTGATGTTCTTATATTCGTAAACGGATAACTAGCCGACGTACACAGCGCGTTGCGTTTTCAAGCATGTGTCTCTGCAACTTGGGTTCGGTTGCTAGTGTACTTGGGAGGCTCCGTGCTGTCGTTGTTGTCCGACGCGGGGACAACGGAGTCGTATTCGTGCTTTGGCTTTTGGAAGAAGGACTGGCTGCGCTTGAAAAACAGCGGGGGTGGGTTGCGGATGTGGGTGATGGCCAGGACGAGAACCCAGACAAGGCAGATGGTGGGCAGCAGCCACGGACTGTTCTTGTAGTTGTTGGCGCGGGTCTGGTTGTAGTAGAGAAGGGAGACCAGGCTCGTGCCGACACCGAGGCCAAGGAAGAGGCCGGTGCGGACAATGCTCCACTTGCGCCAGGGTTTGGTGCGAGCGACGATGGTGAGGAAGGTCATCAGAATGAGGGTAATCCCGGCGGCGACATACGCGTATTGGAACTGGAAGAGGACGTTAGAACGTGTGAGAGATGGAGAGCAACAAAGGCACTTACCACGAGGTCAAAGCGTTCCCACATCTGCTCGTTAACCTTGGTCTCGAGGCCAGTCTCGTCAATGTTCTTGTTCGCCTTGTCGGTCGAAACCTCCTCGACAAGATCGATACCAAAGGTCTCAAGCAGCGAGTTCTCCATGGAGGTGGTCATATCGTAGAAGTATGAAAAGAACAGGTTGGTCTCATCCTCATCGGGGGCGTCCTTGTCGAGGCCGGTCGTAGAGTACTTGGCGAGTTGGGGCCAGAAGCTGTCCGAAATAGTAGACATATTTCCGATCGCCCATTCGATGTTCGTCCATGTGGCAGAGTACTTGGGAGGGTAGTCCTTGAAGAACTTGTTGATCACTTTCGTCAAGCTGTCGACTACATCGTAGGTGGTAGATTTTGCAAGGGCCTCGGTGCTGTCAAAGACAGAGTCAAAGGACATTTTGTTGATGGTGTCCATGATCTTAGACCAGATAATAAATTGCGTGAAGCCCTGCATAAAAAGGACCATTGCGAGATGGAACGGGAAGTGCAGGATACACCACATCTGCTGGCGGAAAGTTGGCAGGTACGATGTCTTAATCCAGTCGAAGTAAACGAGGAAGACACAGTAAATAGTCGTGGCGGCAGCGGTAACGATTCCAATAGTCTGGGAATCTAGAAACCTGTTAGCTTTGATTCCCAACAGAATAGCACGTAGACTCACCCCAGGCGTCTGGGCCCTTCACAATGGTCACAACGTTCTGGGCCACGATGACCACACCGTCACCCAAGAAGAGAACCGTCATGGTGCTCATACGCTTCATCAAGTGCGTGCCAGTGAGTTTGAGCACAGGGAAGACGACGGCGAGAATGAGAGTGAGGATGATCTCGGCAGCCCCCAAGACATACCAGGCGAGATAAACCCGGCTGTTTCCATGTCTAAAGCGGAACGTGATACCTAGGTAGATCATTGAGGCGGCAAAGTTGAGGGCGATTTGTAGCAGCATCGACAATCTCGGCTTCTTATATTTTCGGATGTGCCAAAGGATGCTGGCGTACTCGACAGCCAGGCAGAAACGGGAGACACACAGGATGAGAGCTAGGGAGGAAATTATCAGCTTGTGTCAATTAAATGAAAGAGCATCAAACTACTCACACATGACTCGCATGGTCTGCAAGTTCTGGTCAGTGGGCTTAAAGTTGGGCGCAACAACAGCAAAGCCAATCATGACACCTAGGTGGACAGCTCTCGCCAGTCGCTCTGTTTGTTGTCAGCAGAGGCGTACATAATTAGAGGCCGGGTTTGTTCGTACCAAAAATGCTGTCCGTCACGAAACGGACATCGTAAAGGCTGACGGCAAGCCATGTCATCCACAGGATACTTTTGGCTCATTAACAAGTATTCGAGATGGTGACAAGGCTTCAACACAAACCTGAAATATCCGACGTAGGCCTTGAAGCGGTCGTGGCTGTTGACACCCTGGGTCTGAGAGAAGACTGTGTAGTTGGCGGCAAAAAGAAGGTCGAAGAAAAGCTCAAGAAGACTAGCATCTTCGTGCTGTGGGGTATTAGTATCGTCCAGGACAGACTGATAAGGACAATGAACAAACCTTTTGGAACTGGGGAGTGTCGTGGGCGAAACGGTCACCGAAAAGGGTCAGGTCGGGATCTCCTCCTCTGTCGTTTGTCAACGGCAGAGAGTCGGTTCGCTCGGTGAGAACAGGGCTTTTGAGAAGCTGAAGCTTCTCAGCAACAACCTGCTCAAGCGTTCGGTGTTCTTCGTTGTTGGCCATTTGGGAAGCTGGTCACAAGTGAATGATGGTCACTGCAGCCGAAGTTCAAAATTGGCTGCTTGGCCGAGAGACTGCTGGGACGAGACGAAGAAGGTCTACGCTAAGGACGGCTGAGATACTTATACTCGGTACGGGACGACGCCGTTTCCTCAGTAGTGGCATCGACCAGGGATAACAAGCCCTCACTTTGAGTCGAGTCAGTCCCAGTCTTCGTGCAACAAGCACGGATTGACCCCGCCCACGAGCATGGTCCCGTTGGGGGCCGGGGTTGCTGGAGAAGGGCTGAAGGGCGTCAGCCTTAGCCCACAGGCTTGGCCCTTAATGGAAAGGAGGATGGTAAGGTGGCTGGTCTCCAGAGAAGAGGCCAGAGCCCAACCAGAGCCAGTGGGCGGTCAGACTTGATAGCACAGCGCCATTCTGGAGAACTTTTAGCTTCTGACGTGAGCAGAGATAGTGGTCTGGGCGGCTCTCGCAGGGGTGCCCTGGCTCCATGATCCAGCCGATCAACTTACAAGGTATCAAAGCTGGGAGGTTATAGATAACCTGAGACGTGGCCCCAGCGTTAACCTAAGAGGTAGTAATACTAGTAAGGATATAGGTAAAGAGAATTCAAATTAACCTATAATATATATTATTTATAGTAATTAGCTAGAAAATATTTAAGTAGGCCTATCTCTTATCTATACTTATTATTTATTTATATACTATAGACCTAGGGGGTAGATAGTACTTCTAATCTATATAGATATAGGAAAAACCAAATTAGACGAAAACCTATATTACTTCTATAGTAGGCTCAAGTTAGGCCCCTTATACTATCGTAGTATATAAGTAAATAGTCCTCTTGCTAGGACTAGAATTATCCCTCTTCCTATTAAATAAGGAAGAAAAAGAAGGAGAATAAGAAGGAAAACCCCTACTTAGCCTTTAGATCAAGGTAAGTATATATTAGCTATATACTAGTTATATGTCTTTATATCTGTAGGATATATATAGGCTTACTATATAGTTATAATTAGAGCCCTAGATAGGGGATAGGGAGTAGGGTTAAGTAGTAGGTAGTAGAAGTATAGGTATAGGATAGGTCTATAGGTTAATACTATAAGCTTAGAGGACTTAATAGGGGGGTAGAGGATTTAATTAGGAGGTAACTATTATAATTAGGCTAGTTTTTTTACTCTTTATAGCTTTTTTCTAGGTATATTTAGTCTCTCTAAGAGAGGGGTTAGAAGTACTTAGTATAAGGGTAAGTTACTCCTACCTAGTAGCTATAGTTTTAGGTTAGTTATACTATAAGCTTATACTCTACTTCTATATTATAATTATAGTTACTATATATCTATAGGATAAGCTTATAATATAGGATAAGGTATAGATTAAGAAACTAATAAGTAAGTAGTTAGGCTATTTTATAGGTTAATAGCTAAATTCTAAGCTTATATTAGTCCTATAGTAGGTTTATAAGGTAGCTATATTACTTAATAAATCTTAGGTAGAAGATAATAATATACTTAGGTATTTCTTTACTAGTCCTATATAGGTATTATAGTAAGGGTATATTAGGTATATATCTTAAGAAGAAGAAGCTCCTTAACCTGATTTTTCCTATTCTAAGCTATATAAGTATTAAACTTTAGTACTTATCTAAGCCTTAATGTAAGTATAGTATTTTCTTCTTATTAGCTAGAGGGTAAGCTTCTACTAGTTTAAGATAATTTATACCCTAGTACTCTCTTACCTTATCCTAGAGTTAAGTCTACCTTATAGTCTATTTGGATAAGGTATAGGCTTAAATAGTTTAAAGGCTTATACCTTAACTTTAACTTTAAGGGAGCTAGCTTTAGAGCTAGTCCTTAACTTTCTACTATAGTTACTACTATAGCTCTTATTACTATTTATAGTAAATCTACCTTATAACTACTATAGAGGTATTCCTAATAAGTAATATAGTATTCTACCTTTTAGTATAGCTATAGAATTAGGTAGCTAATTCGTTAAGGTAGATATTAAGGGGAGGGATAGTAAGCTTAGTTTTAAGTAGGTATACTAAGGTAGCTTTATAGGCCCCTAAGACTATATATAGGGCCTAGGTCTATTCTATTATAAGTATATATATAATCCTATAAGGCTTTCCCCTAGAGGATATTAGGGTATAATAGGCTCTAGTACTATAAACTATAGTTAATTATATAACTTATATATAGATTAACCTAGTAGCTTTAAGGCTAACCCTCTATATACTTATAGTAATTATAGTAAAGGCCTAATATTAGTAGTCTAACTTCTCTTTTAAATAATTAATATATAATCCCTATAGTAGTTTCTAGTATAGAAAGAGTCTAAGGAATCTATATAACTCTTTAGGTATAATTATTAGGTCCCTAAGTTAGATCTAAGTTTAGTCTAGTATATACTTTTAAGTAAAGTATATAAGTACTACCTTATCTAGTTCCTATATTATTCTATTAGTTCTAGCCTAGTTATTATAGATTTCCTAGGTAGTCTTAAGTTAAGCTTAGGTCTCTTCTATATTATATCTAAAGGTAAGTATATTAGTATTATCTATAAATCTAATAACTAATATCCTTAGGGCTCTTTTTAAGGCTTTATAAAGGCTAGAAATAAAGAGAATAAATAGTATAAATAATAGGGAGGATCCTTAAGGGATACCTACTTAGACTTTAATAGGGTTAGAGATTTAGCTATTAAATTAGAGGTATACTATTTATACTATAAGATAGCTACTAAGCTATAATAGGAGCTATCTAGGGAAGCCTATCTATTATAGGGTTATAATAAGTTATCTATAGTCTACTGTATTAAAGGCCTCTTTTAAATCGAGTTAAAGGAGAGAGATAAGGCTATATTAGCTCTAGGCTATATATACTACTTCTATAATAACTACTAATATAAGTTCTATAGATTTCCTTAGCCTATTATCTATCTACCCTAAGGGTAATAGTCCTTTTACTTCTACTATAGTTATAATATACTAGCTAATAACTATTTTAATGATTTTACTAATAATATTAAGTAAGAAGATTAGTTACTAGCTTAATATAGTTTATTATTATACTAGGATCTTATTAGCTTTTAGAATAACTATAATAATTATAGTATAGAAGTAGGTTAGGAAGTAACTAATTATAATACTTATATTTACTATTTCAGTAAATACTAGTATAAATAGCTTACTATATACTTTAAGGAAGCTAGTAGAAATTCTATCTTTACCTAGGGCCTTCTATAACCTAATCTTACTAAGGGCTTTACTAATCTTACTAGGAGTAATTCTAGGGTATATTAGGCTTAACTTAGGTTTAGGTAATCTAGGTAGAGGTAGGGGGGGGAGGTTAGAGTTATTAGCCTAGGGCTTAGGGAAGAATTTCCTAGTAAGGATCTTAGTTTTATCTATATAGAGTATTACTAGCTCTAAGTAGTCTTATTAGGTAAGAGATAGGAGCTATAGTAGGGTTATAGTAGTACTATTATATAGCCTAGCCTATCTTTCTATCTTCTAGAATTTTAATATATTATATCTTAGGAGGTTAGTAAGGAGTTCTCTCTAGTAGAAGTATTATATGTTTTTTATATAGTAATCCTACTATACTTATACTTTAGATAAGATATACTAGTTAGATAGTTAGCTAGTATATTAAGCTCTATAATAGGCTTATTTAAGCTTATTAGTTACTTTAGCTGTTTTACTATTCTACTATAGGTTATAGTAAGGTCTAGGTTTCTTCTACTTTAGGGTTATAAATTAGGTAATTACTTTAAGTTACTTAATAAGCTAGTTAATAGCTTTATTAAGGGCTTCTATAGAAGTTATAGTACCCTAGGACTATTAAAGATAGACTACTACTTTATTAAGGGTATTCTATAGGTTAGTCTTCTTCTAGTTATATCTAGGGTTTAGTTTAGGTATTAGTTCTTCTAGAATAGCTATAATATAGATATACTATAGGAAGTAATTAGATCCTTCTAGGTTATAGTTAGTTCCTTTGTATATTATACTAATAGTCTCTATAGCCTAGGCTAGGTTAAGGGTACTATTATAGTAGTTTTAGGCTAATCTAGTAACTATACCTTAGGGTATAAGGAGGCTGACTTAGAGGTACTATACTTCCTTAATAAGGTAGCTACTATCTTAGTCTAACTAGCTATAGTAATCCTAAAGTAGGTAATAAAGGTTAAAGTTACTAATAAGTAGTATATAATTAGTTAGTATAGTACTAGTAAGAGCCTATAGTATAAGTAACTTATCTCTACTATTTAGGGGGTTATAGAGAGCTATAATTTAGTATTAGGTTTTTATAAAGGTAATACTAACCTAGTCTTCCCTAGCTTATAATATTTATAACTTAAGTCTATATTACTTATTAATATATATTACTATATACCTACTATAATAGATTATATAGTAGTTATATCTTCTAGGGTAGGCTAAAGTCTTAGTTTTAGAGTTTCTATTCAGTTTAAGAAGTATAATTATATCATATTTACTATAGGCCTATAGGGTAATATAGGTAAGGGTAGACTATTAGTTAGTATTCTAGAAGAGTATAAGTATTAGTTAATAGTTTAAGGGGGGGAGAGTAATAGTAAGGATATAGTAATATATATTAATAGTAGGGATAATATAGTAGTAGTATAGGCTTAGGTTAGGGACTAGTCAGTAGATATTTAATGTTTATTTAGTAAGCCTAAGGGCCTTTTAGGCCTCTTAGGTATAAGGGCCCTATAAAGCTAGACTATTAAGGGGGGTAGGAGACTTTAGCCTCCTAGAGGCTTAGGTACTATATATTCCTAAAAACAAAGAAGTCTATTAGGATAGTCTTCTTTAGCTTAGGCCTAGTCCATAGCTACTATAGGGTAGTTTTAGCTCTAAGTAGGGTACTTCCCTTTGCAAAGGATATAACTTTATAGGATTTTATTACATTCTATTAGGCATCTTTTACTATTAGGGTATATAGTGCCTCTATATTGTCTATAGGTTAGGTTTAATTTGTAGTTTTAGGCTAAGTATCTAAACTTAAAGTAGTTATAGTATTAGGTAGGTTAAAGCTCCTTATTAAAAGGTTTATAGTTATATAGCTATATGTCAAAGAGTAGGCTATTATCGTAGAGGTAGTTAGCTTCCTTAATAGAGCTAATATATAGGATTAGGTTTACTTTTATATTAGGGCTAGGTTAGCTAGCCTTTTGTTTTTTTACCTAGAGGACTTTTAGCTAGTTAGCTCTATTGATTTCTTCAATTAGCTTATTAGTATTATTAGGGATAGATATAGGTTAGATTCCCTTTGCTATTACTATAAAGGTTAGAGGGAAAAGGGCTATATTCTCACTAAAGGCCTTAGTAACCTAGTCTTTAGTACTCCTAGCCTATACCTTATCTATAGTAAGGAATATAAGGACTATATTACCACTTAGGAGCTTTCTAACTATAATAACATTAGTATTACTATAGGTATAGTTTACTACTATAATAGTATCTTTTAGTATTTAGCTACTAATATTAGGAAGTATATTCCTTATATAAATAGTAATTTTACATTTAATATAGCTTTAAGTAGTTTACTTAGGGCTTATATAGCTTAGGGTTATAAGGTTTTATACTATAATTAATATATATAAGGGTTAGTCCTAGCTATAGTCTAAAGCCTTAGTAAGGGTAATATTAATAATAGTAGTTAGAGTAATAGTAATATTTAAGGTAATTTGTTCTTTAAGGGTTACTTTATAATTATATAAGGTATCCTTATCACAGAAGGTATATATCTATATCTCCTATATATTAGTATAAGCCTAGACTATAGTCTAGACCTATTTAAGAAGAGAAGAAGGGATAATTCTAGTAATAGTATTATATACTTTAGTTTCTAGGTTATCTACTAGTATTCCGGTCGATTCTACAGTAGGTTTATTACTTTTACTTTATATATACTAGCTGATTCCTACTAAGGGGTTATATTAGCTTTAGTTAAGGCTATATACTCTAGAATCAATAGCTATCAGTAGTATATTAGTGCTATTACTATAGCCCTAATGTACTATCAAATTAGGGGTATTTTGTATATAAGGATTCTAATTCTAGTATTAGAATGTATTTTAGAGATAGATTAAGGCTATAGTGAGTAGAAACTAGGAATTTTAGGAAAAAGTTTATAGTTATTGTTATTATTATTATTACTATCTTTATAGGTAACTTTCCAGCCTAGCTTTAAGGGCTAGCTTTACTATAAGATTACTACTAATAAGCTATAGTCTCTCTTTTTCTCTTTCTTTCTATTTCTCTCTTATTATATTACTATAAGTCTCTTATACCTCTAGTATTTTACCTAGTTTACTATTAACTTTATATAACTTAGCTACTATTACTATTACCTTAATACTACTATATACTAATACCCTAATAAGACTATCTAAACTAAAAGTAGTAATATAATTATAGAAGCCTTAACCTCTTATACTCTTATCTCTAGCTATAAGTTTATTATTACTTTACTAGTAGTTTATCTACTAACTTCCTAGGGTAGCTACTTCTTCTAAGTATACTTAATATATAAAGAATAATAAGCTATATAAGCTAGTAAGTTATTTTACCTTTTACTTACTTATATTTATAGTATAGCTAACTTACTATAACTTAGCTTATATATACTAATTAACTAGTCCTAGTTTAACTTTTTATAGTACTTACTACTAAGGGTCTCCCTAAGACTAAGGCTAAATACTAAGATCTTATAATAATTTATTATTTATCTTTTTATACTTTTACTATTAACTTACTAGGGTTTAAGCTATTTAGGCTATTTAAGTTCTTATACTATATTTACTTTACTAGCTTAAGTTTAGTAATAAGAATACTTAGGCTTATACTACTACTACTAATACTATTACTACTATTACTTATACTACTAGTAAGGTAGTAGTATATATATAGCTCCTTAAGTTAACCTAACTATAGATATAGCTAGATATTACTAATACCCTCTATAATATTATAGTAAACCTAGGCTATAGTATCTCTAGTATAATCTTACTACTACTTTATATAAGGCTTAACTTAGTCCCTTAGGATCTTAATCTAGCTATTAATAATAATAAGGAAGAGTAATAAGGGTATTACTAAGGGGCTATTAGTAGTATATAGTAAGTTTACTATTTATTTTTTAGAGTTTTAACCTAGTCTAATATAACTAAGAGTAGCTAGTATATTCTCTCTTTACCCTTTAGGTATTTTTTAGAATTAATTTAATTTATATATTAGACCTATTATCTTATTATCTTATTATAAATTTACTATTTATAGTTTATAATAAAGTTCTTATCTATAAAGTCCTTATAGTTAACCTATAAATTCTCTATATTATTATAGCTTTCTTATTTAATAAGATATTACTAGTTACTCTTAAAACCTTTATATTAAGGACAGTATTTACAGTAGGGAGTAAAGAGGTAAAATAGACTACTAGATCTCTATAAAGTCACTATAGCAAAGGTACAATAGTACTATAACATATATTAATCTCTAACCTCCCTATTCTTCCTAGTCATCTAAGCTCCTTTTTATCCCTTTCTGCTCTAGTCGTCTAGAGCAGGGTAATACACACTAGTAACACCTCATCGATATAGTCACTCTAAGACTACAGTAGCTCTATTGCTTCCACTCTAAGACTATAGCACCTTATAGCTCTACTTCTAGCATTATAGTATTAATAACACTTTAGCGTATAATAGAGCCTCCCTACTTACAAAGGCCTATCCCTAGGCCTTTAATCTTCTAGTAAGGTAGCTATAAATACAGTTATTAGCGAATTACTAATAACTAATATATAACTATTATATTATTCCTTAGCCTATTATAGTCACCTAATTAGATAGTAAGATAGTGCTAACCTAGCTGTAATTAGTCGTAGAGATACTAGGTATAATATAGTCCTATAATACATTTTAGTCTAAGTCTATCAGCTAAGCCTAACTAGGCTACTAAGCTAAAATCACTTAATTGTAAGTAGCTATAGAGGAATTTAGTAATAATATTAATTAATAGGGTATTTATTCTTAATCTAGCAGCTTTACTTAATTCAGTAGTAAGGTAGAGCTAACTTAGCTGTAAGTAGTTATAGGGATCTTAGTAATAACATTAACAATTAGGGTATTATTCCTAGTCTCTAGCTATTGCTGAAATAGGCAGTAAGATTACTCTAACTAAGCTGGAAGTAAGGTGCACATTTAGTCGTAAATAGTAGTATTATTTTTCTACTCACTAGATTAGGTTATCCGTTAGGTTATAAATAGCAGTATTATATTTCTATCGCTAAATTGGGTCAGAATAATCGTAATACAGCAGCTATGAATAGGATCACTGTTTAAGCTATATTTATTACTGTTAGTTATAGCTAACTAGCCGTAGGTTCATAGGGTATTTAAAGACTCAGCTGGTCCCTGATTTCCCTGCTTTTCCTTCCTTTATTATTACTATTGCTATCTTTATAGGTGACTTTCTAGCCTAGCTCTAAGGCTAGCTTTACTGTAAGATTACTACTAATAAGCTATAGCCTCTCTCTCTCTCTCTCTCTCTCTCTTAATCTCTTATTATATCTCTATAAGTCTCCTATGCCTCTAGTAGCTTGCCTAGTTTACTACTAATATTATATAACTTAGCTACTACTATTACTACCTTAATACTACTACTTATTAGTATCTAGGGAAGACTATCTAAACTAAGGGTAGTAATACTACTATAGAGGCCCTAACCTCCTATACTCCTATATCTAGCTATAAGTATACTATAACTTTACTAGTAGTCTACCTACTAATTCCTTAGTATAGCTATCTCTTCTAAGTATACCTATTATATAAAGAATAGGAAGCTATATAAGCTAGTAAGTTACTTTACCTTTTACTTACTTATATCTATAGTATAATTAACTTACTATAACTTAGCTTATTTATACTAACTAGCTAGTTTTAGCCTAACTCTTTATAGTACTTATTAGTAAGAGTCTCCTAGAGACTAAGGCTAAATACTAGGATCTTATAGTAAGTTATTTATTAGTCCTCTTATACTTTTACTACTAACTTACTAGGGTTTAGGCTATATAGGCTATATATATCCCTACCTTATACTTACTCTACTAACTCAAGTTTAGGGATAAAAACACTTAGGCTTATACTACTACTACTAATACTACTACTACTATTACTTATACTACTAGTAAGGTAGTAGTATATATATAGCTCCTAGAGCTAACCTAGCTATAGGTATAGTTAGATATTACTAATACCCTCTATAATATTATAGAGAACCTAGCCTATAGTGTCTCTAGTATAGCCTTACTACTACTTTATATAGGGCCTAACTTAGTCCCTTAGGACTTTAACCTAGCTAATAATAATAATAAGGAGAAGTAATAGGGGTATTACTAGGGGGCTACTAGTAGTATATAGTAGGTTTACTAATTGTTTTTTAGAGTTCTTAACCTAGTCTAATATAACTAAGGGTAGCTAGTATACTTTCTCCTTACCCTTTAGGTATTTTTTAGAATTAACCTAATTTATATATTAGATCTATTGTCTTACTATCTTACTATAAATTTACTACTTATACTCTATAATAAAGTTCTTATCTATAAAGTCTTTATAGTTAACCTATAAACTCTCTATATTATTATAGCCTTCCTATTTAATAAGATATTACTAGTTACTCTTAGATCCTTTATATATAATAATACATTTAATAATATAGATATTATTAGTAATAAAGGGGTTATCTTACTACTATATTACTTCTAGTTTATTACCCTTCTATTTCTCTAGGTTTAAGATATAGAAGATATTATATATCTATAATTATAGTAGAAGCTTAAGCTTATAGGTAAGATAATAGTCTCTAATGTATCTAGTTATCTAGTAGGGTCCTATATACTTATCTACTAACTTCTTACTAGGTTACTAGATCTTAATATTCTTTATAGATAGTAGGACTAAGTCTCCTATATTAAATAATATTAGTTCTCTCTTATAGTTATACTAGGTAGCCTAATATTTATAAATACTACTAAGTAGCTTCTATATTACTTTATAATACTAGTAAAGTAGGATACTTTATAACTTAGCTAGGGTACTAACTATTAGTAAGGGTTCCTCTATATAGTCTAGTCCTTAAGGGGTAAATCCTTATAGGTATTCTACTAGGCTCTTACTAATAGATAAGTACTTACTTATATTATAGGTATACTAGGCTAATAGGAGTATATTAATCTAATTAGTCTATTCCTAATTATAAAAATACTATATATAGTACTTAAGGGTTTAATTAAGCCTCTCTATCTAACTATCTATTTAGGGGTAGAATATAGTACTAAGTAGCTACTTAGTTATAAGTAGGTTATAGAATATTCTCTAGTACTTAGATATAAAGAGGGAGCTATAATTAGTAATAATCCCTTTAGGTAATCTATAGTCTTAGAAGACTCTCTTAAGGAATAAGGTTACTAGTCCTTTAGTAGTAAGTTACTTTAAAGTTAGTATAAATAGAGAGTATTTTATAAATTAGTTAATAATAACTAAGATACTATTAGAAATATAGCCTTTTTCCTATATAATAGGGGGTAAGTTAATAATAAAGTCTATTAAGATTTCTTCCTATAGTTAAATTAGTACTAGGAGTAAAGTAAGATAGCTATAAGGTTAATATAGCTAGGGCTTAGTCTACTAGTAAGTTATATAGATTTAAATATAATCTTTTATATCTTTCTTTATTAAGGGCTAGTAGTACTATACCTATAGCCTTCTGAGACTCTTACTAACTCCCTAGTATCCTATAGTAGGATTATTATATATTAGTATTAATAATTCTATATATATACTAGGGGGAATATAGATCCTTTAGCTATAATAAAGTAGGCTATTCTTACTAATAGACTATTTAGCCCCTTACTTCTTTATAGGCTTCTTTACTATAGTCTTATAGTAAATTATCTATAACTTCTCCTAATAAAAGGAATCTACTTCTTAAGTATTTTATATAGCTATAGCTAAGGAAATCTCTATTCCTAGCTTATTAGCTCTCTTAAGGTAAAGGTCTACTAACCTTACTATAAGACTACCTCTAGGGCTCTATAAGATTACTA
The DNA here is from genome assembly GCA_001305505.1 of Neonectria ditissima. Lineage (NCBI taxonomy): Eukaryota > Fungi > Ascomycota > Sordariomycetes > Hypocreales > Nectriaceae > Neonectria > Neonectria ditissima. Next base: position 627,881 of record LDPL01000034.1, read on the forward strand.
CTATATATACTAACATAAAACTATAGGTAGATTTACCTCCTCTAAGAGGATTATCTACCTAAGTAACTAGTAATCTATAGTTAGGGCCTACTTTAGGAGCTATTATACTACTACTATACTACTCTCTAGTATTAAAAGTAAAACTTATATCTAGTATTTTACAGTTAGGGCCTACTTCAGGAGCTACCTTACTACTACTCTCTTACCTTTTAGCTTTAAATCTACTAAGAAATAGTAGTAAAGTAGCTATCTAAGCCCTATCTACTACTTCCTTATTAAAGTAGTTAGGCTACCTTAATAGACTATCTACTAGGTTCTTTACTCTAGGCTAATAGATAATCTTAAAGTCAAAGGGGTAAAGGTTATTAAGTATAGTAACCTACTTAGATAATAGCTTTAGCTTTATTATAAGGTATTAATAATTTAAATAGTCTATTAGAACCTTAATCTAAGTATCTATATAGGCTAAATAGTACCTCTAAGTATAAAAGGCCTCCTTAATAGCTAGAAGCTTAGAATTAGGGGTTAAATATTATAATTCTACTCCTATTAGCTTATATAATATATATATAATAGGGTACTAGTAGCCTTACTATAGCTATAATAGGACTATACTAATAGTATATCCTAATATATCTATCTTAATCCTTAAAGGTATACTAGGGTTAAAGTAGGTAAGGATAGGTTCCTCTAAGAATACCTATTTTAACTACTTAAATATATTAGACTTATAGTAGTCTAGCTAGAAGGTTCTTTTATTATTACTATATAGTAAGTCTATAAGAGAGGCTATAATTTTACTGTAATTCTTAATAAAGTATTAGTAAAATCCTATAAATCCTAGGAAAATCTAGATATCCTTTATATAGTAAGATAGTAGCTACTTTATAATATACTTAATATATTCTAGTTCTATATAGATTCCTTTAGTACTTACTATAAACCCTAGGAAGCCTATATATTAGAGGTTAAATTTATATTTCTTAGGATTAGTATATAGGCTAGTAGCTTATAGCTAGGTAAGGATATTATAGATATACTATAAGTACTTACTAGGATTACTACTATATATTAGGATATTATCTAGATAGATAATATAGATAATATCTATTAGCTCTATAAGGATATTATTAATATATTCTTAGAATATTACTAGGGTATTAACTAGTCTAAAGGGTATAACTAAGTATTTAAAGTAACTATAGTAGTAGTAGAAAGCTATCTTCTATTTATCTCCCTTATAGATATATAGCTAGTAGTATATATCCTTTAAGTCTAGCTTTATAAAGATCTATACCTTACTAAGCTAATCTAGGATCTTATAGATTAGAGGTAAAGGAGCCTTATCCTTCCTAGTAATCTTATTAAGACTATAATAGTTAATATAAAGGTATAGCTTACCTCCTTTCTTAGGGATAAATAGGATTAGGGCCTTAGCTAGGCTAATAGACTATCTAATCTAACCTTTTACTAATATATTAGTAAGGTAAGCCTAGAGGACTTCTAGCTCCTTTATAGTAAGACTATAGATAGGTCCCTATAGTAGTATTTTACCTTCCTCTATATTAATAGTATATATTTATCCTTTAAGTATTAAAGGATCTACTTTCTCTATCTTAAAGATATCTCTAAATTCTAGGTAGAGTTTAAGGTAGTTAGTTACTAGCTTCTTATTACTAGGTTACTATAACTCTTTAGGGGTTCCTTTTAGTATTATAGGGGTAAGTATATCTAATAGATTACTAGTAATTATAAGGGTAGTAATATATTCTTTAGTAGCCTTATATATTCCCTTCTTCTTTATAATAACCTTAATATTACTTTATAGTATACTATACCTCTAAGTCTTTGTTTTCTACTTAAGGACTTAGGGTTCTATATTATAAAACTAAGGGTCTCTAAAGATTACTCTATACTAGTAGATTATAGTAATATAGAAGTAAACTTTATATATCCTTACCTTCTCTATACTATTATAGACTATTATAAGTTATTAGAGGGTTCCTTAGTTCTTAAGGACTTCTTAGTTAACTCCTTTAATCTAGATCTTACTAGGTTTAATAAGCTTCTATTTAGTAGTAGTTAAGTAGTAAGAGTAAAGGAAGTTTACTTTAGCCCTTATATCTACTAAGGTATTTCCCTCTAGTCTTTTCTACTAGCCCCCTATATATATCTAGGTTCTAATAGTCTAATATATTAGTAGGGATAGGGTCTAGTTAGACCCCTATTAGGTTCTAAGGCTTATAAATTAGATATTATTAGGAGCTATTATAGGTATAGTAGGGTTATAGCTAGCTAGATACTAGTTTATAGTATAATAGTTACTCTTATATATCTTATAATTAGGCTTAAAGTACTTTATTAAGATATATCCTTCTTCTTTATACTTATAGTATATAATAATATCTCTATAGGGCTAGTAAGGTACCTATAGAGTTATAGGGGTATTAGTAGGGTTAGTATTTAGGGTAGTACTTAAAGTAGGTAATAAGTATATATTACTATGGCTAGGGTTAGGTCTTCTAAGGATAGTCTCTACTTAGGTAACTAAGCTAATAAACTTCTACTAAGTTAAAGGGATCTTACAGCTAACTACCTAGGTTTATAGTATAAGGGTAAGTCAATAAATCACTGAGTAGACTTAATAGGAATTAGGTAACTAGTCTAGGAGCTTAGCTTCTAGGGCTTTATAGTAGTTAAGGAAGTTCCTAATAGTTTAGCCTAGCTTTATATAGTAGTATACTAGCTTTATAGTTATTTTAAGGTATTAGGTAGAGTTATTATTAATAGTCCCTTTAACCTAAGTAAGGTAATTATTCTATATAATCTTATTAATTTAACCTTATTAATTATTATTAAGGAAGCTAGTCTAATATAGCTTAACTAATCCTTTAAGATAGCTACTAGTAAGTAGGACCTTTAGTAGGTCTATATAGAAGCTTAAGGGATATAAAAGGAATTAGCTATTAAGATTAGTAAGATAGATCCTTAATTTAGTCTAAGACTTTATACTATAATAGGGAGTCTTTAAGATAAGCTTACTAATATTATAGTTAGGGGTATACTATATATTTATATTGTATTTATAGTAAGTTTACTTTATAGGTTATAGTTTACTATTAGGGTTAAAGTTAAGGGTAATTCTAGTATTAATTAGCTTAAGCTAGTATCTCTTATAGCTAATTTACTATAAGGCCTATAGGTTCTTAATATAAAGGTTTAGCTCTACCTCTTCTATAAGAGTATTATTATACTTAGAGGGAGGGTTAAGATTATAGTTAAATAGGGGGTTTAATAGTAATATCTAACTCTTAGGTTACCTATCTTAGGTCTATAAAATCATAGGGTCTCTACTACTTATTAGGTATAAACCTAAAGAGGTAGATAGTATACTAGGAGGGTTATTAGTAGTAGTTATCTTCCTTAATAGTCTATTATACCTATAGGTTTAGAGAGATTAACTTATTAAGAATGGTATTTATAGTAGGGAGTAAAGAGGTAAGATAGACTACTAGATTACTATAAGGATACTATAGTAAAGGTATAATAGTACTATAATATATATTAATCTCTAATCTTCCTATTCTTCCTAGTTATCTAAGCTCCTTTTATCCCTTTCTACTCTAGTTATCTAAAGTAGGGTAATATATACTAGTAATACCTAATTAGTATAGTTACTCTAAGACTATAGTAACTCTATTACTTCTACTCTAAGACTATAGTACCTTATAGCTCTACTTCTAGTACTATAGTACTAATAACACTTTAGTATATAGTAATAAGATAATAGGTCTAATATATAAATTAAGTTAATTCTAAAAAATACCTAAAGGGTAAAAAGAGGGTATACTAGCTACTCTTAGTTATACTAAACTAGGTTAAGAACTCTAAAAAAACTAGTAGTAAACCTACTATATACTACTAGTAGCCCCCTAGTAATACCCCTTATTATTCCTCCTTATTATTATTAATAGCTAGGTTAAAATCCTAAGGGACTAAGTTAAACCCTATATAAAGTAATAGTAAAGCTATACTAAAGATACTATAGCCTAGGTTCTCTATAATATTATAGAGGGTATTAGTAATATCTAGCTATACCTATAGTTAGGTTAGCTCTAGTAGCTATATATATACTACTACCTTACTAGTAGTATAAGTAGTAGTAATAGTAGTATTAGTAGTAGTAGTATAAGCCTAGGTATTCTTATCCTTAAACTTAAGTTAGTAGAGTAAGTATAAGGTAGGAATATATATAGTCTAAATAGCTTAAACCTTAGTAAGTTAATAGTAAAAGTATAAGTAAATTAATAATAACTTACTATAAGATCTTAGTACTTAGCCTTAGTCTTAGGGAGACTCTTACTAGTAAGTACTATAAAGAGTTAGACTAAAACTAGTTAATTAGTATAAATAAGCTAAGTTATAATAAGTTAACTATACTATAGGTATAAGTAAGTAAAAGGTAAAGTAACTTACTAGCTTATATAGCTTCTTATTCTTTATATACTAAGTATACTTAGATAAAGTAGCTATACTAAGAAGTTAATAGATAGACTACTAGTAAAGTTATAGTAAACTTATAGCTAGAGATAGGAGTATAAGAGGTTAGGGCCTCTATAACTATATTACTACCCTTAGTTTAGATAGTCTTATTAGGGTACTAGTAAATAGTAGTATTAAGGTAGTAATAGTAGTAGCTAAGTTATATAAAGTTAGTAGTAAACTAGGAAAGCTACTAGAGGTATAAGAGACTTATAGAGATATAGTAAGAGAGTAAGAGAAAGAGAGAGAGAGAGAGATAAGGCTATAGCTTATTAATAGTAATCTTATAGTAAAGCTAGCCTTAGAGCTAGGCTGGAAAGTTACCTATAAAGATAGTAATAGTAATAATAAAGGAAGGAAAAGTAAGGAAATTAGGGACTAGCTAGAGCTTTAAATACCCTATAAACTTACAGCTAGTTAGCTATAACTAATAGTAATAAATATAGCTTAAATAGTAATCCTATTTATAGCTATTATATTATAATTATTTTAACCTAATTAGATAATAGAAATATAATACTACTATTTATAACCTAATAGATAACTTAATTTAGTAAGTAGAAATATAATACTATAATTTACAACTAAATATATACCTTACTTCTAGCTTAGTTAGAGTAACCTTACTACCTATTTTAGTAATAGCTAGAGACTAGGAATAATACTCTAATTATTAATATTATTACTAAGATCCCTATAACTACTTACAGTTAGATTAGCTCTATCTTACTACTAAATTAAGTAAAGCTACTAGATTAAGAATAAATACCCTATTAATTAATATTATTACTAAAATCCTCTATAGCTACTTATAATTAGGTATTTTAGCTATATAGCCTAATCGGGCTTAGCTAATAGATTAGGGCTAAAATATATTATAGGACTATATTATATCTAGTATCTCTATAACTACTTACAGCTAAGTTAATACTACCTTACTACCTAATCAGGTAACTATAATAGGCTAAGAAATAATACTATAATTACACATTAGTTATTAACAATTCACTAATAACTATATTTACAGCTACCTCACTAGAAGATCAAAGGCCTAAGAGTAGGCCTTTATAAGCAGAGAGGCCCTATTATATACTAAAGTAACATTAGTACTATAATGCTAGAAGCAGAGCCACAAGGTACTATAGTCTTAGAGCGAGAGCAGTAGAGCTACTATAGTCTTAGAGTAACTATACTAATTAGGTATTACTAGTATATATTACCCTACTCTAGATGACTAGAGTAGAAAGGGATAAAAGGAGCTTAGATAACTAGGAAGAATAGGGAGGATAGAGATTAATATATATTATAGTACTATTATACCTTTCCTACTATAACCTTATAGTAATCTAGTAGTCTATCTTATCTCTTTACTCCCTACTATAAATACTATCCTTAATAGCTATCTACTTAGATAATAGCTTTAGCTTTATTATAAGGTATTAATAATTTAAATAGTCTATTAGAACCTTAATCTTAGTATCTATATAAGCTAAATAGTACCTCTAAGTATAAAAGGCTTCCTTAATAGCTAGAAGCTTAGAATTAGGAGTTAAATATTATAATTCTACTCCTATTAGCTTATATAATATATATACTACTAGATACTAATAGCCTTACTATAGCTATAATAAGACTATACTAATAGTATATCCTAATATATCTATCTTAATTCTTAAAGGTAATTAAGAGTTAAAATAAGTAAGGATAGGTTCTTCTAAGAATACCTACTTTAGCTACTTAAATATATTTAACTTATAGTAATTTAGCTAGAAGGCTCTTTTATTATTTCTATATAGTAAGTCTATAAGAAAGGCTATAATTTTACTATAATTCTTTATAAAGTATTAGTAAAATCCTATAAATCCTAGGAAAATCTAGATATTCTTTATATAGTAAGATAGTAGCTAATTTATAATATACTTAATATACTCTAGCTCTATATAGATTCCTTTAATACTTACTATAAAGCCTAAAAAGCTTATATATTAGAGGTTAAATTTATACTTCTTAGGATTAGTATATAAGCTAGTAGCTTATAGCTAGATAAGGATATTATAAATATACTATAAGTACTTACTAGGGTTACTACTATATATTAGGATATTATCTAAATAGATAATATAGATTATATTTATTAGCTCTATAAGAGTATTATTAATATATTCCTAGAATATTACTAGTATATTAACTAGTCTAAAGGGTATAACTAAGTATTTAAAGTAACTATAGTAATAGTAGAAAGCTATCTTCTACTTATTACCCTTATAGATATATAGCTAATAGTATATATCCTTTAAGTCTAGCTTTATAAAGATCTATATCTTACTAAGCTAATTAAGGATCTTATAGATTAAAGGTAAAAGAGCTTTATCCTTCCTAGTAATCTTATTAAGGCTATAATAGTTAATATAAAGGTATAGCTTATCTTCTTTCTTAGGGATAAATAGGATTAGGGCTTTAGCTAAGCTAATAGATTATTAAATCTAACCTTTTACTAATATATTAATAAGGTAAACCTAGAGGACTTCTAGCTCCTTTATAGTAAGACTATAGATAGGTCCCTATAGTAGTATTTTACCTTCCTCTATATTAATAGTATATATTTATCCTTTAAGTATTAGGGGATTTACTTTTTCTATCTTAAAGATATCTCTAAATTCTAGGTAAAGTTCTAGGTAGATAGTTACTAGCTTCTTATTACTAGGTTATAGTAATTCCTCTATAGTTCCTTTTAGCTTTATTATAGGGGTAAGTATATCTAATAAGTTACTAGTAATTATAAGGGTAATAATATATTCTTTAGTAGCCCTATATATCCTTTTCTTCTTTATAATAACCTTAATATTACTTTATAGTATATTATACCTCTAAGTCTTTATCTTCTACTTAAGGACTTAGGGTTCTATATTATAAAACTAAGAGTCTCTAAGGATAGCTCTATACTAGTAGATTATAGTAATATAGAAGTAGACTTTATATATTCTTACCTTCTATATACTATTATAGATTATTACTAGCTATTAGAGGGTTCCTTAGTTCTTAAGGACTTCTTAGTTAACTTCTTTAATCTAGACCTTACTAGGTTTAATAAGCTTCTATTTAGTAGTAGTTAAGTAGTAAGAGTAAAGGAAGTTTACTTTAGCCCTTATATTAGCTAAGGTACTTCCCTTTAGTTTTTTCTACTAGTCCTTTATATATATTTAGGTTCTAATAGTCTAATATATTAGTAGGGATAAGGTTTAGTTAGATTCCTATTAGGTTCTTAAGCTTATAAATTAAATGTTATTAGGAGCTATTATAGGTATAATAGAGTTATAGCTAGCTTAATATTAGTGTAAGGGGCTGGCCGAGGGTCCAGTGCGGGCTCGCCGCAGGGTTGCCGCGAGGTCCCGACCCCTTATAACCTGTTGTGTAGCGCGGTCTGGGTAACGTAGCTTACTCGGATTGGTTGATCTTTTGGCCTAACGGCGGATTGGTCTATTGAAGGTTAGGAACGCTGCCCTAACTCTTACAATTATCCGAGTACGCGTTGGGTTAGTGGAGCTGTGCGGGAGGTTGTGCGTTCGAGTCCCAGTGCGGGCGGACCACGTAAAACAAAAGTCCTTGTGACCGCGATAGGCTGCTAGCTCACAGGGGCGCAACCCTACTGTCGCCGACAGCGGCAGCCGGGTCCCTGGGGGTTGACAACAGCGGTTATCTCTTCATTGGCTGGGAGCCAGCTGAAGCCTCCAATCACTGCGTAGGCACGGGCTGCTGGGCTGTGGCGGCACTGGTCACCCGCACAGTGGGCAGTCAGCTCGGGACGCGCTGATTGGGAGGGGGGATAATTGTAAGGGGCTGGCCGAGGGTCCAGTGCGGGCTCGCCGCAGGGTTGCCGCGAGGTCCCGACCCCTTATAACCTGTTGTGTAGCGCGGTCTGGGTAACGTAGCTTACTCGGATTGGTTGATCTTTTGGCCTAACGGCGGATTGGTCTATTGAAGGTTAGGAACGCTGCCCTAACTCTTACAATTAGTTTATAGTATAATAGTTACTCTTATATATCTTATAATTAGGCTTAAAGTATTTTAATAAGATATATCCTTCTTCTCTATACTTATAGTATATAACTATACTTCTATAGGACTAGCTAGGTACTTACTAAGTTATTAGGGTATTAGTAAGGTTAATATTTAGGGTAGTACCTAAAGTAGAAGCTAAATTTATATTATTATAGCTAGGGTTAGGTCTTCTAAGGATAATCTCTACTTAGGTAACTAAGCTAATAAACTTCTACTAAGTTAAAGGGATCTTATAGCTAACTATCTATATTTATAGTATAGGTATAAGTTAATAAATTACTAAGTAGACTTAATAGGAATTAAGTAGCTATTCTAGGAGCTTAGCTTTAAGAGCTTTATAGTAGTTAAGGAAGTTCCTAATAGTTTAGCCTAGCTTTATATAGTAGTATAATAGCTTTATAGTTATTTTAAGGTATTAGGTAGAGTTATTATTAATAGTCCTTTTAACCTAAGTATAATAATTATTCTATATAACCTTATTAATTTAACCTTATTAATTATTATTAAGGAAGCTAGTCTAATATAGCTTAACTAATCTTTTAAGATAGCTACTAGTAAGTAGGACCTTTAGTAGGTCTATATAGAAGCTTAAAGGATATAAAAGGAATTAACTATTAAGATTAGTAAGATAGATTTTTAATTTAATCTAAGACTTTATATTATAATAAAAGATCTTTAAGATAAGCTTACTAATATTATAGTTAGAGCTTAGCTATATATTTATATTATATTTATAGTAAGTATACTTTATAGATTATAGTTTACTATTAGAGTTAAAGTTAAGGGTAATTCTAGTAATAGTTAGCTTAAGCTAATATCTCTTATAGCTAATTTACTATAAGGTCTATAGAGTCTTAATATAATAGTTTAACTCTTCCTCTTCTATAAGAATATTAATAGGTCTAGAAGAAGGGTTAAGATTATAATAGAAAAAGGTATTTAATAGTAATATCTAACTCTTAGGTTACCTATCTTAGGTTTATAATATTATAGGGTCTTTACTACTTATTAGCTATAAACCTAAAGAGATAGATAGTATACTAAGAGGATTAGTAGTAATAGTTATCTTTCTTAATAGTTTACTATACCTATAGGTTTAGAGAGATTAACTTATTAAGGATAGTATTTATAGTAGAGAGTAAAGAGGTAAGATAAACTATTAGATTACTATAAGATTACTATAGGAAAGGTATAATAGTACTATAATATATATTAATCTTTAATCTCCCTATTCTTCCTAGTTATCTAAGCTCCTTTTATCTCTTTCTACTACTACTATCCTTACTATCTAGACCTCTAGTTATCTAGGGTAAGGTAATATACTAGTAGTAACTAATTAATAGAGTTACTCTAAGACTATAATACTCTTAGCTCTACTTCTAATACTATAGTATTAATAATACTTTAGTATATAATAATTACCTAAACCTCTAGTTATCTAAGGTAGGGTAATATACTAGTAGTAACTAATTAGTAGGATTATTCTAAGACTATAATACCTTTAGCCCTATATAATAGCCTAGCTGTATAGAGAGTCCTAACCCTAGCCCTAAATAGTACTCACTTAAATAGTAGGGCCTCTAACCTCTTTTTAAGCTAACTCAGTAAGTATTCAGAGAGCTCACTAAGTAGAAGCTTTATAATACACTATATACTACCTTTTATCACCTTATATTACACCCTAGTTATATAGACCCTTATAATTCTTCCACTTCTACACCCTACCTAGGTTACTAGTATATAATATAGGATAAAGGGAGCTATATGATTAGTAGCTAGACATATAGGACACTCACCGAATACTATATAACCTCTAATAACACTAGAGGATTACACTCTAAACAATTATACCGAGGAGGACTATAACCCTATACCCTAAAGGGCCCTAAGTTAGGACCTAGTAGACTATCTTATTAAAGAGGAAAGGCCCCTAGGAGAACTAACTCTTTAATAACTATCTAGAAGGGACTCAGAGACTACTAGTCTAGAGGAAGAGCCACGAAGAGGTAAACCTCGCTAGGCCTCCTCCTATGATAGTAATAGCTCTAGCGATCGTTCGATGATACCTCCCCGAACGGGAAGACCCTCTTGCTTACTATAGCGACTAAGGCTATAGTAGTGCTAACAATCTGACTCTTAGGTATCTTTGATAACTACTCATTGAACTAGTAGCTATAAGGATAATACTAGTATGATTTAAATTATACTAAGGATAATAGCTAACTAGTAAGAAGAGGAGAGGAGAGCTAGAGTAGCTTAATAGGAAGAAGATTAATAATTCTAGGAGAGGCTAGTAGAGTAACTAGTCTTAAGGCTAAGCCTAAGCTAACTAAAGGAATATAAATACCTACTATAATACCTATATAATATCCTAAAGGAGGAAGCCTTAGGAGTCTTAGTAGATAACTAGATCTTTATAGTATAATTAGTAAATAATATATAAATATTAGTAATCTATTTTCAGAAAATCCTCTAGGTAACTACCTACATTTTAAAGACTCTCTAAACCTAATAGAGGAATTATTTAAAGATAATAGAAGACTTTTTATAGGAAGACTTTATATCTTTCCTAAGGAAATAATATATAAACCTAGAGATAAGAGAGATTAAGCTCTATAATAAGCTAATAATATTATAATAAACTACTAAATAATTACTAATTAACTACTTTAATACTTAGAGAGCTATCTATAATTCACTAGATATACCTAACCTAGAGGATAACTATATCCTAGCTTACTAGTACTACTTTAGACTCTAGCTATAAATTAAGAAGGAAATTCATAAGATAAAGATTAGTATCTAGAAAGTATAAGAGCTAGCCTAAGAGGCTAAAAGACTATAGTAATACTTACTATACTTTACTAACTATTTATAGAATAAGAGCTAGAAACAAAGTAGTACAAATTCTAATTAAGAAAGACTAAGGAAGTCTAAGTCATTAGATTACTAATATAATTATTCCTCTAGAGAGAGGTTATATAGATAATTATTATTATACCTATAAGGAGGAATATATATAAATTACTATAAGGATCAATGAAAGTAGGATAACCCCTTAGCGAATAAATTCATTAAAGGAATTACCTATTATAACTATAATAAGAAAGGGTACCTTATAAGGTACTATAGGAAGTCTTATAATAAGCTAGAATTCTATATAGGGAATAAGAAGCTATATAAAACAGTAGTAATCTAGTCTATTACTATATATATTAAAGAGGTTAACTTATTAGAAAACAAGTAAGTATAAGGTCAGAGGGCAACTACCCTATACCTAAACCTAAGCTAGTACTAATCAGAGAAATTATATAGGGTAGAGTGCTCCTTATATAAGTGCTTACTAAAGAAGAGGTTCAGGTAGATATAGATACCTATATATAGGTAAGCCTTATTAGTAATAGGCTAGTAAAGAAACTTAGCCTTAAACTAGACCTAAGCTAGAAGGTATTAGTATTAGTAAGCTTTAATAGGATAGTTATACTACTAGAGCTAGTATACTAGTTAACCTTCTTCCTATTAAACTACTAAGGATTCCTATAGAAGATATACTAACTATTTATTAGAGTATAATACCTAGAAGGGGCTAGTGATTTACTCTTATCTACTAAGTTAATAGGAAAAGAAGATATTATAATTAATATCTATATACTTATATAGATATATAAGCCTATATTAATCTAGGATCTAGATTCCTTTACAAAGGATTTAGTTAAGAATAGTAAGAAAGTATTTATAATATATATTTATAGTATACTATTACTAGATAAGTAGCCTATACTCACCTTAGGGGAAACCTAAGAAGAGGGAACTAAAGCTACCCTATCTCTAGAACTAGAGTCAGAATATAAGACCTTCAGTGAAGAAGCTACAAGGGAGTTACCCCTTCTTAAGGGAGTAGAATACTTAATTAACTTACTACCTAGTAAGAAGCTACTATTAGGAAGAACCTACCCTATAAATAAGAAATAAGTAAGAATAATCTATAAGTATATTACTAAGAATATTATAAGTAGTTAGATAAAGGAATCTATAAGTAAGATAGGAGTACTAGTCCTCTTTATACTAAAGAAGGATAAAGGAATTAGAATTTATATTAACTATTAAGAGCTTAATATAATTATAATTAAGAATTAATACCTATTACCCTTAATTAGTAATCTAATAGACTAACTAGTAGGTATAAAATAGATCTTAAAGATTAATATCTAGGATATATACTACTAAATCTATATTAAGCCTAAGGATTAATAGAAGATAGTATTCTATATATATTATAGTTACTTTAAGTATATAGTTATACTATTTAGATTAACTAATATACTAGCTACCTTTTAGGTATATATTTACTAAGTACTTACTAGTCTATTAGATACCTATTATATTACTTACTTAGATAATATCCTTATATACTTATAGATATAAGAACAATATATAAAGGATATAAAAGAGATACTCTAATAGTTATAAGACTTTTAGCTATATATAAAGCTATTAAAGTATATATTCTACTAAAAGGAAGTTAAATTCCTAGGGTATATTATAGGTTAAGATAGGTTAAAGATAGAACCTAGTAAAATCTAAGTAATTACTAAATAACTACTATTAAAGAGTATTAAGGAAATCTAAGTGTTCTAAGGGTTCTATAATTTTTACTATAAGTTCATTCTAAAGTACTCTAGTATTACTACCCCCTTAATAGCCTTATTAAAAAACAATAAGAGGTAGGAGGAGTTTAACTTAGGAGTAGAGGGTAAGAAAGTATTCTAGAAACTAAAGGAAGCCTTCTACTTAGTAACTATTCTCTAATACTAGGACCTATTAAAGTATATATAGGTAGAGATAGATACCTTACTATAAGTAATCTTAGGGATCTTAGTATAACTAACTAGAGATTAGTAGAGACTAGTAGCTTATATATCCTATAAGCTTATAGAAACAGAGTAAAGATAGGGTATTAGATAATAAGAGTTACTTATAGTTATTAAAAGCCTTAAACACTAGAGTTATTACCTCTTAGGACTCTCTAAGAAGTTCCTTCTATTAATAGATTACTAGGTACTTAAAGGAGTAATTATAGTACCTATAAGGGACCTTTACAGAAGGCTTATATATTAGGTATATAGACTTATACTATTTAATTTTAATATTAAATATTAACTAGGGAAACTTAACTTAGTAGATAGACTATCTAGAAGGCTAGACTATATAGAAGGTAAGGCAAAGTATAATAATATCCTACCTATATTAGTAGTAAAATTGAAGATCATTAAAGGTCTACTACTAGATGTTCACCGAATGATCACTGAATTAAAAGGTAAGATAGAAACTATAAAGGCATATATCTAAGTAGTATAGGTAAGCCTAATAGGCCCTATAAGGCAAGAAGCTAAACAGAAGGGGGCTACCTTACCCTAGGACCTCCTCTGGATCCAGAAAGACTAGAGGAACCTAACGTAAGAAGTATTAATCTCTATAGTTACTAGAGCCTAGAAACAGGTAGATACTACTGAAGAATAGTCAGAGAGTACTTAGTAAGAAATAGCTACTAAAGGAAGCTAAGAGGACTTAACTAGAGCTAGGATTATTAATCTAGAGTAATATATCCTATGTTATATTATAAGAGAACTTATAGAAGGTAAAATAGCACTACTATTATAACCCTTACTATATTTAGAAGAGTTAGTCTAAGGACTATAGGCTAATAACTAATTCTACTAATAATAGTTAGTAAAGGTACAATAAGCTACTAGTAAGACAGGGGATTATTATTATAACTAATAAGGTACTTTTTTCTTTAAAGGAAGGCTAGTTATTTCTATATAGGAGGTATTATAGATTAAGATCTTATACTAATACTATAATAATCCTAGAGTAGGATATATAGGAATAGCTAAGATACTAAAGCTAGTCAGCTAGAAGTTCCATTAGAACTAAATCAGAGAAGATATAGTAGACTATATAACCTAATACTAGCTATATTAGGGTATATATTTACTAAGACATAAGCTATATAAGTACCTTTAATTACTACTACTACTAGTATACTTATTTTAGGAAATTAGTATAGATTTCATCATAGGACTACTAAACAGTACCTAAGTAGACAGTAAAGAGTATAATATAATTCTTATAATTATATATTAAATAATAAAATATATAATATTCCTTCTATATAAGAAGACTATTACTACTATATAGCTAGTATAGCTATTCTATAAATATATAGAATATAAATTTAGAAGCCTAGAGGGTATAGTAAGTAATAGAGATAAACTCCTTACTAGCTAATTCTAGAAGGAATTAATAATTAAGTAAGTAACCTATTACTAACTATCTACTATATACTACCTATAAACTAATAGTTAAACAGAGAGAATAAACCAAACTATTAGGAAATACTTATAAATCTTTATAGGTAAAGTACTATAAAGGTAAATAGCTTAATTACTAGAAGTAGAATTCATATATAATAACAGCTAGTATAGTAGTATTAGGGTATTACTAATATAAGTACTATATAGATACTACCTATAGATAGTTGAATATATCTTATAATACTTATGAATAACTATCTAAGGAGTTACTAAATAGATTAAGACTCTTTACTAAGTATATACTAAAGCCTAAGTATACTAGGAATAAGTAGTAGAATTATAGGTAAAAAACTATAACAAAAGATATATTAAGTAGGAATATAAAGTTAGGTAGATTATTAGACTATCTATATATAACTTCTAATTTAAGTATAGAAAGCTAGTACCTAAATTCATCTGAGTTATAATAGTAGAAAGGATTAGGAAATAAGTATACTAAGTCTACCTACTAAAGTAATACTAAAGAATATATAATATCTTTCCTATCTCTCTAATTAAACCTTAGTATAAAGCTTAGGGAAAGACTAATAAACACTTAGAGACCCTACCTAAGCTTAAGGAAGAAGAGGATAAGTAGGAAATTAAGGAAATTATTATAAATAAGAAAATTAACTAAGAAACCTTCTACCTAGTAAAATAGATAGGATAGCTAGTAGAATATAATACTTAGGAACCTATAGTTTACTTAGAAAATATAATAAAGGTAGTCTAATAGTACTACTAGCAAAAGAAGTAAGTATATAAGAAATAAGATAATTAAAACCCTAATAACTACTAAGATAAAATAACATTAATATAGTAAGCACTTACCCTAAGAAGAGAAAAACCAGCCTAGGACTATACTAACTAACAAATAAGACTACTTAAAAAAGACTAAACTAGATAAGAACTAATACCTCTATTACTACTAACCTAGAAGCTAAATAAACAAAGAAATCAACTATAGAAGGGGGAGGCTATTTTAGTAAGCTCTTAGCTAACCTCTATTAAACTAGTAAGCTCCTCTAAGGCTAGGACCCACCTAACTATCTTAAGGAAAACCTTACCTAAGTTATAACCCTATATAGCAGTAAGTTCTATAATTCGCTTAGCCTTAGTATAATTAGTAGCTTCCTAAACATTATTACAGATTAAATAACTATACCTAGAACAATAGGACCTAGAGATAACTAGAGGGGTATCCTCTATAGGCTTATTATTCGTAGATATACTAGCTAAAGGGGTTAGGATTAGCAAATACTTACTAGGACTAGTAATATTATCCTTACTACTACTAATAGGCCTATTATTATTATTACTACTAGTAGATTTATTATTATTATTATTATTATTATCCTTAGGGTAATAAATTAGGATAGAATAACTACTATAGTAAATAGGTATAGTACTAATAAAGGTAATAGTAGGCTAAGGGGGACTATTATCCTTATATTTATTAATTAAGGTAATAATAGTAGTAGAAAAGTTAGAGGGGAAATAGTATAATAAACCCTTATAACTTATATCTATAATTAGTATATATTCAGTAACTATTAGTATCTTAAGTACTATAAGAAGGGTATAAGGTAAAGATTTATTATAATAATAAAGAGATATAGTTAAAGCTAGGTAAATATATAGAGTCTCTTAGTTAGTAACTAGGCTAAATATATACTCTACTAGAAGTAACTAAATCTAAGTAGAAGCTAGAGCTTCCTAGTAACTAAATAAGATAAGGTTATTCTTACCCTATAAGTAAGTATTTATTAGGTTCTTAGTGAAATTAAGGAGATTATACTATATAGAAGAGGTAGAATAGATAGTATATATAAGATACTAGTAACTAAGTATAGTAATTAGTTCTAACTCTTTATCCTACTTATAAAAGGTAAGATAGTAGAGGAAGTTCTAATACTACTAAGTAATAGATACTAATTCAAAGGGAATCTAAAGAATATAGAGAGTTAATACTATTACTAAACCTACATAGAATACTTAATAAACTTACTTAGGAGTATTTCTTACTTAAAGCCTTATATACTATATACTAAGATAATAGTAAGCTATATCTATAGGAATAGGAGAAGTTATAATATTTCTACTTAATATAGTAGGTATAAGGAATAGAACCTATAGGTATTCTAGTAAAATTAATATTTAAGAAGGGGGTATTAGACTTAGTATAAGTTATAAAATCCTCTAGAACTATAGAGGTAATATAGAGAATTAATATTATAGAGTAGTATAGAATATTTAGTAAAAGTATAGAGAAGATAGGAGTAGCTTATAACTAGAGGGGAGATAATAACTAGATTAAGTAGTAAAGAAAAGGTAATTAATAATCTCAAAGATCTAGAGGATACCTACTAAGGAAAAGAGGAAGAGGGGAGAGCCTATAGAAAATAGAGGTAGAGTAAATAACTAAATCGTAGAGTAGGTCTAAGAAAGATTTTCAACGAATAAGTAGCTAATACTTAGACTTACCCTAGTAATATAGGAAAGACCTAATAACTATATAATAATAATAGGCTAATAAAGAGTTACTAAGTATTTAGATACCCTACAGTAAGTAATAATACCTATTATTATTATTAGGTAAGATATGCCTTAGGATGAGGCTTAAAGGAGGGGGGAATAATTATAATAGCCTAGCTATATAGGGAGTCCTAACCCTAGCCCTAAATAGTACTTGCTTAAATAGTAGGGCCTCTAACCTCTTTTTAAGCTAACTCAGTGAGTGTTCAGAGAGCTTACTAAGTGGAAGCTTTATAATATACTATATACTACCTTTTGTTACCTTGTGTTATACCCTGGTTATATAGACTCTTATACCCTACTTCTAATACTATAGTATTAATAATACTTTAGTATATAATAATTACTTAAACCTCTAGTTATCTAAGGTAGGGTAATATACTAGTAGTAACTAATTAGTAGGATTACTCTAAGACTATAATACCTTTAGTCCTACTTCTAATACTATAGTATTAATAATACTTTAGTATATAATAATTACCTAAACCTCTAGTTATCTAAGGTAGGGTAATATACTAGTAGTAACTAATTAGTAGGATTACTCTAAGACTATAATACCTTTAGTCCTACTTCTAATACTATAGTATTAATAATACTTTAGTATATAATAATTACCTAAACCTCTAGTTATCTAAGGTAGGGTAATATACTAGTAGTAACTAATTAGTAGGATTACTCTAAGACTATAATACCTTTAGTCCTACTTCTAATACTATAGTATTAATAATACTTTAGTATATAATAATTACCTAAACCTCTAGTTATCTAAGGTAGGGTAATATACTAGTAGTAACTAATTAGTAGGATTACTCTAAGACTATAATACCTTTAGTCCTACTTCTAATACTATAGTATTAATAATACTTTAGTATATAATAATTACCTAAACCTCTAGTTATCTAAGGTAGGGTAATATACTAGTAGTAACTAATTAGTAGGGTTACTCTAAGACTATAATACCTTTAGCTCTACTTCTAATACTATAGTATTAATAATACTTTAGTATATAATAATTATTTAATAGAGAAGAAAGAATATATTTCTTAGGTAGAAATACTTAAAGAAAGATCTATTTATAACTAACTATATATTATTAATATATTACTAAGCTAGTAAAGATAAATATAAATTATAGTTTACTTATAAGCTTATCTAACTATTAATAAAAACCTAAGGTATAGGATACTCTACTTTAAATAAGATTATACTAATAAAAATATATAATATACCTCTTAAGTTAATATATTATAGACCCACTTTAAACCCTACTAGCTGCACCACCTCTCGGGCTAACGCCAGGGCCACCCCTCGGGTTATGTACATCCACAAAGCTGGTAATTCGTCGGTAGCGAGGTGCCTACGGTCGTGTGAGGGCGTGATTCGCAGCATCAGAGCCGCGGCGGTTTGGTCAAGAAACCTTTGCGCCCCACAAGGCTGGATGGGCCGGTCCTGGGCTAAATGAGCTGAAACCGAGCAGTGTGGCCGACGAGTCCCGATGCATCTTAGGGGCCAGCGTGAGGACCAAAGTCCCAAATCCTAATGCTTCCCAATTGCTTGCGAATGCACCCGTCTAGCCCAAATCAGCATCATTCTTCGATACTTGCCTTCCAAGCGCGTATGACCTGGCACCTCCTGGTGATGTGACGATAGGCGACTGAGCAGTGCCTTTCGGAATCGGGAATGGGCAGACGCATGAATATTCGTACAAGGCTGACCCCATCTGCAGATCTGCCAGCTATAATCATGGAGTCATCGCACCGTTGCATCAAGCCCAGCCCGAAACTCGATTGATCATCACGGGCGGCCGACGTCGACGTCGTGGAGGATCGACGTATTCCACGTCCCCCCGCTTCAGCTCTTCCCAAGTCCCCGGAGACCCCAACATCTTGCGCCCGTCGAGAGATGGCCCCCAATACGGCGATCCTTGGCAAACACGGGACATTGTACCACGATCCATTTCCTCTAGCGAACCAACTCTTATTAACGGCGAAACGTTAGTTTATTGATGGTGTTGGGCGCGGTCGTAGGGCTGGAGCCGGCCAGCCCCGAGGTGGAGCGGATGTCTGCCTACCGCTGCAGGCCGTACAAGTCCCGTGATACTGCTCCTAAAAATAGATATGTCATACACGTGAGATGCATCTACTGAAGCGCCGATATTCAATTAACAATACGCTTTAGCTCGGCGCGTCTGACGCGTGCCACTTCCCGTCGCTCTGGCCCAGGCTGCTGGATGTCAACTGCATAGATGAAGTGATTCGACGTCACAAACCCGACGCGATGCAGAGACCGGGACTCGCGACCAAACCGACGTGACAGCCCTGTCTGTCTTTCTGTAACTAGCATCTCAGAATGGACATCGAAGCCACCCCCAGCGGCCGAAAACGAGCCCATTCGGAGGCGGACGATGTTGCTCCTACTCCAATCTCCATCAAGAAGCGCCGACTTGACGACCTCTCAGCCGAATCGCCATCGACACCAAAGGCCCTCAATGCCATTGCCTCGGCCATTTCTGGCGTCTTCCTCGGACGAAATGCACAAGAGCCCACCCAAGACCAACAACCACCCCCGACCCCATCACTACCTGCGACTCCATCGAAACCCGCTACACCATCACAACCAGGATCAGCTTTCCGCCCGGCAATCAAGCTATCTGCATTGAAAGGCACCATATGGGATACCGGAGAGGAACGTCACATGTCGCTACCAAAGAAGACAGCCCCTGCCAGGGTCAAGACACCCAAGACGGTCACACCGAAGAAAACAGGTCGGCCAAGGGGCAGGCCCCCGAAGAAGAAGATTCAGGATGGTTTGGAGGAAGTCAACAAAGGGGACGCGCTTGGGGTGTCGCCAAGAAAGGGGCAAACAGGCCAGGTCGGCGACGACAACTCCACGGATGAGTTGGCAATGATTGATCCCATGCAGGAGCCGATATCAGCTCGAAAAACAATTCCTAAAGGGATCATGACTCCTAGCAAAAAGCGGGGCCCTCGAGCGCGGAAGAGCGTAACATTCGGCTCTGGGCAGGACCTCAATGGGGAAGTCTTTTTCGAAGACTTACCCAAGAAACCACGAGGACGTAAACCTGCTGTGCCTGCAGATGACGAAATCGTCTGCGGGATCTGCTCAAGGCCGGATTCTAAAGCACCAAACCAAATCATCCTCTGCGACAACTGCGACTTTGCAGTTCACCAGGAATGCTATGATGTTCCAGAAATCCCCAGCGGTGATTGGTTGTGTAAGTCTTGTACACAAGAGGATGTATTGAAAACACCCAAGAAGACCGAGGATACGGACGAGCCCATTGTCACTACGGCGGTGGAGGTTCCCGACATCCCGAATCTGGATCAACATGTCAAGTCGCTCCAAAGAGTTCTCCTGGACAGATGTACAGGACGGAGGCGGATAAAGATGTTTGGACAACAAGAAGCACATGAGAAGGTTCATCAGCTGATCGAGCAGACGGTTGTTGCCGGCGAGGGAAACTCGATGCTTTTGATTGGGGCCAGGGGCTGCGGGAAGACGACGGTAAGTTACACCATCTGGGAGTGGCAATACTGAACTAATGGGAATGCAGCTCTTGGAAAACATCATTTCAGATTTATCACAGGAACATCAACACGATTTCCATGTAGTTCGGTTGAACGGCTTTATTCATACCGACGACAAGCTGGCCTTGAAAGAAATATGGCGGCAGCTCGGTAAGGAGATGAACGTCGAGGACGACCTCGTGAACCGAGTGAGTACATCGCACACTCAACCTGGCTTGTTCCTCATTAATCATGTGTGATTAGACCAACTACGCGGACACCATGGCGTCGCTACTCGCCTTACTATCACACCCGTCAGAAATCTTGGGCACAGACGAGGGTGTCACGTCACAGTCTATCGTCTTCGTCATGGATGAATTCGACATGTTTGCATCACACCCTCGACAAACACTCCTGTACAACCTGTTCGACATTGCGCAGTCCCGGAAAGCGCCCATCGCCGTGATAGGGTGCACGACCCGGCTAGATGTTGTGGAGATGCTAGAGAAGCGTGTCAAGAGTCGGTTCAGCCATCGTTATGTCTATCTCTCCCTGCCGAAGGCGTTGCCGTCGTACTGGCAGATGTGCAGGCAGGGCTTGGTACTTGAGAATGAAGATGCCGAGACCGAGGGCATTGACACGAACCTCGAGGGACACGATGAGTTTCAAAAGTACTGGAACCACAAAATCGAGGCAAGTTTGCATGATTCTGTCTCCCCAATGTCCCAACCTAACCACGAGTATGCAGGCCTTATACAAAGAACGAGCGTTCCAAGATTTACTCCAGTATCACTATTACACGACAAAGTCCGTCTCGGCATTCCTCACGGAGTGGATTCTGGTTCTGTCATCTCTCTCTGGAAAGGATGTCACACTGAAGGCTCTGCCGGTACAAGGGGATATCGACTCGCTCACGCCGCCCGACTCTCGGCTGCACCTCCTATCGACGTTGGCAGATCTCGATCTGGGACTACTGATCGCCGCGGCCCGTCTGGACATTGTGGCACACACAGATACGGTCAACCTGGCGATGGCGTACGACGAATACAGCTCCCTAATGGGCAAGCAGCGAGTTCAGTCAGCAACATCCGGAATGCTTGCGGTAGGCGGCGGTGTTCGCGTCTGGAGCCGAGGCGTTGCGGCCATTGCTTGGGAGCGCCTCGTCTCGCTTGGGTTGCTGGTGCCGGCGGGGATTGGAGGCGCTCGTTCGCTAGGCCACGGCGGACTGGAGGGCAAGATGTGGAAGGTGGATGTGGCGCTGGAGGAGATACCAGCCGCGGTGAAATTGAGCACGGTGCTGGCAAGGTGGTGCAGGGAGATATAGAACTTGTATTAATAGTATATATAACGATGGGCGATGGACTCTATCGGTAGAGGTGCCCGGCCAGTTACTCGCCGCAGTTAGCTGGAGTATTTATCACGGCCTGGTCCTGTGTACAAAAATAAAAAAGAATATAAGAATAAACCTACGAGCAAGTACTCTCCCTCTCTCTCTATCTGAGCTTCCGGCCTAGTGAGCAACATGTTAGCTCGTCGATTGCCATGGTTCCTCGAGGGCGTTCCGTTCCGTTCCAAGCTCGGGAGCGGCCTCATCCGAGAAGAAGCCACCCGCCATCAACCCGCCGATCCATCCAGGCCCAGCCCGCTACTAGACGGAAACGCCGCTTTCCGGGGGGGCCTAAACTCAGTCGGTTCCCCCCGCATCCGACCCGGGACGAAAAATAGCCGCGAGCGCAAAACTACACCCCGAGAGCGGCAAAGGCGTCAGCTTCTTTCTGTCTTTAGACGCGATGGCGCAGCGCAGGCGACGTGCACAGCCACAAACGGCATTTTCCCCAAGGGGTGCCCGGTGCGGTGCGGTGCTGTTAATAGCAACTAAAATCTCACCTTGGCCGAGAGGAGCTTGGTGATGGATGACCAAGTTGGCAGGTCAGCTACCCTGGAGAAGCGGCTTTGGTTTTTATTTGTCAACGTCCCGCGGACACGCGGTTGCAATTGTTCTTGTGTCACATTTGTCTGTATACTCGTTGTCTTCCACAATCTCTCTCTCGTTGTAAGTGAGTGAAGCAAGCAAACCCGTTGCTTAGTGGCGTAGTTGGGTTCCAGCTGAGCATTCACTCCTCAGGAGTAAGCGTGGCTTAAGACGACATCATAGGCCACCGCCCCTTGCCTCACTACGGTTTCGCTCCCTTTCCCGCTCCAAAAACATTGAAACTCACTCGGTCATTCCTTCCCCCCCTCCCCACTACGAACCCGTCTTGGCACCAGACCTCGGCGTGTCTTGTCTAACTCGCCCTCAACACCATCAACACGACAAGAAGATAACCGTCGTTGGCTGCATCGTCACCGCCACATCCCTGTCCCCAACACCGGCACTTGGGGCGGCCAACTACCGATAAAAGCAAAAACAAAAACCGGGTTACATCATCGCAATGGTGCGAACAACCTTCACCACAATCACCCCCCTCCCGCCCAGCATCTCGCGGGAGGTGGTGGTGGACTTCCTCCACGACCACCTGGAGATGATCGACCTCAACCCGCTCATCAAGGAGCGGCACTCGATCCCGCCGCCGGCCAGCTCGCCGCCCGAGGAGCACCGCTGCGTGTGGTACTCGCTCACCGACCGCATCGACTACCTGCCCGGCGGCGTCGTCTCGGGCCAGGTCTCGTACACGTGCGCCTTCAACGACCTGCCCGAGGGCCTCCAGACGCACTGCTACGCGCCCATGGGGCTCGACATCCGCGACCGCTGGTCCGTCGGCGGCTCGCTGCCCGGCGAGCCTCCGCAGCCCGTCGAGTTGGGCCTCAACGCCCCCGCCAGCGGGCTGTATCTCCGCGAGGACGTCGACATGCGGTGCAATGTCCTCATGGCCGGCTTCGTCAAGAAGACGCTCAAGAAGTCCCATGGCTCGCTCGTCGGCCGCCTGTCCGCAAAGGCCCATCTCGTCTCCGCCAACCAGTCCAGACAGAGCATGGCGGGCAGCACGCCCAGTGTCTTGCAGTCGCCCACGCCCGCTTCCATTCGCTCTGACAGTTCCGGTGTACCCCCAATGGGTCCTCTGTTGCCTCCTAGCACGGGAAACCACCAGGGCGTGGTCCCGGGCCTGACAACGCCACCACCGCTACATCACCATCAGCAGCAGCAGCAGTACCAGCAACAGCAGCAGCAGCCTTACCAGGACCAGGAGCAGTACCAGCAGCAGCAGCAGCCACAGTACCACAACTCACAGGTTCAGCATCCGCAGTATCAGCAGCATTCCCACCAGCAACACCAACAGCAGCCACTGGCACCGCTCGGAAACGCCCCCGGGCCACATCATGGACTACCTCAACAGGCTAACGGGGGCCTGGAACTACCGACTGATGGCGCAAGTGCCTCGACACGGGAGGGAGGACTGAGGTACTCTGGCACAGTGTACAATGGGCATAGCAAGCCCCACGACTACGATGAGTTCTCTAGCACGAACCCTTATGATAAAGTAGATCCTCCGCGCGAAGAGGAGCAACCGAACGGCGCGTACCCTGCTCCTCTCAAGGTTCAGCAGGGCAGGCACGCGAGACCGGCGGAGCTGGAGTGACGGCTCGGTTACACAAGGATTCCTACCAGGCGAGAGTTCCAAAGTGTTTGCTACCGAGAGATTGGCATATTCTTCTGATTCAGAGTTATTTTACGAGCGAGCACATAATGTCAGGCATGTCGGATGAGAGATCAATGTGAGTATAATGATGAAATTGCTTTCGGGTACCTGGCGAATCTACAAGAACGAGATAATCATCCTCCTGCTATGCCTTCCGGATCCCCTCCCCGTCATGAGATTACAACAAAAAGAAAAACCCCAGACGGAGCAACTCCCAAACCCCCTTGAGCAGAGGGTCCCGTGCACGGAGGAAAGTATCCGCAGAGACCACTCCCTCCTCCCAGTCCAGATGCGGGCGAAAATTGGTCCAAGTAATTAATAGTGTGATGAAGAAAGTTTTGAACAGAAAGCTTGACGGCGGGTGCGTGATAGCATTCCGGACCGTCTCCACGACGGGTTCTCCCATGCTTGACCTTGCAGGACATGCAGGGCGGACGAGCGGCCGCGGGAGCTTGCTTTGGGTCGCTTACAGGGCGAGGAGAGCGACGACAGCGGCGATGCCGAAGCTGACCTTGACGGCACCGGCGCCGGCAGTGACGACAGTGTTCTCGCCGGAGCCGGTACCAGAGCCAGAGGAAGAGCCGGAGCCGGAGGAAGAGCCAGAGCCAGAGCCGCTGCCAGAACCAGATCCAGAGCCAGAGCCGCTGCCAGAACCGGAACCAGAACCGCTACCAGAACCGGAACCAGAGCCAGAGCCGCTACCAGATCCAGAGCCAGAGCCCGAGCCCGAGCCAGAACCGCTGCCAGATCCAGAGCCACTACCAGAACCAGAACCAGAACCAGAACCAGAACCAGAACCAGAGCCAGAGCCAGATCCAGAGCCGCTGCCGGAACCAGAACCAGATCCGCTACCGGATCCAGAGCCAGAGCCAGAGCCACTACCGGAACCAGAGCCCGAGCCCGAGCCCGAGCCAGAGCCAGAGCCGCTACCGGATCCAGATCCAGAGCCGCTGCCAGAGCCCGAGCCGCCGTGGATGTAAGGCTGCTCAGCGGGAATCTCCTTGCCGCCAGAGCCCCAGCCCAAGGTCGCGGTGGGAGCGAAGCCGCCGTGAGTCTCGACGACGGTGCAGGGACAGTCGGTGATGGTCAGGGTGCAGGCCTCAGTGACACTGTAGTGGTGGCCGTTGAAGTCGAACTGCGTGGGGCCGGGGCACACGGTCGTGTAGGCCGTGTACACCTTGGTGACGGACGTGACGGTCCCGTTGATGGGGTACAGGGTGGTGGCAAACGTCGGCGCCGGCGAGGGGGTCTGCGCGGCAGCGAGGCCGGCGAGGGCGAGGACGACGGCGTTGTAGTTGAACATCTTGAACTTGAGGGTGGTTTGTTGTTGTTGTTTTTGAAAGACGGGGATTGGGTTCTTGAAAAGGTAGAGGGCGAACGAAAAAAAGACAGTTGATGGTGCTGAAGCGAGTGACTGGGGCGAGTGTTGGTTGTGGGAAAACGAGTGTGGTGGCTGTTGTAAGCTGAAGGTTGTGAGGAAAGTCTATGTCCATTTGCGGACGACGATGGCCTCTTTTATCCTCGGGGACTGCTCGCGTCGCCACGCAAACAACCACGGGGGCAGCTCATCTCCCTGATCATTCTTTGGCTGAGACATGTCTGACACTGCGTGCTCAGCCGTGGCTGCCACTGGCCACCATCCGCCGCCCAAGAATGAGCAAACGGCCCGGCCGTGATGCCAGACCATTCCATGTCCAAACCTGAGAGAGACGGTGCTCCGCTCCAGGGAGACGGCGGCCAGGCTGGCAAACGCTATCTGCCCGCCCTTGCAGCAAGCGGGAACCGAGCTCTGAAACCCAGCGACTCGGGTGCCTCGCATTCCTTCTCGTCGGCGCCATCTAATCACCCCGACACGGTTTGATTCACCGTACAAAGCAAAATGGGTCATGTTTGCTTGCGTGCTCAGGCACCATCGTTGCGGAAGCTGGCAGTGGAGTGTCAAGGGTTGAGTGAAGGGTTGAGTGAGTGTTGAGTGTTGAGATTCTTTGTTGACATTGTCGTCGAGGCTGCCCAAATTTCTCTTCTATGTACAATTGTATCAGCGCTCCCGCCTTGTAAACCGACTCCTTTCGATGCAATGCATTACTTCGGCCCGAAGGTCGCAACATGTCCTTTGGCCGTGAATAGCAACAAGATGCCGCCTAGTTTTTCCTGATTTCCCCGATCCCTAATCCCTAACCGCACCCGCCTGCACGCTGTCGTCGCTCTGCTTGTCCGTATCATCAATGCCGCCTGCCTGCCTGTGCTTGACCGTGTCCTCCCTTGACTCGGCCAAATGTCCCCGGTTTCAGAGGTGAGTGCGGAGAATCCACCCCTTTTTCCTTTCTTTTGAGGGTGGCCCCCGCCTTTTAATCTCTCTCCCTGCCTTTGTAAAATATCCCTCGGGCACCTCGAGGTTCCAGACTCGACCAGAGAAGGGCGTATGTGTTAAGCGACAAAGGGAGTCGTTGGTTGCGGGACCTGATCCTTGGCGGGAGTGAGTGCCTCGTCCTGGGATAGGAGACGGGGCCCGAGGGATCGTTAAAGAAGAAGAGTTGACCGGATAAACATCAATGAAAAAAACAAACCAAAACACCGATAATGCATCATATGAAGTAGCTCTAGCTGGTATCGTTTTTCGATTGCGTCAAAAGCACATGTCTAGCCAAATCAATCAATAGGCTGTATGCAAATGACTCGTGAAATGAGGCACAATGTGTGGCTGCATGATTCGTGCGTCAGGGAGCCGGCGGCCCACCTGCAGCACACGTCGGTATTCGGCGTCAATAGTTGGTTCACTTGCGGTTGGACCGACTCTGGCTTCGTTCGGGTGCCCGCCCAACAACGTCGAACTCATAATTCCGCAGTTGCTGCTCGTATCTGGGGCTGCGAAGGAACTTGGGTACCGAATCCTGCGGCGTGTTAGTGACTGTCGGCGTGGCCGAGCTCGAGGGGAATTAGCCAAACTTACACTAGCCATCAGCTTGAAAACTGCGTTTTGGGCGTCCTCAAAGAGGGACGTCACTTCTTGGAGCGTGTCAATCATAGCCACATCCTGTCCCACGGCCTTGGTCATCCGGGTTGCGAGGTTGTTGCGGAGCTGGTGATCGATGTTGAGCTCGCAGGGAGATCCGGGAGCGAGGAAAGCGTTGTAGATTCCGTATGCTTGGGCCATGATCTCCTTGACACCGTCCATCGATGTGGTGGTTGGGTTCTTCTGGGCCGCTCGGGTCACGGCCTTGCAGCTGTGAACAAACTCATCCACATCCTGGTAAAACGACAGGTTCTCCTCACAGTGGGTGTCTCGAAGGTTCTCACGGAAAAGTAGGCGAAGCGCAGGATCGGTGAGAATCTTGTCGAGGCGCTGGGTGTTGGAGTCGCGAGTGATGCCATTTCGCTGGGAAGCAGCGCCACCCTCACTTTCCGAGGCTCGTCCTCGCGAGGCGGTGCCGTTGATAAGATCCTTGCCTCGCTGCGAGAGCTGATAGAGAGCATATTTGGTGGGCTGAAACACGTTGCAGCCGGGGTTTTGTGACATATATGCTCGGTCTTGAGCAACAACCTCCATCAAATCGAACTCCACAAACAGAGCAGCGACCTCGATCGTCTCGCGTCGGTCGACGATAGTTGAGCAGTCCATCAACCAATCGATGGTGGATTTGCCAGTGAAAGTGTCACGGTACGACTTTCCGTTGACCTTGCGTTCGGCTGCCATCTTAACACCGGTGAGGCCGTCCCTGTAATCGTGCAACGAGTCGGAGTCGGCGGCGTTGACTGTCGCCTTAATATTTCGGCCCTCGGTGCCAACGAATCGGCGGAAAACGACCTCGACGGTGCCCTGGTCGTGAAGCAGCTTATCCGTCTGAGGATCTCTCTCGAGCAGCACTAGCTGGCTCTCACCAAGGGTGAGCAGTTCTGACACCTGCTTCTGCTGGATGCCGTTTCTGGAGCAGAACCTGTCCAGCACGGTGACTCCCTTGGGGGTCAGCTGCCATACGGACCCCTTCATAGTGTACACCTGCTGCAGCTTGCCATCGGCAGACTCAATAAAACGGGCTTCGACGAAACGTTGGCAAATGGAGCGAGCCATATCCTTAGCCATGGAAAATGTGGTAGTTGTAGTGGTCGTGACAATACGGGAAGGGTCTTTGGGATCGGGCATGCGGTTTGACTGGGAGAACTTGAGGGATCCAAGGTTGTTGATGGCATCCTCGGAGAGGAAGGTGTACTCGACCTTGGTCAATCGGACACGGTGGGCCGAAAGCGGCAGCAAGCTGACGACCAGGGTAGCAAACAGATCCTTGAAGTCCTATTGTGCAACCAAAGTTAGCTAATGTTCAGGCGAGAACGGGTACGGGAGGCAGCGTTTCAAGAGGGGCGTCTCGTGCCCCGCGCGGAAGGTCGCAGGCCGACCGGCGCACAAGTAACGGCGAAGCAGATGCAAGTATTGTAGAACCATAACACATACCCTTGTGAACGGCCGGTCGTCGTCCGTCATGCGCAACAAGCGCGAAGATGTTTGATGCATTTTGTTTGCTGAAGCGGGAGGTGCCTTTATGGGGAGGGGTTGGTTTGGGTCCGCCGTGGCGTAGGGTTGGGATAGCGGATGGTTCGCCGAGGAGGCCTGGGAAGCGAGTGCTCCGTCCAAATTGGCGCTGGACAAGAGAGACTGGTTTGAGGCACTCTTGAGGCGATATCTTCTATCCGGGCTGGAAGGCTCGGAACTGGGGTTGGAGCTGGGCAACAGGGAGAGTCTCGAGAGGGTGCTGTTGGACTGGCGAGGGCGAATCGAAGGCTCCGAGATGGTAGCTATTGCGTTCTGAGTTCTGTCCAAGGCGGCTGCGGCGAGAGCAAAGATGCTGGTCGAAGATCGTTGATTCAGTCTCGAGACGGAGACGGTATGGCGGTGGGAGTGGGGGTGTGCGGGAGGAGCAGCGGTGGTGGCTCCGGGCGTGACGGCAGAAGCGGCGGCGGCGGTGACGGTGTCTTGGGGGCGAGGGCGGTCCGAGATGGAGGGGCTGGATGCACTGGAGCGCTGGTCGAGGCTATCAGAGGCAGAGGAAGCAGATGCAGACTGAGAAACCGTGGGCCGAGCAGGTTGCGACAGAGTGGCCATCTATTGGGAACGAGAGAGGTTAGGAGGGAGACTTTGTGGTGACGGCAGCGGGAAGGTTCAAATAAGAAGGAGACGGACGAGCGAGTACGAGTGGGACACTGGGACGCCAGAGATAGGTGAAAGGTAAGGAAAGGTAGACAAGACAAGGAACAAGACCGGACCAAAAGGCCCCAAGTCGCCAAACCCAAGACTCCAAGCCGGCCGGGCTCTGAGATGAGCGCACTGGAGGGGAGGGAGGGGTGCCCTGAGAGAATGTGGTGTGGGGGGCGTGGCGCGAGAGGCAGGAGGAGGAGGAGGAGGAGGCAGGTGGCAGGATGGAAGGGACACCTCCACTGGGGGACCTCCACTGGGGGCCTCTACTCCACTGGGATATGGGAACCTGGCGGGCCTTGAGAAGGCGCTGAGACGAGCGGGCTAGGCAAGGCCAGGGCAAAAGAGCCAGGGCAAGGCGCCGAGCACAGCAGCGTCTCCACCAGCTCGCCCCCCCGACAGGTAGCGGGTACTTGACAAGGTGGTGGAACAGGGGGTGATGAACTTGTGCGGCGCGCAGTGTGACTCTCCTCCTCCAGGCCCTTCTGCCCTCTAGAGGGTGCCTCGGCTGGAGTGCTCGGGGACACGTTAGGGGGGGGGGGGGGGGGGGGGGGGGGGGGGGGGGGGGGGGGGGGGGGGGGGGGGGGGGGGGGGGGGGGGGGGGGGGGGGGGGGGGGGGGGGGGGGGGGGGGGGGGGGGGGGGGGGGGGGGGGGGGGGGGGGGGGGGGGGGGGGGGGGGGGGGGGGGGGGGGGGGGGGGGGGGGGGGGGGGGGGGGGGGGGGGGGGGGGGGGGGGGGCTTAGGGAATTCCGGCTGCTGACTGAGCCTGTGGAGCGTGCAGGCTGCCACCAGCCGTATCGGGTACTTCCTTCTCCTACACGAAGGCACGAGAGGGCAAGGGCCCTGGCAGCGTCGCCTGCTTGCTCTCCCCAGATGGTGGTAGCGATTTTCGGGTTGATGAGTAAATGGGATTGACCGTCAGCCGTGAGCCGGCCGTGGGCACCAG
This sequence comes from Neonectria ditissima, assembly GCA_001305505.1. Taxonomy (NCBI): domain Eukaryota; kingdom Fungi; phylum Ascomycota; class Sordariomycetes; order Hypocreales; family Nectriaceae; genus Neonectria; species Neonectria ditissima. The sequence continues at coordinate 658,668 of LDPL01000034.1, forward strand.
AGGGAATGCCGGTAACCGTACCCAGGAGATAATAAGACTACTAATCAGAAATATCTGAAGAATCTCCTGTGGGCACCGGCTCCAGCTCGGACTGTCCCAAGTACGACGTACTTTGCGCTTCGTATTGGAAGATAGGAAAACGATATCCAGGGAAACCGACAGGGAATTGGTGGCGGTTTAACGCCCTCGCCTTTGCTCCAAGAGGTCCTAGAAGCCCAAGAGGTCCAAGAGCAACGACGCCAACGGCGTGGAGAGACGGACTAATCCATGGACAAAGAGGCACTGAGATACTCCGCCGTCTCTTCAGCAACTAGGTAGGTAGGTAGGACAAGACCACCGCCTCTAGCATCCCGCAGCGCTGGCGACGCCGGGTCCCCCCTCAAGCCGCTTTCGGGGCTACCTGCACTAAGGTAGGTCACTAATTAGGGCAGAAAAGGCACTGAGGGTTCATGGGCGGGAGCCACTCAGACCTGCAGCAGAGGAGAAACGAAGTTGCAGCAACGTTGATCATGGGAGGGGAGGCGGCAGGCGGTCTGAAGAATCGGACGCTTCTCCGCACACCAGAGACGGCGTTGAGACTGAACGTTGAGAGGACGTGCGTGATGCGAGTTGAGCGTGAACAAGTGCGCAATGATGGATCATGACCCAAGTGTGCTTTCTAGCTTTGAGACGCGTTGCTTGGGGCCATCCATCATCCGGAGTCCGCGTGGGAAACACCACTGACAGTTTTGCACGGCGCCCCGCCATCGCCGCCATCTAGCACTGCATCTGCTCTGGGCCACGAGGCCACTGCGTACTATTTTCCCTGCTTGCGCAGCCACACGGCAAGTTTAACAGTGCAGCACAGGCGGAAATCGCCTGGGCGCTGTGCGCTGTGCGCAGTAGGTCAAGCCGGGTAGTTTCCATCGTAGTGAGCAGTGTACTCGGTAGTGCATGAGCACAGCGGACAAGCGCCGGGCGATCGTGGGCCGTCGGGTCGCCCATGGTCCAATGCCTCCGAAGAGTCGGTGGGGGCGACTATGAGCTGCGACGGAGGAATGTTCACTTGAGGTTGAGGCCAGAAGCGAGGAGTGCATAGACACGGCACGAAGACGGCGAGACTCGAGATGGGCCGGAGGGGATGAGTGGGTTTGCATAATGGGGGGGATGGGAATCGTCTCCAAACGGGGGCATCAGGCCGTTGAGAGATGAGCATGAGGGTGAACCAGGACAACACGGTCCAGCTCAACTGCATATGCGTCGGAGGTGACGGGGCGTTGAAAGAGGGGGGGGGGGATGCAATGCAACTCGTGTCTCTGCTGTGTCCTTGGAGAGAGAACGTGCGTGTGAGTGAGAGAGCGATGGATGAGGCACAGCGTTGTAGGAGTGAGGCCCGCATGGCATTGGCAGACCAGGCACATTTCTTCCTCACCTTCCATTGATTGCATGGGTTGATGGGTTGATGGGTGCCGGCGACCGCTCATTCCCATTCATTCCCGCCGATGAAATGGCACGGATTGGCATGGATGGAGGATGGTTGGAGTTTCCTCGTCGACATCGGTCCCTCACAAGGTTGCACCAAGACAGAATTAGAGGTGTGTGGTACCTCAGGATCCATCCGACGCCTGCAGCCAGTCCACCCCTTCCCCCTTGGAGGCTCGTGGCTCCAGGGATTCGTCCTATCGCGCTAGGCTTCTTTCGGCTGACGACCTTCCCTGTAGCCATGCTCGCTGCTCATCCACAGCGTCACGTTGCGGCCACGCAGAGAAACCATGGCTTCCATGCCGCCCCCATGCCGCTCCCATGCTCCAAATGCAGCCATTGGATCCTTGTCCGGTGCTAGCCCACCCCTCACAGCCCCACACAGGGTCTGGCGTCTGGCTTCTCCTCTTTCTGGTGCAGGTTTGTCAAATTGCATCGTGAGGTGCTGTTCAGGCTGGGGAACAGTACAGTCGCGGCGCCGTGCGCACACACTGTGCGGCACCAGATGGCACCGCAGCGGAGGCTTCTCCGTGTCCCACTGCCCTCGTCCTTCCGGCTGGTACGCATGCACGCACGCACGCTGGCCCTTCTGCCACCGTCCACGATGCATGGATGGGTGACTCCGACTCTGGACTTCTGGATTGCGACTCAGATGGGCCGGGATTGGGAGCCCGATGCGTGCCCCGCCTGGAACGGAGATGATGGAGCTGTATCTGCTGAAACGGCTTGAAACGGCGGGGATGGGCTGTTCCCCCTGGTGGCCGAGCAAGGCACAGGGCTTGCACAGTCTTCCATCATGCCTCCTACCCTGAGCTTCATCATGCCTTTCCGGACCTTGCCGTGCGATGGATGCCTCGTGTCCATGTCTTGTTCTGGACTGTCTGGCTGTGGCTTCTGCCCGTCGAGAGTACCGACCGGGTCTTGCGGGTTGTTGGCCTTACTTCGCTAATAACGAGCACTTGCCGACCCGGAATCCGAAAGACCTGACTGACAAAAGGAAACATAGCGGACATACCTTGCGACCAATTCGACCCACCGTCCGTTCAGAGTCTTTGCTGCGCTATCACCGCGCTAGTCGAGTAGTGTCGCAGTACTTCTCCCCTCAATCCTAACGCATACAGTTAAGAGCAGCACTGCAAGGGAGCTCCAGGGTGTGCCCGTCAATCTGTCGGTGCATGTTAATGTTAGCGTGCCCTCTCTCTTCCTGTCATCCTCTCCAGCTCAAACGGTTCGATTTCATGGAGGCGAGATTGGGATTTACATAAAATGGGCTGTCCTTGTCTGGAGTCCAGCTTCTAGAAGCCAGTTTGGAAACCGGGCCGCGACCAGGGGTTGGAGGGGTTCGGATTGGTCCACCCTGCCTGGGCGGGAACTGCAAAGAAAAGAGTGCAATTCAACTCGACTCAAAACCACGTCGGTAAGCCACGCGACCAAGTTTTGCGGGTGGCAAGAAACGGCGGATCCTGGCAGACGTCTCCTGCTTCTTGCGCCCGGAGGAAGCCACCAGATAGGGAGATCAGCAAGGAGTCGTTTGAATCCGGCGAGAAGAGGATGATCAATGGCGGCAGGTGCGGACACCGTGACTGACGGCGAACAAAGCAGTCGAGGTGTGGTTGGGGACGGAGGCAATAAGGAAGGAACTAAGAAACACCAGTGTGAAGAGGGACAATGCTGCCTTTTACTGCCTACGTGCTGCATGCTTCGCTACCAATTCAAAAGATTTACGCCCTCGGCCCCCTTACAGATCCCTGGCTAGGAGGGTGCTTACGCCTCAGAGGGGGAAGATGGGCTGCAACCGCGACGGTCGAGTTGACGATATACCTTGACCGATTGACCTGCCACTTGCCTACCTAGCGATGGCACAGGTACAGTAGTCTGTCTACAGATACCTGACCCTGGGTTGTCACGAGGGGATATACGAATCACACACCGCGATGCCAAGCTAGCGCCGCTGGATTCCTTGCACGGGAAAAGCTACAAGATGCGCTTCCATTGTGACTGAAGTATCGCTACCGAATCTCAGCTTCAGGTGAATGGTTGCAGCTTCCTGACCAGATACGAATGCTTACACGGAACCAGAGACCAGAGGGGCCCCACGGCGGCCGTAGCTACGGCATCACTGTCGGAAGATCTACTGCACAGTACATAGTACATACGTCCACTGGGCCGCCCGCTCGACCCCCGGACCATGAAGCCCCAGACCGGATGCATCACTGCGCGGATCAAGTGAGGGTCGCAAGCCTAGGGAAATAGAAGGCAATCGCGCCACCAAGCCCGACTTCTTTCTTCTCAGACGACGTTGCCCGAGATGGCCCGCTCCGGGAGAGGCAGGGCCCATCGGACGCCCCGAGTCCCGAATGTATGGCTCTTCCGTCTTCAGGAGCTGTGTTCGGATGGCTTTGTGATAAGTATGTTGGGGGGGGGGGCGGTAGAGTCGACGAGGCGTCAGCCCACCTGGCTCCACTGGCATGATCTCGTATGTCCAGGAGGCGGCTGGCTGGCGACTCGATGGCTTCACGGTCTGCCGTAGAGCAAGGCATCTACGACGAAGGCAGTCCGTCAGATTTACAATACAGGTGTCCTCTTCAAAACCATGTCGACGAGCTGCGGTGAGCTGCCTGTGACTTCTTTACCCCGCTGAACCTTAGTTAGTTGACCGTGCTCAGGTCCACAGCCTAGCGATAGCAAGCAAACACACACAACGATTCGGTATCGCGGGATTCCCCAACGACAGTTCTCCGTCATCCTAACGTCAGAGAGAGGAAGCAAGAAGCACAGCGCGATGGAAATAGTCGGGTATTGGCGGAGATGAATCCTTTAGCGGCGCTGTGGAGGCAACACCAACGTCGCGACACTGAACAGATAACCATGGATCACGCTGCGAGTCACCTGAGACGGGCGCCGAAGGGCTTCACAAAGCAACTTCCAGGCGATCAGACCTGACATCTCATTTGTGATGGCTGCAATCATGCAAATTGTCCAATGAGAATGGGCAATGCGCCCGCTTGAGAACGGGCATGACTGGTCACTTTTCTCCGTTGAGTCGGCATTCCCACGTGGCTGCTCGTGCCGCCTTGTCACTCACGGAGGAGTCTAAATCCGCGGTGCGGAACGACAGATTGACATGCGGAACCACACCCCTCTAGAGTTCAGATATCAAGGCCTGGAACACTCCGCCCTATGGGGCGACTCCATCACTGTGCGAAGATGACTTTAGTCATGGCTCTCGAGCCAACAGCACAAAGACGAACACCACCCGACTCAGTCATACAGGGCTCCAAGGCGCCATGTTCCGTCAAGGAGCTGTCAACCCAGGACAGTGGCATAGGCTCAGGGAGCAGGGTTCGGTCCCATATCGTACGGGTACCGTACACGCCCAACCACAGATCGCTGGTCATGTCCTGGACCAACAAAACAATCGACTCGGTTTCAACTGCCGTTGACTTAGCTTTCCGATATCTGCACACGAAGTACAAGTCCAAAAACTGAGAGGGATAATCATTTACTCATTACCTGTCATCAGGAGATTTGTCATGGTTGGGCATCGGGCTAGCGAGCAAACTTGCAGTGTTCAGGGCAAGCCACCTCGCATCCAACCACAGCTCGCTCGGAGGCGATGGCGCCGCTATCCCCTTCCGAGGCTTCTACCTGGTCCACCATTCACCATCCACTGGGGGTGCCAAGGTGGTAAGGACAGGGGTGAGTGCATCACTCACCCCCGGCCGAGGCTTGCCATTGTCGCACCGGTGGGGTAGCCACGTGGGTTGGGGGACAGCCACGCGTTTGCAAACATGAGCGGTGGAGTCGTCGCTTGAGGGCGTTGATGCGTCCAGATGGCAGGCAGGCCTGACAAGTGACACGGGAGGATCGCGGCCGCTTCAGGCTTCACCATTGGATCAGAGTACTCCGAACGTATCAAGAATCATCGCATGGTGGCAGGACCCCGTTGCCGCTGGGAAGGTCCCTTTCCCCGCCTCTCACGGCCGAGATGGAATAGGTACTAACGGCGCGCCGTTGTCCGGGCCGAGACCCTTCAGCGGACAGCTCTCCACCGTAAGGCTCAAGCTATTTCTCAGCCTTGGTTGTTGTTGGTCGAGTGCGCTGTAAATGGGCCATGGGCAACCAGGTCGCCATGTGGCATCGCATGTGTCCCAGCTCGGAATCGTTCATTTGACGTACGCACGTTAAACAGCCCCCGACCCAGTGCTCTGGCTCATGGGCGGACTGCCCAATGTACACATGCCAGATGACCAATTATCTCACTGCCTTGTCGAGCAGCGCCAGCCTCAGCCCGGAGGCGGCTCTCCGAGCTAACCGTGCGACCCGGGGTCAACAAAGACGGCTTGGAACGTCCGTGGGGGGGATTTTCTTGTCATGCGAAAACCCGCGGTCGACTGTGGATTGAGGGTGCTACGCCGCTGTCAATGCCGGAGACGCCGTGCCGACGAAACTCAAATGTCTATGACCCTTGGAAGCGAACTCGTCATTTAGCACAACGTTAACTTTTGGTCAGCTTGAGTGAAACGTGCGCCGGTGATCAATGACGATACCTGGCATGGAATGGGAAACAGCTCCATTCAATGATGCAGGGTTGCCAGTGCTGAGTACGAAGTACCTACTCCGTACACGATGTGCCATTCCCAATTGCCGAAGAAGAGGAAAAGGGTCTGCATACTAGCTCCGGGCAGGCAAGCAGCATCCTGCCCACAACCCGCCACAAATCAAGGGTTTCCGGGACGAAAGCCTCGCGTGGCGCTCGATGGGTGATCTGGAATACCCCCGAGACTTGTCTTCATCTTAGCCAGTGTCTCAGTTCAACGCTGCCGGGATCCGGAAGAGGCGGTAGTTGGAGACTGCGTTACCCATCGTAGCCGTCGCGGCGCTGTCTCATCGAGCCGTCAACAGCCTCTCACAGCGTCAGCCAAAAGCCCGAAACACGACCGGAATCAGATCATTCATTGCCCTCGAGGTTGACTACCTAACTTTGCTGCGCATGACGGCGAAGTACGGTGTAAGGATGGTTCTGGGGGGTGGCTTTGTGATCACCATGACCTGGTCCACTTCCGGGCTCGCTGCCTTGTTGTCGCAGGCAGACGTCACATCTCAGCCTCCCCATTCCAACCGCCAGGCCATAGACGCCGCGAGACGTCAAGGCTGGCGATCACTGATTAATCAAGATGGCACCCATCCCTGCCCGTGGCGTGCTTTTCACGTGGGACGGCAATTGCAATTGAGGTCTAGCCTCGCGCCCCTGCCAGGGAGACCCCCTCCCCCCCGTCGGAACACCTTTGAGATCGTCGCTCCAGAGCCTTACACGGCGTTTCCAGCATCACTCGTGGCCATCCCTCTTTTGCGGGCCCTTCAATGCCACGCGGGAACTGCCAGGGTGTTGAAGCGACTGAAGTTTCTTTCTCAACGCCAAGGATGCAGGACACGGAGAGAGAAACAGAGAGAGAAAAAGAGAGAGAGAGAGAGTACGAAGTACAGCACACTAACTAATTGGCTCTGGCGTAGAAGACAAGCCGGCCCTTGGGCGTGGCGGTCGCCGGACTATGTGTCCACGTGGAATTGTCTCGCTGGCAATGCTACTACTATGTAGGTACTGGATGGACAGCTCGCATCGTTGGTTCCCCTCTCGTGGCCAACCACGAATGACTGGATGTCAACACCACGCAGGTTGACAACTCGCACGAATCAATAGTTTCGAGGCATCACAGCTCACTTACTATGTTAGACCTAGTATCCGCCCATAGTTTGACGACGTTTATGCAGCGGCCAAACATCTCCGGAGCAGCCAACCCCTGAGCATTCAACCTTCTGCCAGGTCCTGATTACTTCCTAGATCCCCGACCCCGACTATTATCACGGCCTCTGAGACAACAGTCTTCGCTTTCACCGCCTACTAGTGGAGACGGCAGCTCCTCCATCTCTTCCTCCCGACGCTCCCAGCCTTGGGCTACAATGCGTTGCGCTGTGCTGCGTTGCCCAGAATCTCTCTCTTGTCTCCACCGACATTCCGCCCTTGCCCCCTTTTTGCGGTCTGTCCGAGCTGAGAAACGTTTCCCGTAGCTGCTAACGACCCCCCCAGGCCTTCTCCACAAAGCCTAGGAAGTATAGCTAAGGAAGCATGTAGATAGGGCCTATCGTACATAGTCTACGTAGTAGGTAGCATCCTGTTACGGCTTGCCCCTCGGCAAATCCATGGTGCCACTTCGCTCGACGGCGTTTCATCCCGTCGGCCACCAAGTGGGCATCGCGGTGGCACCCTCCGCCCGGACTATTGACTTGCAGGTTCGTTGCTCGGACCTGGACAATCCTTTTCGCTCCTGGCTCTTGAAGCTTGCGGACGGATATTCGGCGGTAATATGGCCTTGAGCACACACACACTCACTCACTCACGCGTGGTGGCTTCCTCAAGAGCCGTGCTGAGGTCGGACGGGTCGAGCCTAGCACGCCCGCTCCTCGTGATGCAACGAACGACTCGGCCACGCGATGCCGTTGCCCAACGCCGCCCGTCTCGCAGTTGCTCAGCAAAGTAGCGTCCTGTCAAGGTAGCCCCGGCTCGTCGCGTTGTGGGATCTCCCTCCCGCCCGGGCGGACTTGGCTTTGCAGCTCGCTCTGTGTGTAGGTACACAGTACCGGCAGGGTAGTCTATCTGGTTGCTCTGCAAAGCCACTTCGAATCTATGGTCGGATTTCCCATCTGGCATTAGCAGAGATCTGGGCGGAGCAAACCATACGCGTGCACCCTTGACCTGGAGTCTGGACTCTCGCGGACGTGGACGTGGACGTGGACGTGGACTATCCTGCCATCTGTCTATCTATCTGCAACTCTTCATCCTCGCTTCTGTTCCTACTATCCTTCCTCCTGAACCTTGCCAGGGTGTCGCTCGCAGTCTTATCCCCACAAAGTCTAGAGGCTCGAAGGACTGTTATCTCCGGGCGTTTTACTACGGCCCACGATAGCCGCGAACCTGGGGGGGGCTCTACGCGGTAGCATCTGCTTAGGCCCCTTCGTCTACCGGGAAACCCGAGCCCTCGGAAACCTGGGGGGAGCTATGAATGCTGCCGTCCTTGGACCTCGACGTCGTTTGCCTTCGCCCCTGGGCCCCCCTAACCTACGGCCCGATAGACGTTGGCTGAATCAATGGAGAACCTTACCGGCCTCTCAATTTAATCATGCATCCATGGTGCAGCTTGAGCGGGTGCACGCTCCTCGACGGCCACCGCTTGGCTCGTTCGCGCCCCTAACGCCGGTCGGCGCGGTGGTCGTCGAGAGGCAATCTATGCTCCTCTCTCCTCATCTCTCCCTATTCCCCCGCGGGTCTGTGCCATGCTGCAGCTCCGAGTCGCTATCTTCGCCCGTGTTGGCAAGGCTCGCTTTTGGCGGAAAGCTTGTGTATGCGTCTGTACGTCTGCGCGCGCATAGCTGAGGCCTAGCCGTATGGGTGCTAACAAGACTCGTCGGCTCGTATTGATCCAGGGAATGGCGGCGCGGGCGATCAAGAAGACGTGCTCGGTGAGCGAGGGGGGTGAGCGAAAGAAACGAACGCGTCGAGCGTGTGTGGAATGCCAGCGGGCCGTACCAACCGCCCTGAGTCGTGTCTTGAGTCGAGTAGGTACTCGAACCGGGTTGGGCGAACCCTCAGCGATGCATGTTCCGTTGTGAACCAAGTTTGTCTCTTTTATCTGTTTCTACTTTTCTTCGAATCCCCCAGTTGGTCGTACCTATACACTCGAAAGAACCGTTCAACGCCAACGCTTTTTTTGCAGCCCAGACCATCCTCCGACATGAGTCGTAGAAGATGGAGAACACTCCTCATACATATCCGTCACCCATAGAGAGCACGGTGCGGGGAAATCACTTTAAATAGACGCGGGGGCGGCGTCTTTCCTCCAGCCGCGGGACCGCATGTTCGTCTCGATGGCCTTCCAGATCTGCTCGACAATCTCCTTGTCGCGGAAGCGGGAGTCGTTGTGGCCCTCGCCACGCCAACGGTCGACGCCGGTGGAAAGGACGCGGTGACCCCAGCCCTGGACATTATCCGGGGCTACGTCGCCGCGCCAGCCCACGTAGACGCCGAGGGTGTGCTTGAAGAGCTCGTTGGCGTCGCTCCACTTGTAGTTCTTGAACTGCCACGTCTGGCCCGTGGTGAAGACGGCAACGACACGATTCCAGTACTCGGGCTTGAACTGCTCGGAGCCCTCGACGAGAATGAAACGCAAGGGACGGTTGGGGTCGACCGCCCTGATAGTCCGCTGCACGTGAAGCATGGTGGCTGTTGAGTCGCCGGCCTCGGGTGGAGCAAACTTGCCGTCCTCGAGAAAGGAGCGCGCGTTGGAGAGGCGAAGCAGAGACGACGCCGAGGGTGAGAGAAGAATAATAGGGTCCGGTCTCCTAGACGGGGCCTTTTGGTTGAGGGCGAGGGTTGGGTTGGCGATGATGCTGCTGGTGCCCGACTGGGACTTCTTGTGGATGAAGGGGGCGGCGAGCTTGCGCACGTGGGAGAAGTCCTGGAGATGGTCAGCTTGGGTTTCGGCGTGACTGGTTGTAGGGTAAGTAGGAAGACATACGGTGGGCTTGACACCCCTCAGGATGGTGTTGCGGTCGCCCATCTTTCGCTCGCCGTTGTAGATGCTTGCCAGTCGAGGATCCATAGTGCCCCTGCCCGACCTCGCCTGGGCAGCCGAGGACACCGCGCCAGCCTTTGCGGCAGTGGCAGCACCGGCACCGGAGCCATCTTTGTCGCCGGCAAGAGGCTTGATGTACTCGCTCTCCTCGCTGGCACCCTCGAGCCAGGTGATGAGATCGAGGCGCTCGATGAAGCCGAGGTTCTGGACCTTGCCCTTTGCGCCGAGCTCGTCGTTGAGCTTGGTGGCCGAGGCATTGTACTCGGGGATGGCGACCTCGCGGTTGAGCCAGGCGAAGTAGATGCTGCGCAGGTCGACGGGCTTGTCGTTGGAGACGAAGCGCGTGGCGCTGTCGATGGGCACGGCGACGGCGGCCGCGGCGGCGTGGTCGGGGAAGCGCAGGTGCGTGGCCTGGGCGAGCGATACTTCAGGCGCGGATGCGTCGGCCGACGCGCTGGGGATGAAGGGCTGCGACGCGGCGATGGACTGGCGCAGGAGGACGAGGCCGTCGTGGTCTGCCGCGGACGCCATGGCTGAGGTTGAGGTTCGCGGCGGGCTTTGGCAAGGGGGTCTGGAGGCGAAAATTGGCGGGCGTAGTGGCGTGGAGTGGCGAGAGATCTGAGTCGTCGGGTGCGGGCCGCGGTGCTGGAGGTTCCGGCGGTGCTGGTGGTTGGTGGTGATGGGGTGTTGTTTGGAGATGAAAGGCTGAATCTGTTGCTCCGTATTTTTTTTGGAGGAGCTCTCTCAGCTTGTCGGAGCCGCGCGGACAGGGATTGGGCAGCACTTCGGGGTAAACCACGCGGCAGCCAATCAGCTACTCCCAAGCTTGGGACTTGCACGTCACCTTACATAGATTCACCCTAAACTCGTTTTCATGTGCAAATTTGTCAATTCTGCGTATTTAGCTGTGAATGTATCGTATAAGCTTCTTTTATGGTATTGCGGCGCAATCTCTCCAAGTTTTCTTTCATTGTATTCACTTATGAGTTTCGGGTTTTCCGGTCACGTTGTCTTCGGATGCGGGTTTCCCGGTCTGTGGCGCACATTTTCGCGGATGTGTCCCGCCAGCTTACATGGAGATGCGGTTCACAGGATATATTTACAAAGAGCTACTCTTACGCAAACAGAGTACGAAGCTGCAGCTTGAACGCACGGACTACCCACTGTACTCTATTTTAGTACTCGACATGGCTCAGTTGGTATGCATCTGGTAATGGCCATATCGGCTTCTTTACCCTGTAGCCTAAACTCCAACAACGAGCTTCAGACACAACGCCACCAGCAATGAAACACAAATCAACACAACACCAACTCCCCAAGTATCGAGTACATCGGCATGTATCACTACAAGGCCTCCCACGTTCTAACGCAGCCACAGTCTCACCATCTCCGCGGCGCCTCTTCATGCAAGCCACGTCGAAACCTCTGATCAACAGGGGCACATGCAATAAACCCGCACCCCTTGCTAGGCCTGCACCGGGCGTTGGCTCGCTCATCGTTCTCCTCTTTTTCTCTCTTTTTTTTTTCTCTCTCTTTAAATTTCCCTTCTTGGGAAGCCGTGCTGTGCTCCCGAACCCGTTAGCTTCTTAACGGCGCTGATCACGGGGCGCCCGCCGTGTCGATCTCGCCCCTTCGACGGGTTTAGTTGCACGCCCTGCCGGTCCGATGTCCTTCGGGGATGAGTAATCTCCCGGCGACCACACGGTAGACTATTACAAAGAGACCCATTTGAGCTATTTGACGACGTTGCATTACTGTCATAATCAGCTGTCAGTGGATGGTGGCGAGGAAAACGGTCGCCGAGGAATGCCGTTTCGAGCAGGAACTGAGTCAAGAAACTAGGAGATCATTATCGTTGGGGGAAAAACAAGACGCGAGGCGTCTAATCTACAATATGTACATCTAGCATTGTCATCCCTCTCCAGTCTCCATTCTGAACGGCTTTCCAGGAAATCCAAACCCGAAGCCATGTCGCAGAAGACTCCCTGAACGCCACTTATCAAACATTTGCCGACTTCGAACCTCCTCTGCCGTGTCTATATGCCGAAGGCAAGTTTCATCCGCTCGTACGTGTAAAAGGCAACTGCCGCCATTGGAATCACCTTGACGTACCCGATGGTCAGGCCGATGAAGAATCCGGAGAAGCCCCTTTCCCGGAATATCATGGTGGCCGTCTCTCGGATCCGAAGGCGTCTGCCGTCGCCTACCGCCCCGCCGACCTGCATCCGGCGCCGGATCACCTCGAGCGGGTACGACGCCGTTTGTGATATTAGGCCTGCTATTCCTCCCGCACAGAGCTCCGCCCATGGCTGCAGCGGCGCAGGCTTCCCCGGAGGATGGTCCTTCTTTGGCGCGAGGGTCGTGTATTGTGAAAAGCCGGGGCGGCGCATCAAGTCACCAACAGTGTCGTGAGTCAGGAACGACATGCCCGCGTATGGAAGCATCCCGAGAACAGTGGGAGTGAATCCTCTGTAGAAGTTGATGATGCCCGTGCGCTGCGCGAGGGGTTGTGCTGTCGCCGCAGCCGCATTTATAGTACCGGAGACCTGCGCTGGAGCACTGACAGGTCGCTCGTGATATATCTGCCTGCAGATTTGGGTCAAAGAGGAATGACCTTCGCTCTTTGTCTCGAATGCGAGGCGTACGCGGATCACCTCTAAAGGATACGTGAAGAAAACAGACGTAACGCCGGCAAGACTACCACTGAGCAACCGTCTCATGGGTGTCTCGTGCGATCGGTGGGGTATAATAATAGCTCGGATTTGCTCGTAGGCTAGGAACTTTATGCCAGCATAGGGGAATATTCGTAGGAGGGTCGCGGAGTGGCCTCGATATAAGCCCAGTATGCCGTCCTGGCGATATATGTCCTTCATTGCAGTGGCGACGCCGAACCAGGAGCCGGTATACTTCGCGAAGAGTGGATTGCGGGCTTGGAAGAGGATCTTGACTCGGTCAAGGGGCGCAACAAGGGTTTTGGCCTAGGAAACCAGTCAGTAAACAAAGCGCAACAGCCTCGTACAGTAAAATAGGTACTCACGGCGCACCCAGCCATGCCACCGGCGACTGCGGATCTCCAGACATAGTCGAAGCTTTGCGTCTTGCGCTTTGGCGTGACGGCCTCGCTGTCGGTGGGACACACAGCGGCCTCCGTCTCTTTCTGGTTGCCCTTATTGACCCGGGTCAGGGCGTCGGCGCGGGCATGCTGCCGAGGGTTGGTTTCGCGCGCAATCTCGGTCATGGAGGCATGTTCCATGAGGGCGGCGTCGGCGGAGGGCATTCCCTGTCGGCTAGCACGTGGCTCACTGGAGTGGCGGGTTCGGGGCCTACGGACGCGACATTCCGCGCCGGCGACGTAGGGAACGGGTTCGGAGACGATGTGCGAGTCGATCGGCGAGTCGATCCGGCTCGGTATCTGCGGCGTGAGGGAGGATTTCGAACAATGGTCCAGGTTCTGCGGGGAGGGGGGGGAAAGGGAAAGAAGAGTGGCCGTGGAGACGGGATCGGACATGTACAGGTTTTGGAGATGCGGGAGAATTTCCCCGGCTGTGAGAACGGTAGGGACGTCATTGGGCGGACGCTCAGTGGCTGGCTCAAGCTTGCAGAGGCCTGACAAAGTCCCCACCGGTTGGTCACGCCCGCAAAAAGCACCCAGGATGCTAAAATCCGGGGGTGCTACAGCGGTCTCTGCAGGGCACGAGAGCGCTCCGGTAAATGCGGTTTCGGCAACCAATGACCGAAGCCGAGGTTTGCCGAGTCTCGGCCTGCGAGTCGAGACTCCAGACTGCCGCCGCAAGACTCCGCTGCAAAAGACTCGGAGCGCCGGGGACGCGGATGAGAGGCGAGAATGGGATGCATGTGAGATGACGGCACTGCAAGACGACGACACAGCTCCATGCGAGGGCGGCGGTGATAGCCGTCGCAATGGCAGTACCACGGCAAGCAAGTCCATCCTATTCGAGAGTCTCGACAAGGCCCTTGTCGTCATCGACATCCCCCGGACCCTGGAAGAAAGCCAAGTCGTGCCCTCTCAAGTTCCCCGCCGCCGCATCGTCTCGGCCGAACCCCCCGCGACGCCTTATTCGACGCCAGAGCCGCGACACGGCGTCGCGTACTCGTCCCAGGCGTCACCATCGCCCGCTGCACAGCTCGCCGAGCTCATGACCACTGCCGCGGTACAGGGTGCGCTGCAGGACCTCGCCTCGTCTTACCGTGGGCCCTTCCACTTCGCCCGTTTCCTTGAGCCGCAACCGCCGTCGATACCCGGCCTGCCGCCACATCTGCCTCCCACGGCTGAGCCACTGCTCGGCTCCATCCAAGAGCTGCGCGGGCCTTTTGATGCATCGGCTCCCAGCTTTGACCTCGTCGTCCTGGATCCTCCGTGGCCCAATCGGTCCGCGCGGAGAAGAACGGACAAGTATGCAACTGTCCAGAATCTTCATGAGATGCGCCGCCTCTTGCTACACATCCCTGTTGCCACCCACCTCAAACCGGATGGGTTGGTCGCCATCTGGATCACTAATAAGCCTAGCATTCACGACTTCCTCGTCTCACCTACGGGGCTCTTCGCTGCATGGGGCCTCGAGGTCGTCACTGAATGGACCTGGCTAAAGATTACCACCTCAGGCGAGCCACTGTACGACGTCGAGTCGACGTGGAGGAAACCATGGGAAAAGCTCGTCATTGCGAAACGTATAGGTAGCAAGCGGCCCGACTCTCTCAAGCCCAAGGTCGTGTTTGCAGTCCCAGACGTACACTCCAGGAAGCCCAACCTGCGAGGCCTGTTCCAAGATATTCTCGGACAAGACTTCACTGGTCTTGAGATATTTGCTCGCAACTTGACAGCTGGGTGGTGGAGCTGGGGAGACCAGGTCTTGCACTTCCAGCAGGCCGAACATTGGAGCTCAATAGATGACGAGTAGAGGCACAGATGCCCGGCGCATATCCCATTTGTTTTTGATCTCGCCAACATGCATTGGCCACCCGTCAGGGTTGGTTACAATAATGTACATCGCTGGTGCCAGCTAATCCTACAGAGGCCTCTCAACCCGACTAGCATCTCCTGGCATCACTAGAGGTCGCCACTCCCTCTATTAAGCAATTCCCTACCATTCACTTCGGTTCATAGTCTTCGTATTGCGCTTTGCCGCCTCCGTGACCAATGTTGCCTAGGCGGCCTTGACCACATCCTTCTTTTCCAGCAGTTTGTCCCACTTCGGGTCCAGAGGAACGTCGTTTGACCACTTCACCTCGCCCGACAGCATCTTCTTGGCGAGATCCGCCAGCTGCTCTCGCTCCTTCGACGCAGGCTCCTTGCTCTTCAGGGGAATTTGCATGCGTTGTCGCTGAATATGCTCCTCGTTACGACCGTCCATGAGGTCCTCACGCATCTTCCACAGCTGGTTGCTCCACGGCTCCTTGTTGTCCGGAACCTCGGGCCACTGGAACGGCTTGGCTAGCTCGACGTTCATGATCTTCAGGGGCTGCGGGCGATACCACGAGCGCGAGTGCGAGTTGCGCTGTGTGAGGGGCTGTTGCTTGACGTAGGACCGGACCTTGGTGACCTCGACGTTGTAGAGATTCCACAGGTAGTCTCGCAGATCGAACTTGGTGAAGCGCAGCGGCACCTTGAAGCAGGCCTCGTTTGGCGGGAGGTGCTCTTTCCGGAGAAAGGTGATGATGTGGTTCGGCCTGGAGGGGATAAACCGGTCAGCTCGCGGACCGCAACGAGGGGGAAAGAGGGACGGAGGGGGTCATGAGGGAACTGACAAGAAGACTTGCTTCTGGCCCAGCTTGAAGCTGGGCAATTGGCGTGCCACTGTCTTCGCTACTTCGGCCATGGTCGTGGTTGAGCCCGTTGAAGACGTCGCGACGCTTGAGCTGAAAACGTGAAGAATTTCGACCACTGACGTCTGATTGGCCTCAGCGGTGAAAGAGAACTTCCGAGGTGCGTGCACGACTCACCGAGATTGATGCGCACACACCCCACCTAGCAGCTGTAATCGGTCGGTGAGCCTACATTCACGTCAGTGTTCGTTGTGAACAACAAACAAACCCGACAAGTCGTCAGTGCCTAGAATTTCTCAGTAACGGCTTTTAGGTTTCCCACAATATCTTTGAAGAAGGTCTGTGGTCCGTTCTTCTCTTGTTCCCTCTCACGAAAGGGTCGCCACCTCGTTGCTGCAACTTCTATCCCCCCACTTCTGCCTACAATCCTCGGTGTGAAAAAGGCACAATATGGCACTGGCATTCCTCAACCGAATCCTCAACGGGAGCTTTTGGAGAAGCCTTGACGATGCCGACTCGCGAAATTCAGAGGAGCTCGCTGACGAAAGAGGCTCGTCGAGCCCGTCATTCAGCCAGGCAACGCCTAGGCCAAAGCAAGACGCAGGTGTTAGTGACGGAAGAGATACCAGATCCCGATCGCCATCTCTTGCTCGGGATACGTCGCTTGATCCTTCTCCCGAAGAACACGGAAAATCATATGAAGTGTATCTCAGAGAGCAGATGGAGCAGGAAAAGACCCGGTATCCTGGCGCCAGCGGCTGGGCTCCTGCTGAGGAACGACTGTTTGAGATTCTGTACTTGCGCCAGGATCTGCCGATGCTGCCACCGACTTGGGATATCGACTTCCGCGGTGTACCGATCTCGGAAGTCATATTTGACACATGTGAGGACTTTCCTCCCATAATCTACGCTCATTCAAAAGACTTTCGAGGTGAGTAATCCACCTACAATTTAAAAGCCGTTCCCTAACGTTGTGCAGCAACATCAGCACTCATGCGGTTGATCGACCTCACTTCAAGGGTCAGGGCCAACGTGCAAACCGGCTTCCGTCGAAAAACCCCCGGCCTCATCAAGCGCGAGCTGGACAAGTACCTGAGTTGGGCGGCCCAGGACGGCGACTTTGCCCACCTGCGCATCATCCCCAACATCGTGACCGAGGCCGTCGACACCACTATGGCGAAGACGGACATCTCCGACTACATACAAAGTCGAATGCATGATCTAGCACGGCTCCAACGCGAGTTTCTCAGAAGGGATAGGGACCCACAGTTCTGGGAAGTCGTGAAGCCGAGCATCATGGTGTCGCCCAAGGTGAAGTTGGAGCCCGAGGACGATACCCCTATGATGGACAGATGGCCTGGGGCTGTAGCGGGAAGACACTATTCCGCTCTAGAGCCCGATGACACCTCGGAAGAGACGCCAACTTGTCACAGGGCTGTGAAGCTGGAGGATATGCCTGAGAGGCGACGGCTCTTCGCGAGCCCTAACGCAGATGCCGATGGGCTGGCCGAATATCCACTCGAGGAAGAAGACAGCACAGCTAGAGAAGAGGAATATCACAAGACGCAACAAGCTGAGAACGATCAGGTCAGCAACTCATCAAGCCCCAGATCCTCTCCAAGCTTGCCCAGACACGCCCAAACACCCCCTCACCTAAGCTACCGCCGCCACCCACCAGTAATATACGGACTCTTCATCATAAACACCTCCGTCCTGGTGCTCACGGCCGACTCTTCCCTGGGCGATGGTGCCTACGTTAGCTTCCAGGTCCAGGCTAACTTCCAGGACCAAAACCAGAGCGTCTGGAACGCCCTGACCGTTGCTATCCCAGTGTGTCTCGCGCGTGACGAGCTTATGACTCGTGTGTCCGACTTCGAGGAATTGCCCGTCGTCGTGGAAAGTGATCCGGATGTATGAGGGACCGGATAATGACGAGTGTGAGAACTGTACGATGGATGAGCTCATGGATTTGTTGTTGTATGGCTGTGGTTGTTTTGATTATACCCCATGAAGTCTGCGCTGCCACGAAACCCCCCTTTGCGCACAATTACCAGACCCCTTTTGCCTTAAGATAGTTATGTTTTCCTGTAAGAAACAAGATCAATTGTCACAAATAAACTTCAGGGATGAGAAATAGAAATATGCGCAGAGTCGAAATCAGAGATGCTCTATCTTCATGGCTCTCTCTACATCTATGACCGTGTCTGATATACCTAGCCAGATGGTCCCTTCTATTCCCAACGCCCAACAATGACGGCCGGCCGCTGCCCACGCGTCTGTCTATCTGTACATACATGTCCGTCACAATCGTCTACCGGAAGGGTTTTGTAAAAGAAAAGGTGGGAGGTTTTTGAGGCTGTGAGCCGGGGGAAAATGACAAAAACAAGAAATAAATCATAATGCAGGGGAGAGGTTCTATAATTCCTCACGCTCAACGGGCATCATAACGTCCAGCTGGCGAAGTATTCGTTGGTACAAGAACAGCATGCAGCCGCTCTGGATGAAGGTCCACACGCCTCGGGGTCCGACGCCGCGGAACCACCCGGCCACTCCTTCGGTACGGTAAATGACCTTGAGGCCAGTCACAACGGAAGACGCCTCGAGCGCAATGGCACCGGGTTTAGGCCGGTGGGTGCTGGGGGAGGATGTTGAGATGTGTCGGATTTGTGGATTCGGGTCTTTGGCGTGTCGGGACTCGGCGGGTGGGTTGACCTGCGTTTGGAGGCGCGTCTTGACGACATCGAGAGGGCAGGTGATGACTCCGGCGAGGCCACCGGCGCTTGCACCTGTGAGGAGTTCGAGGGGAACGCCGATGTCGCGGCTCTGCTTGTACTGGCGGGCCCAGGTGGTGAACTGTTCCCAAAACATGAACTGCAGGGCGGAGAAGGGAAGATCTCGGTAGAGGGTGGCCTTATAGCCATAGAAGAGGGCGGAGGCCCCTTCAGTACGGACAATTGTGCGCGCAGCATCGATGGTGCCTCGGTAGTTGTAGCCAGAATGGAAGTGAGGGTTGTTGTACCGGCCCTGAAGTTGTAGTCGGGTTTTGAGGACCTCTGACGGGACATAGACGATAGATGAAGCGAGATCTCCGAGGAATCCTGAATATGATCAGTTAGCACTTGAGCATCAGCAATGCTGGTATGACGGGGGGGACTTGCCTGCTGACAGGTAGGCAATGTGTTGCTGGCAGCCGTGATCGATGAGGAAGCGTTTACTCCATTCGTACGTGCCAAAGAACAGGACGGTGCCGGGGAACGAGCCACTTAATGCTGGAACCCAACCGCCGTAAAGACCTCTCCGAATTCCTTCTCGGTTCCAGATTGTGTAGTAAGACTGCCCGAGAGACGTGTACTTGGGGGGTACATGAGGATCGCCCTGTTGCCTCGTTTTTACAGTATCGAGCGAGTGCATCAATAAGTCACCGGTCGAGCCTCCAATTCCTCCCGCAATCATAGCCTGCGGTTGAACCCATGTTAGCGCACTCGTCCCATTGCCGGAGGTGTTCTGATGCTATGGCGGAGCGAGGAGACCGGGTAGACGCACGTGGAGATAGGGCGGTCGGCCTTCGGATTCAACATCTTGGTTGGTCATGGTCTGGCTTTCGGCGAGTCCTGCACTGATACTGTCCAAGCGGCGGCCCGGGTGGCCGGCATTGCGATGCTCGGGAGAAGGCGCGTAGTCGCTCGCTGAAGTGGGTGTCGTCGTCGTCGTCGTAGCGGGGGCGAAGACGAGGGTCGAGTCCTGGAGACCGAGGGGCATTCTCCGGGGAGAGAGAGAGCGGCGCGCGGGACAGCGGAACGAAGTCTGGATGACGGCGGGCAGTGACACAGCGGGCAGCGCAGGTGGGAAAGCGACAGGCGAAAGGGTCGGAGGAAAGAGGATCCCGGAGACGTCGCTGGAGGGGTCGAAGAAGCGAAGAGGCCGGGAGAGCGAGGGTGAAGGGGTCGTGGTGGGAGGTCTCGGTCTCGGTGTCGCGTGGCGGGCCGGAGGATGGAGATTATCATGCCGAGAATTTTGTTGGTTTGGATGGATCCTTGAGATGCGCCTTCCCTAGCGGCGGCCACGGCCTCGGCCACCGGCAGCGGGCGTTGCGGCCGCTGTGCTTGGAAGTCGGGCCCGAATTTCTGCCCTGGGAATGGCATGGCCCGTGCACTCAACGTAAGGCTGTTCGTTCATGCTTGGCAGGCAGACAGACACACGAAACATTGCATTGAGATGCAAAGTATCACGACATGCAATCCACTAGTTGCCCAGCTCTTGCTTTACCAATGTCGGCTACCTATATGAGTGGTATTTCCAAATGTGCTCGCTGACCGGTCCATCAACCAGAAAGCTCACTGCGCTTCACTCTGTCCGCCGCTGCCGCATGTTCCCACCACCGCAACGACCCGAATTTCCGAAACGGATACACGACATACAACACCCTCCCAGTTAGAAGTTGTCTCGAAACCGGGCCGTACGTGTTGCTATCCAGGCTCGACCCCGGCGGTCCATCGCCTTCCACCCAAACGTGGCCCTGCGGCACCCTCACCGTCGGCAACGGGTGCGGCGCCTTGGTTTGCACCACGTCGTTTTCCAGCGCCACTACTCGCTTGACTGCAATCCTCTCGGGATGAGTCGGACTCCTGTTCGACATCGTCAGCATGGAAGGTTTCTGCTTCCTCACGCCCCCACCGTCGCCCATAGTTCATACCGCAACGTCACAACCATGCCCCTCTCGAGGTTCTCGTGCGGAGACCACTTGTAGTTGAAGATCACGTCCCGTCGCAGCGTCGAGTCCTTGTCGTCATTCAAGAGCGGGAACATCGAGTTGCCATCCACAACCGTAAACTCCGCCACGTGAAGGTTGATCATGGCTATGACCGGAATCCATGTCGCGAACCCGAACAGCTTCCATGCCGTGGCCCGGAGGATGCTAGGCTGTCCACCACCGCTTGCCCGCCCCCATATTGAGCCAAGAGCCATGAGGCGTCGAATTGTTACCGTCGTTGTTGAGCAGCAGCGTTGAGAACATTTCACAGGAGACGAGCGCGATGAGGTTTAGCTCCGAGTAATGCAACAGGATTAGCTAAGCTTTTTTCTCAGTTAGTGATGATCAAGAAAAAAAGTCCAAGCTTAAGATGTTTTTTTTATTTTAAATAATACTACATAATTATTCTATATCTGTAAGGGTTGATCCAACCACCCATTATGTTCTTCACCATTCGTAGCCTTAAGACCTGGAATGAACATATGAGACCCAATAAAGTGGCGTCTCGAAGCATAAATCCGCGTTCTCTCAGATATCTCACTGTACCTTGGCTTGAACGTGCCTCATGTATAGCACATTTATGTTGCAGGACCACCGCCCGATGAGCTGCTCGGGCTGTGTTGTTATCCGAAATCCATGACTCGCGAAGTTTCCTGCTTGCGCGATGATGGCCTTCACCGACAGAGTCGTCACTCATACCTCGTTTTTTCACCCACTTGTATGCCGCAGTTGCTACTTCGAGATATGTCTCGTCATTCACCTCCCAAAGGGTCCCGGTGACATGTCGAAAGCCAGCAATCTGAGTTACCTAATCTTGATGGGATGGTGAAAACATTTGCCAGCATAGTAATAAACCATTCAAGTAAGTATAGACCAGAGGACTGAGTAGCGTCAAACTCCCTCATACGTACATGAATCTGATTAGTAACTGTTAATATATTCTGGTGTAGAAGTATATACTTCAAGGCTTTGTTACATGTTTCTATAAACTAAATATCTTATTAGATTGACCGCATCCTATCCAGGTAGGGCCCGTTGCTGCATTTCACGCACGGTTTGGGACTTCTGGAACCGTCTTCGCGCTGAGAGCAAAGTTTGCAGTCGCTCTCTTGATGAACCAGGAGAACTCACATCGAGGCTGAGATTTCAACCTCGCCATCCTCCTACAAGCCCGTTCAAACCCTATTCAAACCCCACGAGCAGCAGAGAACCCCCCAATGATCTTCTGCTCATTGGTCGAAGCTGTCGCGATATACAGCTTGATTTGGCCCGCGAGTTTCGGATTACCACCGTTGGCCAAGTCAGCCTCACCTTGATACAAAACTTCGGACAACCTCTAAGTCCTGATTAATAGTCCTGATAAATGTGTCATTTTCCCTCACAGATCTCAGTGCAATGTACCTACTCAAAAGAAAAAACCCCTATCATTACAGGACCAAGCTCAAGCAACGTACTGCCACATCCCCACAGCTCACACACAACACACCAAGCCAAAGGAAATTGATCGTAAAAAAAGTCGTGTTAGACGCCACGTCCTACTTGAATAACTACATGGATGCCGAACTTTTGTGATGCTTTTGCAGCCTGGGTAGACGCTTTCTGCCCGTCTCCTGAACCGCGTCTAATGACACCGTTTTTGTCCGACGCCCCCGCTCAAGGGGCGACCCGGGACTGGCTCGAGCAGACCTGCCGATTCACCTCGTCCCGGCGTAATTTGTCCCGGCCAATCCTTAAATAGTCTCGGGAATGTTTTCGTCGCTGTCGCTCATACTCTCATCGCCGCTAACTTCGGCGTTTTCGCGCTCGCGCTTCTCCATCAGCGCCTGTAGCTCGGCGTCATCGCTCTCCGTGACGGCCTTGGGCTCCATCTTGACAATCAGGTTTCCACCTGCTCCCTCGATGCTCTTTCGGATCTCGACAATGGCCTCTTCCAAAGCCGTAATTCCTACGCTCTTGTCCAGGCACGTGTTGGTGAGGACGTACAGAGGAGGGGACACGAGCTTAACCTTCACTTGGGACTCCTCGGTGTTTCTGGCCTCGGCAGTGCGGAGCGCAGTCTTGACGGCGTCGATACCTTCATAGCCGAAGCAGGTGACTTCGATATCGGCTCGGACCTTGGTCGGTTGGGGAGTAAGTCGCTTGCTGATATACAGCTTCAGCTCGTCCGCCACAACTTGGTTGGGGAAGGTAATGCCGTCCCAAACCTCAGGGTTGCTTCACAATGTCAGCAGGAATATACCACCCAGTAATCGATGCAACCAACGTGATAGAAAGCTTGAATGCGTCGATGGCGTGACCAAACTTCTTGTTCAGTGGCCAGGCTATGCTCTCGTACAGCGATTCGATCGGGTCTTTGGTCTTATCGGCGACGTGGCGCATGATCGAATGAACCATCTTTCCCTTGTTGTATCGCTCCTCGCACTTCACGATATCTTCGGGCGATACTCGGCGCTTCGACAAATCGATATATCCTGCGACAAGGTGAGTCCCAATTCGAAATCGCTCAGGCCTCCGTCAGGCTTACCCTTCTCCTTGTCCACTCGGAGCACCACGACGACCTCATTGCGACCGACTCGGATGAGCTTCTGGATACTTCGGATACGTCTTCGCGAAAGTTCGGAGAGTAGGATCATGCCGTCGATGTTGTCGTACTCGAGCAGCTTCACGTAGGCACCCATCTCGGCGATCTAGAGTGGGGTCAGAGCGGGTGCTTCCAAGCAGACTAGAGTTTAACTGACCTGCTTCACGTTGACCATGACGAAGCTATCGATCTCCGGGAACTTCTCCTCGTAAAAACGGCAGTTTGTTAACGACATCTTGGCGGTATTGTCGAGGATTCAGGATATTGGGTCGGGTTAAGAGGCGAGGTGGGGTTGAATCCCAAGGTGGCCTTTTACAAACGCAAGCCGAGCTTCAAATGAGACCGAAAAAATTCGTCGCTATGTGTTTTCTCGGGGGTGTTGATATGAACCCGTCGTTCGTCGATTTCTCGTGTGGTCGGGTCGCGAATCGTTTGTCTTGGAGGGGGACGTCGAGGATGCGGAGTCACAATTTTGACATTTTACGACACAGACGATGATGGTGGGGTGTGGCGGGGTGTGGCTAGTTTCCGGGCGGTAAACCCTGGCAGAATACACCAGCTCTACAATGATGGAAGCTATCGCCACGTGACTAAGCAAGTAAACATCCAAAGCTTCATCTGAGAATATCTTGAAGCGCGCAATTGGCCATGGCTCCTGGTAGGTTCTTCACGCGTGTCACTACTCTTTTGAGATTTACGGTACTAATCGAATCCCAGCGACACAATACGAGCTTTCCCCGCCTCCGGGCGACGCGGTGTCATCGATCTCCTTCGCGCCCTCTTCTGGCACCAAGCTCCTCGTCTCGTCATGGGACAAGAAGGTCTACTGCTATGATATCGCCGGCGGCGCGGGCGAGACGAACCTGGTCAACACTTACGAGCACCGCGCGCCTGTTTTAGACGTGTGCTTTGGTGCCGACGACAATGAGGCCTTCACTGCAGGCATGGACTGGGCCGTCAACAGGTAGGCACCTTGCATTCACACGCGCCTCTAGGACCATGGAGCTAACCGCTTCCCTTAGGATCGACCTGGAAAGCGGAGAGAAGACTCAACTAAGCAAGCATGCTGCTCCAGTGCGGTGTGTAGCGTACAGCCGTACGCACTGTATGTTGACCCTTCCCCGTTCCTGTACTATGCTAACAGGGAGACAGCCATTCTAGTTTCTGCATCATGGGACTGCAGCCTTAACCTCCACAACCTCAAGGACCCTTCAAGCACTCTTATTCGGGTTGCTCTACCGGGTAAGCCTCATGCGCTGGCCGCCAGCCCTAGCAAGGTTGTGGTCGCCATGACAGGACGTGTCATCAACATATACGACCTCAACACCATCGCTGAGTTGTTTGCGTCTGGCTCTACGGAACTCAAGCCGTGGCAGCAGCGAGAGTCCTCTCTTCGGTATCTTACACGAGCTGTAGCCTGCATGCCTAACGATGCTGGGTACGCGACGAGCAGTATCGAGGGCCGAGTTGCTGTGGAGTGGTTCGAGGATACTGCCGAATCTCAGGCTCGCAAATACGCGTTCAAGTGTCATCGTCAGGCAGCAACTGATGGTGATGGAGATATCGTGTACCCGGTGAATGCACTGGCATTCCACCCGGTTCACGGAACGTTCGCGTCGGGAGGTGGCGACGGCACCGCTGCCTTATGGGACGCAGAGGCAAAGAGGAGGCTAAAACAGTACCAGAAATTCCCTAACAGCGTGGCGGCGCTGGCATTCTCTAGCGACGGCAAATATCTTGCTGTCGGAGTATGCCCTGGCTTCGAGACTGGACAGGAAGACTACAATGGCGAAGGCCAAACTTCCGTGTTGATTCGAGAGCTGGGAGACAATGAGGCAAAGGGCAAAGGCGCCAAGTAAGGGACAGTTCCCTATGTGAGGATAGTCTCATCCGAATAGGCGTTCGGGCGGGTGATGGGATCTCGATTGTGTTAATTAAGGTTACTAGTATTCTTGAGTTCAGGGGAACGTTGACATGTAGATACCCCTACAATGGACTGGATCTTGTTGGACAACCCTGCGCTTTCTGTCTGTGTTCCGTACATCCCTGTTCCTCATTAGTCCTTACTATCCTGACTACATCTTGCACATCCGTGCCCAACTTGGGTCTCGTCTTTGTGATCGTTGCGTAACGAGGGGCTCGGACTGGTGATCATTCGGCATGCGTCCTCACGTTGATTCTAGTGGAACTCGATAAATCGGTGTAGTTTACCGTTTCGCTCATTCGTCCTGCTTCTCATGTACGTCTGGTCGTGAGGCACGGTCGGTTAAATGGTATTTCATTGTCATCGAACCCGTCACGACACTGGAATTCGGAACTGCTGAATTTTGACACGAAAGCCTTAGTGTTGCCTCTTAGAGGTTTGTAGTCTCTGATTCGAATTCCGTGTCGAATCGTGTACTTCCCTTTCGTCTCAATGTCGCGTGGGGCGTTTCGAGGGAGAGGTGTTAGTTTGTTCCCTGTGGGTGACTCGGATGCGAGTTTTACGACTTGTGAATGGGCGCTGTTGCGTGGCAAGGTGTCTTCTTCGGTTTTGGGAGGGCCTACTGCTCGGTTGGTCTTTTCATGTCTCATGAATATGACTAGGAGCTAAATAACGTACCTGTGACAACGGGCTTGACATCATCCCAAACGGAGCGGATTGAGTCGTTCCGTTTTCTCTTCAAAGTTGGCCAGGTATGGAAAACTAGTTGGCTTCTGACTTGGAGACTGGTGTCTTCCACTGGGCTATCGGCAGCACTGTTTCGGTGGTATGCGTGCGAGCTAACGCTGGGAAATGGTGTACACGGGATCCTATACTGTGTCAGCAGAGCCTGCCCTCGGGTCTGTTCAAATCCACATACACATCGACGTAACTAAACTCATCTAGTGTTGATGGTATGATACTGGGCTCAGTGTCATCACCGACTCGGACCTGGAATTCGGGGGCAAGACTGCGTCTGGCCCAAGGGCTAGGTGAGCCCGCCATCATCCGACCGTGACAGGGCAAACTCGTTGCACGCACGGGTTTGTGACTACAGTCGTATCTCGCCATCTCGATAGAGGGGAATCCAAAACAAGGAGGGCAACAGCAAGAAATGGGACAACGAGATCTTTCCCGGACGTTTCGCAAGTAATGTGAAAAATCTAAATCAAATTTGTTTGGTTTGGTCTGGGGGAAGGGGGTCAAAATGCGTTCCCAACCGGGCAGGAACCGTTTCCTCGCCTCAGGGCAGGTGAGCCTCAACTACCAGGCACCTTCGGATACCAGTCAATGCCCATACCTGGCGTGGCTCTGAACGCACCCCGAGCGACTGCAGCATAAATGCGGCAAAGCATACCGTAAATAACAGAGTATGACTTGGAATTTGTCTAGCATCGATGCCGCAAGCTTTGATATTGACGTATTACTCGTCCGACATCGTAGGCGTCGCACTCTTCCACAAGTAGGAGCAACGAGTGAGATATATGTAATAAATAAAAGGTACTTGAAATTTAGTAGACTAAGGGTCCTACACTGATAATTGAGGTACTGTTATTTCACCCCGAGACCAATTGTCTTTTACCACGGCCGTCCCTGGTACACAACACTCCCGTTTGGCCAGCGGGAGAATGGGTACCGACGCGGCAACCATCGCCAATAATGCGACTTGAAACGGAAACCCTATTCCCCAGATTTAGATGCCGCAATTGGCTTAAGACAGGTTAGCAGGTTTTCCTAGCAGAGATAAAATCAGTGGTTATTTCAGAAGCTTACCTTGTTGTCCGCGACATAGTCAAAGTGGCCTCCCATCTTCAGCAGCCAGACGTCCTGGGGTTCGCTCGACTGTCCCGAGCGAAAGAGGAAGCTGTGGGGGAATCCAAGTTGGAAGTCCACAGCTTTGTCGATTTCCTGGATATCTTCTTCGCTAAGCTCGAGAGTGAGCGCTTCGATATTTCCTCTGATGTGGTCTACCTTCCGGCCACCCACGATGGGAAAGACATAAGGTGTCTTGTGCATGACGTAGGCGAGCGCAACACTGGTGATGATTGTGTTTTTGCGAGCGGCGACCGTCTCTAGTACTTTGCTGGTCTTGATATCGTTCTCGCTGGCCTCCACCTGCCGGCCTTCCATGGCCTTGCGCTGCTCCTCGGTCTTGAACTTACCTCCCCCGAGAGCCCCCCATGGAGCAATACCCATGCCTTCGGCCCTGCACATGGGAATAATGTCTCGTTCAAAGTCACGCGAGGCTGCTGACCAATTGCCCTGGTAAACAGAGAACTGGCGGAGTCCATGGTTACGCGCATACTCGTTTGCCTTGCTGTATTGTTGTAAGTGCATGTCTCGGGCCAAGTAAGGTATGCGATCTTACCTCACTACCCAGGCGGGAGTGTCGCTTATGCCCAGATAGAGGACCTTGCCGGAGCTGACGAGCTGGTTGAGAGACTGCATCAATTCAGGGATCGAGGTGCTGTAGTCCCACCAGTGGACGTATAACTTGACCATGATAAGCGAGTGCGGTATATCCAGGACAATTCAGCTGTTCTTACGAGATCGATGTAGTCTGTCTGTAGGTTTCTGAGGCTGTTGTTGACAGAGGTCAAAAGGCTCTTGGTGCCGTTGCCTTGAAAGTTGGACATGATTTGTGCGGAATTAGGGCCATTGCGAAAGTTGGTGGTGTATTTGGTGGCGATGACTTTCCCAAAGGTTAGTTTCGATGGACAGCAAAGCCATGTTGAAGACGGATTAACCTACCCATCTCATCACGAACCCCACGCTTCTTCATCCACTCGCCAACCCAGGTCTCAGATTCCTGAAACTGGTAGTTGTTTGCAGTGTCAATGAAATTTCCTATACAAGAAAGGGTCAGTACATGACACTTTGAGGCTGAGGAACAAGGCAACCGACCTCCCTGTGGCCTGTTAGTCTCTTGCTTTCGTGTAATACAACGACTAATTGCCTTACCTGCTCGTAAAAGAAGTCCAGTATGGACTCGGCCGAGGCCTGGCCACACTCGCCCATGTACTGTTTCCTGGATTGATGTCAGCGGGGAAGGCCTTCTGCCCATGAGGTGATCCTTACCAGGCATCGCCAAAATTCATGGCTCCCAGACATAACGGGCTAACCCGAATGGCAGCAGTAGGCGACAGCAATCGGTGTCGAGCAAGAGGGCTCTTGGGACTTGGGGCGAGTGGAAGAGCCATTGTTACGGGCGGTTGTTCTACCGAGGTTCGTTCCGGTACACTCAGAGTGAAGGTTACTAAGATGCCTAAGTGCCTTAGGTAGGGAGAGTATGCTGGATCTCAACGGGGAGGTGGATGAGGGGTAGGTTCCAGGAAGCTGATACGTCGGGCGGCCTTTGAGGGGAGGTCGGCAGATTGGATTATTCGGAAGGCTCAACCGGTGAAAAGCGGAAAGATCGGGTTG
Organism: Neonectria ditissima; assembly: GCA_001305505.1. NCBI lineage: Eukaryota > Fungi > Ascomycota > Sordariomycetes > Hypocreales > Nectriaceae > Neonectria > Neonectria ditissima. The sequence continues at coordinate 687,260 of LDPL01000034.1, forward strand.
ACTGCTAGAGAATCTACTTCAAATCAATGTCGTTCCTATGCCAGATATTTATAATGATGGTGTCATGGGCACTTTGTGGAGGGGACCCAATGCCAGCCGTCGTTTGCCTAAACTCCGTTCTAAAAGCCGAATAGGACGCCCGCATGCAGCCATTCACAGCCCAGTGCGGATGCCAAAGGAGAGACTATTGGCGTCCGATGCAATCACCAGGCGATCGCCAGTGACGTGACGGGTGGGGGACGGAGTCGCTGAACACTCCCGCACGTAGGAATGCAGACTGACGACCTTGAATTTATCCGAATTACATCTCGCCAAGATAGTCAGCACCCAAAAAAAAAATAGAATGACTAAAGAATAGGCCAAGATCAAATACTTAGGATCCCTCTACACTGCAAGCCCTTAATTGGGGGTTTGCACTGCGTCGATGCTCTGGTTCCTACCAACCCCGCGAACCTTAAGTTAGGTATCTAGATAGAGAGGGAACTGGATTTAACGGGCTTAATACCGGGTTACTGGCCATCAAATGCACCCAATCATACCATCTCTGCTGGAGAGGGCGCTCCAACTTCCCAGCGAAGGTATGACCGAGGTTTTGCCGCCTACTTGCCGCTTCCCGCTTCCCGGCCCCGGTCCCCAGCGCAAGTGACTTTCAAAACTCCAGTACGAATCACACCACGCCACACCATTCGCTGAGCGACATTGGACGGACATTGAAACGACGACTACCACCCGAACAGCGATTCCAACGTCGAGGCCACGCCTGAGCGGATTCATATAAAGGCATCAGCCGCCACTTCGACAATGGCTGCCTGAGATGGCCTCTTCCCACCCCGTCCAGTCAAGGACTGCCATCAATGCTCTCCGCGGCGTTCTATTGACGACGTCCTGTTCCGTCATCCTTCTCGCCGAAGAACGCCGGCAACGCCTCAAAATCGCTCGCGCCGCAATCGACAATGCCAAAAAGCTGCACACGGCTCGAGTGGTTCACAACTCGGTCTCATTGAGCGAGAGCTTCGGGCGACGGGAGGCATACCCGATCGAGCTCGGGGGCGATTATCTCACCACCTCGAACCCCGAAGGCACAATTCGCCGCCGTCGACGAAATGGACAACCCTCTCGAACTTCAGCAATGGCTGAGGCCACTCAACCGAAACAACCTGCCGCAAAATCGTCGCCTGAGACGTCCGATACACCCGAGACGCGACAAAAGAAGTGGGATGAATGGGATGCAGCTCGACGAGAGCTCTCGCAATTGTCTTTATCGGGGCCTTTTTCCCATCACGAACTTTTCCTGCGGGTTTCAATGGACGAAATGCCCATCGATGCAAGATCTGGACAACAAAGAACGGACGAAAACGATACAGCCGGTACCGAAAAGTCGAGCCTAGGTGTAGAGGCTCACGCTTCTGGGCCTGATCAGGAACCGATTTTAAAGGCCCTCCACAGCCCAGTTTCCCGTGATGCAGCACCACAGACGCCAGCTGAAAATCATCGCCCAGAAACCAGCACGGTCTTGCGTGCGGCCTTCGCCGGCCAGCATTCAACAACTCAACTCAGTAACGTCGATCCAGGAATGAAGCCCCCTTCGCTTCTTGCCGACGATTCCCGCCAACCAGAGAGCCAAGTCTCCTTGGAGGACTCGTTGGTCATGCTGGATGACCTCGTCGCCGAGTTAAAGTCACCTGGATCTAGTCAACCTGTGAACGAGGGACAAGATTCAGCAATTAGGTTACTCGGACGGTTAATATCTTCTGAGTTCCTGGCACCCCAGGCGGCCTTGCTTCGAGGCCTTCGTATCCTCCAGTCCGTTGTTACTTCTCGGCAACACGCTAAGATTCCCAACATACTCGATACCTTACGTCCAGTATGCAAAGACATTTGCCTCGTGGCTGTGCCAGCCATGGACTGCTTACACGCGAAGCATGATGGAGAAGGTGCTAGCAAACTGCTCAGACATTTATTCGAGTCCCCGGTTTGGAAGTCCGAAAACACCCCGCACAACCAGCGTAACCCCTGGGTGACTCGGATGCTCATGCACTATTGGAGGAAGACGCAGAACTTTTCTGAAATCAAAAGCATCTACCAACTGCTGCAGGATGCCGGTATTTTCGCAGACGGCTTCCTCTCTCCAATCACCCAGTACTCCATTCGGCGCCGAGTTGCCTTGACAGCTCTTGATGCAGGCGATGATGCGACAGCGAAAGCAGAGATGGAGCAGCTTCGTCAACTCAGACCCAAGGCGTCAGAAAATGACATCAAACTCCGGGGAAGATTTGCCATACGGGATGCTTCGTTGGGCAACTGGGAGGCGGTATGGCCACAAGTCCAGGGGCTCACAGCCAAGGGGAAGACGGGTGACCAATATCAAAACGTTTTATCATGGCTTACAAAGATCTACTGCAAAGACCATACAGCAACAGAGATTGATGCGTTTGTCCAGGATGTTATCGCGTCTTACGGGATGGTCCTGAACCAACCTTTAGCCTTCACGGTCATCGACCGCCATGGACGGAGTCGCGATATGCAAGCGCTTGTCAAATGGCTTCAGTATTGCCACAATGCTGGGCTCGAAATGGACCAAATCTTCTTCAATGAGGTCGTTGAGAAATGCTGCAAGTACTGGAGCCTGGCAAGAGTAGATGTTGTCCATATGCTGAAGGGCGTACGGGAGTTCATGCCCTGGATCCATGACCCTCACGTTGCCAAATATTCAGTACGCGGTGCTTTGAAGGATCTTCACAAGTCCCTTCCAGGAGAGGACTCGAAAGAGGATAGTTTCAGGCTCGTGTCGAAATTACCCAATACCCCAGGCGACTCGTTTACGGCGTTCGAGCGGACAGCGTTCATGTGCATGAATACATGGGCTCTCGAGGACAACTGGCCACGGGTTTATGATGCATTTAACGAGGCCTCAGACAAGGGTATTGGGTTCTCCTCCCGTTGTCTTCGACTGGCCGTCATCGCCAACATCAACATGGAGGGCCCTCACTCTTGTACAGCGACTGAGCTTGTAGGCAAGGCACATGTCGCGGGCAATGACGTGAGTGGGGCCCTGGTTCCGCTGTTGGTAGCTCGACTCGAGTCTGGGGACAGCGTGGGGAGATTGCTGCAAGAGGCGCTCAGCCAAGGAACACACGTGCATGACAGTGTCTACAACAAGGCAGCACGTATCTTGACTCAGAAGGGTTTCCAAGAAGGTGCAATCAGGGTTTGCGAGCTTGCGGCGCAACAAAATGGTAATGGAGAGCTGGCGTACAGCCAGTTCAACTTTGCCAGTCTCGTCTACCTGTTCACCGGCCAGAGACGTTACGACGATCTTCGATCACTTGTCATGAGCTTCACCAACAAGTCAGAGTGGTGGCAGGGAAGCAAGGAATGCAAAGAGTCGCTCAAGCGAGCCATCAAAGCAGTTGCAAAGCGGGTGGCGCGGTCGGGGCCAACAAACCGGGAGATTCACGAGGAAGCACTCATGCACATGAACCAAGCCCTTGCCCATATCAAGGTGCTGCGAGCTACGGGTCAACAGGATCGGGTTGTCCTCGCGCACGAGGTAGCCGGTGTCTTCAAGCAGATGGACCAGGTTTTGGACTTGAACTTGGAAGCTCCAGAAGAAGGTCCAGTTGACCATCGGCTACACAGCGCAAGAATATCTTGGGAGAATCCTCCCGTCAGGTCCCGAAACAAAGAGCAATTGCATGAGGGAATACATCAGGACGGGCAGATGAGGATGGAGCAATCCAAGAGTTCAAGGAACAGAACGGAACTACCACAACCGAAGAGGGCACGAACGAAGGAACTCGCGAATGAGCCAGAAGACATGTTTATTGTCAGGCAGAGTCTGGCCGGAGCATTGTTCTAAGCGAGGCACTTGATTTCCTCGCTACGGTCCGTTTATAGACACAACCTCTGATAGAACAGAGACCGACATAGACGCCTCCTGCTTCCACCTACACATACAGCCCTACCTAGTATCTATCTCATGTACCTACAATATGTATCTATAGAAACCAATTGGATAAACTAGGCTGAAGCAATATCAGGGAAAGTAGACGAACAGGGCTTGCATAATATGAATCCGATGCCATGATATGGGACGGTACATGACATCGGAATGCGAAGCAAAAGCACAGAGAAACGATACAAAGAAACATAGCCATTGGTGTCACAGATCACATGCCAAACACGGCGTTGCATTGCGGCGTGTGTTGCCCTGCAGGATCTGTCAGACAAGGCCAATGCATCCAGGCGTACACGAAGAGGTTAAGGCGCGCGCCAAGGTCATCATGGCGACGACGATTGGCGGCGCAGTTCAATGCAGGAACGGACCCGAATGCGAAATGCCGGCACGAAGACGGACCGGGACCGGGACAGGACGGCAGAGGAATGGAAAGCTACGAGTAGTACGTGTTTGGGATCCTGACGTTGAAAGCCGTACGATGTTTCCAGGCATCGCTCTGTCTGGCTTTCACATGCCGACAGACAAAAGCAGCGCAGGGACGAGGAGAGACGAAAAAGACGAAAAGAACCGGATCCCTGTGAGCCCATTCGACAGGGCCCATCGAACCATTTGCGGCGGGCGGCGGGGAGGCGGTCAGGGACGCTACGGGGCGTAGTGGTGCGATTTGGGGAGCGCTGGGGGCCAGCGACGATCAGAGGCTAAGGTAGGTAGGGACCTAGGTACAGCGGGCAGTGACAGCGCTAGGAATAGCGCCTGGTACCTAGACCTCTCGGTACCGACCTGCCCCCTTCTCTCCTCTCGCTCCCTCGCTGCTCGGGACATGCAGCCATTCATTGAGAGACCATGGCCCGTGAAATCCATGGCTTTTGAAGCGGCACAGTCAAACTCCACAGAGTCCAGGACGAGAGTCGCGAATGAGTGACGTCCCATAGTAGGCTCAGCTAATCAACTGTCATCGGACTGGCCCGCTTGAGACGAGAGGAGGGGGGAACATCAAGATGAATTTCACTTACAGACGGAGCGACTCCGGTCAATTGGCTGGAGGGAAACAAAGACAATAGCCTCTCTCTCTCTCTTGATCATGATAATAGTCTGCGGTTGGCTCCGACAGTTTCATCCCATCAATTGATCTTCACCGAACCAATCAATTGCTCTCTAAACAAACAATCTTGTCCGCTGTGCTGCCTGCACAGTCGCATCCATCATCCCCACCAACACCGAGACTTAATAAGGGCGTCATACATCCTAGACTACTTCAACGTATTCGTACACGGCGTACCCGCAACGGCGTTCCCCGGTCCGGCGTCCGACGAACAACTTCAACGGCAGCGACACCGACTTCTTTTAGAATCCAATCCTTCATCTCCGTCCCGCCGCCCGCAATTGCTCCTCGTTCCTCCCCTTCCTTCTTACTCGCTTTTCTCTTGTTCCCGTTGACGAGCGTTGCCTTCACCCTTGGCGATTGATCAAACCTCCCGCTACACTAATCAACGCCCCTCGAATCCTGCTGAGACGGCTCCCACTCCCCCCCTTAAAGCCACTGCTCCCACGCCACCATGACCACGACCCTCACCGCGACCGAGTCCCAGACTCGTCGTCGCGAGAACTACCATGAGGCTGATGTCGTCGTCGTCGGCGCTGGCGTCTTCGGTTGCGCCGCCGCATTCGCGCTCGCCAACCAGGGCCGCTCCGTGCTGCTCCTCGAGCGCTGGCTGAAGGAGCCTGATCGCATCGTCGGCGAGCTTCTCCAGCCCGGCGGCATTGCTGCCCTCGAGAAGCTCGGCCTCTCGCACACCCTCGACGACATCGACGCAGCTCCCTGCTACGGGTACACTGTCATCTACCACGGCCAACCCGTCATGGTTCCCTACCCCAACCTCGACGAGAACGGCCAGGTCCCCAACGCCTGGGGCGGCCACAACAAGCCCGGTGACAAGAAGCAGGTCGGTCGCGGCTTTCACCACGGTCGCTTCATCACCCAGCTGCGCCGCGCGTGCCAGGGCCACGAGAACATCACCCTCGTCGAGACCGAGGTGGTCAAGACGTTGCACGGCGACCAGACGGAGCAGATCCTCGGCGTCGAGAGCCGCACCACCAACAAGGAGACAGGAGTCAAGGAGTCTGATTACTACTTCGGTCAGCTGACTATCATCGCCGACGGCTACGACTCCAAGTTCCGCAAGGAGGTCCTCGGAACCCGCCCCGACGTCCGCTCCAAGTTCTATGCCCTGGAGCTCATTGACTGCGATCTTCCCGCGCCCGGCCACGGCCATGTCATTATTGGCAACGCCTTCCCTGTCCTCCTCTACCAGATCGGCACCCACGAGACCCGCGCCCTCATCGACGTGCCACAAAATCTCCCTGAAGCCTCAACCGCCAACGGTGGTGTCCGTGGCTACATCCAGAAGCACGTCCTGCCTGCGCTTCCCGACTCCATCCGACCCTCCTTCGAGAAGGCCCTCGCCGACGGCAAGATCCCCCGTAGCATGCCCAACAGCTGGCTGCCGCCCTCTCGCCAGACCGCCAACGGAATGATTCTTCTCGGCGACGCCATGAACATGCGCCACCCGCTCACTGGCGGTGGCATGACTGTCGCTTTCAACGACGTCGTGGTCCTTGCCGAGTTGCTGCACCCAGACCGCATCCCCAACCTCGACAATCCCAAAGCAATCAACGCCGCCATGGACGAGCTCTACTGGCGTCGCAAGTCCTTTACCGGCATCATCAACGTCCTCGCTCAGGCGTTGTACTCCCTCTTCGCTGCCAACGACCGCCAGCTACGCGCCCTCCAGCTTGGCTGCTTCGACTACTTCCGCCGTGGTATCATTGACGGCCCCTGTGGCCTCCTTGCCGGCGTTATCCACAAGCCTGCCGTCCTCTTCTATCACTTCTTCTCGGTCGCCTTCCTCGCTATCTGGCTCAACGCCTGCGCGGTCGTCGGGGGTAGCATCTTCGGCTTCCTCTGGACTCCGCTTGCCATCATCGACGCAGTCCTCATTCTCTGGAAGGCCTGCATCGTGTTTCTCCCCATCATGTGGCGCGAGGGCTTCAGGTAATGCGTTTGCAGTCTTGTGTCGATAGGGCATGGGCCGGGTATGGCTTGGATTCATAGATGAACCAAACGAGACGAATGAATGGCGCGAGCTGCGGCGTTTGGGGAGCCTGATTGGCTTCCTGCATGAAACGACTAGGAACGATAAATATTCGATATATACCCCCTATTCTCCCTTTGGTAGGAAAGGGGGCTAGGAAGGATGGGGTTTCCACTCCAGTACATACTTGATGCCAGGTTTTCAGACAAGAGGAGAAAAGGAGTAGGAGCATGGGCAGCGATTTTACGTTTTTTCTTAATACATTTCTTGGATCGACACATTCCTCGCGGGGGGGTTATCAGTAGATTCATGTTAATAATAATGCAATAGCATTTATCACTTCAAACCGTGGCAGGGATACGAACCACTGAACGCCGCACCGGGAAGCACGTGAAGAGTACTCGGATGTTGTTTTGAAATGTTTTAATTTTCGATTCTTTATTTGATCTGGCTGAGGCATTCACTTCAAGCCAAACCAGCCTGTATCTTACTCAACGTCGTCAAGCTCACACAGCGACCACCCCTTTCCCCTAAGTGAATCGGCGGCGATACACGCCCATCATCCAACTCGCACGTAGAACAGCGAGGCCAATAGCCATCTTGATGCTGTCCTGGATAACGTTGAGCTTGCTGCCTCCGACCTCGTGCCACTCAATGGGCACCTCTGCGACCTTAATGCCGGGGCTAGTGCCGATAACACTGCCGTCGTGCCCAAGAATGGGGGTGGCCGGGGCGGACTCGGAGAGCATGAGCATCTCAATGTCGAAGATCCAGCCCTCGGTGTGCATGTAGGGGATGATGTGCGGGAGGGATGCGCGGGAGAAGAGCTTGAAGCCACACTGGGTGTCGCGTATACGAGACGTGGCGGGGGGTGTGAGGATCATCAGAACGAGGTGGAAAGATCGCATGAGGAAGTTGCGCAGGGCCGAGCGCTGAGAGAGGAGTGTCAGTGAGGATCGGACTAGGCGTTCGGTGATTAAGTCAAAACATACCTTAACAACGGCCTCGCTGCCGACGAGATGAGCACGGCTGCCAATGGCCACTCCTCGATGAGAGCCATCGACAACCTCCTCGCATCCTTCAATCAACTTGCCGACGTCGCAGAACCGCGATGCCCCATCCGCGTCTGCGAACAAGACGTACTCGCCTCTGACGTGGCGGAACCCATGGGTTACACCACCGCCTTTGCCACGGTTCTTCTCCAGCGTCACAACCCTCAGAATATCGTGCAGACCGTTGTCGTTGGCGAACTGGAGCACCACATCCACTGTCTTGTCGCGGCTCCCGTCGTTTACCAGGATAATCTCGTAGCCGCCCAGGTCCTCTTTGGGTGCATTGCGCATGTGTCGCTTGGAGGTCGGGCTCGTCGCAGCGGTCTTAGCGTGCGCGGAGCGGCCAAAGTGCTCATCCAGGTACGGCACGGCCTCCTCCAGTGTAGGGATGACGCGGTCCTCTTCGTTGTAGGCGGGGAACACGACGCTCAGACGGACCTCGGCAGGCTCGATGGACCCTGCATCGGGTGTGGGATAGGCCTCGACAGGATGGACGCGCTGCTCGCTGAGGTGGCGCTCGGCCAGCCAGCGGTCGTACCAGCACGGGAGCGGGAGGGGATGGGTTCGCCCGGTCGTCGGATGGCTGGTGATGTAGGTCTTTTCGGAGGGCAGGACGGGGCGGGGCTTTGGCGCGACGAGGTGGAGGAGAGCGAAGAGCTGGGAAGGTAGGGTCAATGGGGGAGGAGCTCTAGGGGAGACGGATAGACGGGTAGACTCACAGCGAGGAGCGCAAACAGAACGAGTGCGACGAAGAGCACCAGCAGGATGTAGATGGGCGTCGCCTCAACCCACGCCCAGAGAGGGCCCAGGAAGGCGGCCATGGCGGAGAGGTGTTGATGCGCCCACTGCGAAGCTACCCGGAATGAGCGAGTTGGTGGAAAAGAAAGACAATTCGCGGCACCTGTCGTCAATTTGTGCGCATGTGGAAGGGAAAGAAAGAGAGTGTGAAACCCTCAGGTGTAAGGAAAGGAAAGAAATGGCGGGGGCCGGAGAGAGGACGATGTGTGATGGACAAGGCACGACGTCAATGCAGCTCGTCAAGGCCACGGAGCCTCTCTTTGCGCCCGCCTCCACGCCTCAGTGGACTGGTACATTAACTTCAGTGCTAACGACGGCACCCCTGAGGGGACCTGCCAGCCCTGGCCAATGATGGGCGGGACGAACGGCGCCCCGCCACAGGGGTCCAGTTGCTTTGCAGTAGGGGCCACCCCTGGCTGTCTGGGTGGATGGACCTGAACTGCCAATGCCGGTTCTAGAACTCGAAGAAAAGCCACATCAAACAAACAGCATTCAAGGAAAGTACTCCCAGGTCGATGGTTTGCTTTTTTCTTCTTTCATTACCCCTGTGCATGTTCAGCTCAATAGGTTAAAAAAAATTACCATTACTATTTAAGTCTTATTCGGAACGGGATCCTCAAAAGGCTGCGGCTGCGGCTGCGGCAGTTGGCATGGATGGAAGGGATAGCCCGCTCGCGGGGGCGGGGTCTCCATGTTTTACAGTGGCTTGCCCAGCTCTGTCCATGGACTTTGTGTAACCACACGTACCCTATAGCGTTCTCATCAAACTTTGAAAGTCCCTGTGGTGAATATTTAGAGTGTCAAAGTGCTGTTTACACTTTCCTCCCATTTGTTTCTTATTCTTCAGCTATTCTCAGTTCGTCGCTAGGGATCACCGCGGAAACGTGTTGTTGAGAACCCGGGGTTTTATTGGTGAATGGGCGAAAGTCCAAACCAAGAGGTGCGCCTCTGCAAGGCAACAAGCTTCTGAGAAAGGAGATTTGGGAATGACATTTGGAAATCTCACAAATAAGGGCATGTCCAATGGCAAAACATTTTCTCAAGTATTCTCAAGCCATATTGCGCCCCTGCACACAGGATATGCTTCTGTGCCCAAATAAACCTAACCCAGAAACCGTTAATGGAGCTATCGTCACTCATGTTATAAAAAACATTTACGCTGTAAACAGATGAGTCGCCAACAATGGTCTGACCCCAAATCATCAAAAGTCATCCGTCGTCCGTTTCATGTGGCATCTAAGTTACCCGCCATCAAGTTCCCGATTTTAGACCCCCACGATCGACGAATGCGCCGCGTGACCTGCACTTCAGCGTCAAAGGATTCGCTTCCACCGTAGTCTTGGCCCCGGCCCGTCAGTGATTCCTCCGAAGCAGCTTGCTACCAGCCTTGCCTAGTTTCCAGGGCTTGGATTTGGGCGTAGGTGTCGGTGGCGAAGCTGGGGCCGGAAACGTGTTGACGACTCGGTCTGGAGTCAAGCGAGAGGGTGCGACGTTTCGGCCTTTGCGGGAGAGACCAAAGTCCAGCAAGCCCACGCTAGGGTCGATGATTTCCTGCTCTTGATATCGCGACCGGGACGCACAGCGTTGCGTGTTCTTGCCGTCAGAATCCAAAGCGCCATCACCACTACTTCGGGGAATGCTGTCAAACTGAAAATCAAAATCAAGGAGAGAAGAACGGACGGGCTCGAGATCGAATCCCGCGAAATCTAGTGCGGGAGCTTTGCTTTGCGGTGTCATGGGGCCTGACGAGTGATGCTTCGTGGAGGTGGGAGTGAGTGTTGGCAGGGAAGAGACAGACCCTTGCCGTGAGTGCCGCTCCCAAAAGCTGGACTGACCGCTGGGATTGCGTGAATGAGAGTGAGCCGGAGACCGATGAGGGCTTCCGGATAGGCTGATGAGCTGCTTAGTCGGGGTCGTGATGGGTGGCACGCTCGGCTGTGGTCGCGTACTTCGATGAGCGAGTGGTGTACTGGCAAGTCTAGCCACCTGGGCCAGGGCAATCTTGTCTACGAAGGGATCCGAAGGGCTTCGGGCGCTTGGGTGTAATCGATGGGGGTGTCCAACAGATGTACTTGGTCGAGCTGCGGGGGCGGGTTGAACGACGCGGATAGTTGGAGCCGGCTGGATATCGGGCCCATCCAGGGAGGTTCCCGAGCTCCTGGAGGGCGAGTCACCTCCTGAAAGGATATCAATTAGGCTTACGCCATGATTTGTGATTGATAGGCCGCCGTGAACGAACCTTTACTCGACGAGGGGCTGAGGCATGGCGAGTAGGGACCGCGATCCACCTCTTTGCCCTTGATCGACATGGATCTCGACGAGGGGCTCCCTGCGTTGCTGTAGAAGCCAGGTCTGGAATACACCGAGGACCCGACGAAGCTGTTGCTGCAGGAAGCGCTGCTGGCCGCGCGAGGGGAGCGCGGAAAGCCCATATGGATCTCCGGGGAGACGGAAATCATGGCCGATCGCCTGTGGTGCGCCTCGCGAATACGGGCTTGATCTGCTTGGCGGGCGCCGGGAGGGCCGCTGCCAATGGAGTCACTCGCAGCGTGGCGGGGAGTGTGTCGGTACGGCGCAGGCTTGTCTTGTTGCTTCTGCTTAGCGGCCGCTTCGTTCTTCTCCTTGGCCTGCTGGCGAGATCGTCTGAAGCGACTGAAGATGGACATGACTGGAGAGAGAAGCTGGTTGGCGGTTGTTGCGAGGGGTGGGGGGTTGAGAGTGGTGTGATGCTGGTTTGAAGAGTGAAGGTGGCAGATGGGGGGATGAATGAAGTTGGTGCTATGTTTTGAGATGCAGTCGAAAGAGTGAGAAGATATGTTCTGGGTAGATAGATGGTGACTGTGTGGCAATGCGAGCTGGGAGTTTAAAGTATTGTTGAGAGGGATGGGAGGCGTGTACTGGTTTGAGATGGAAGGAACAGTGGGATTGAGGATATGGACGGGTAATTTATATGGGCAATAGATGGCACACGGCGATCGGGCAGCTGAATTATGGAGGCGGGAATGAACTGAGACAGACGGACTTAGCGGAGGTTCTGAGGCGGGCGTGGTGTTGTTGGGCGTGTAAGTGAGTCGTCGCGACGTAGCGTGGCCGGATGGTGCCAGCGCGGCCAAGGGGCGATCGATCTGACTCGGTTCTGACGATTGGCGCCCGTTGCGTGGTGGTCCAGATACTGGACAGATAGATACGTTAGGGCTACTAGGCGAGCGTTAGAATTGAATGGCTAGCGCCACCAACAGACAGACGTTGTCGGAGGCTCAAGAGGTTGGTTTCGAGGCCGGGAGAGTCGCAAGATTGTGAAGGAGAGAGAAAAACAGGGTGCCTGAGAGAGTGTGTGAAGCGTGTCCCTTTTTGTAAACAACATAGTGACCGATTGGCACGAAAAGAGAGGAACCTACCGACCGACCCTGCGCGCAGTTGCAGTAGGACCACGCAGGAGAATGGAACAGCCAGCAGCCAGCAGCCAGCTCACCATGTAGTCTAGGTACCTACCTCCTTATGGATCATTGGCGGGAGCTCATCCCTGGACGCGCCGTGCGGCCATCGGCAGGCACAGATTGACAGGCTGTGCCACCACAATTGGTCCCACGACTGCAGGAGCCCTACTGCACAGTACCCCGTAGCGGTTATTTTGCTGCGGCTAGCTGTCTATCTACCAGGTCTATGCGTGCTAAATTAAGCCCAACAAAGGTGTCGTTTACTCATGTTGCCGTGCGACCCTCACTCACTGCAGGGAGAGAGTTCTCTTAGTTTGGCCTCCCCGGGAACCCGCGCCACTACCCCTCGATTGCACAACCTTCCATGGCCCCTGTTTTCCAATTGACTCTGTCACTCTGTGGGACGACCGGCCATCAATGCCTGTGCTGGCTGTCTGGAACCTGAGCCCCCCGCTGAGCAGCGTCCGGGTGCCTCGATCCCGGTTACCTGGCCGTGCAGTGCGCTGTCTCGGCCGGACTGTGCGCGCCGCGGATGCGGGACTACGCCCGTCTTCACTCGGTCCCGCTAAGTGAAGCCCAGACTCGGATCACGGATGAAGACCTACGTAGCACGTAGGCCTATGTTGTGCAGTCTAGTTGCCGTAACCGGCACGTTTCGGACACACTGGGCTATCTGGCAGATACGACGCCCTGGATCGTGTTTCTTGGAACTATCGTCGTCATTGGACAGAAACTGACGTCAGCTATTATCGTTTGCCCATCGGCTTTGCTAGGTGAGCCACGAAAGCCTCGATGCACGTGGAGTTCTACCGTGGCGTCGGCTGTTGCTGGCCCAGAGCTGAGTCCAGGCCTCGACTCGACGAGTTCCGGTAGTAACCAACGGCGCTGATACGAGTCCCATCACATCAATGAAATCCATCCCGCACAGGCCTGAAGGGCGCTACCGTTTCAGGCAGTCAATCAATTCATACGTAATGCTCCTAGCTTTTCTTTTTTAAGTTTTTGAACGGCTCTGCCTCGTGGCTCGTGAGGTCATTTGCGACGCTCAGCTGTCCCACTCCGACCGAGACCCCCTTGTAGATCTGCATCAAGGATGGCTGTTTCTTCCCTTCAAGCCACACTGCGCCAAGCGCCTGGCACATCTTCGCGCCATCGCTTTTTCCAGGTACTGGCAACTCACCACAAATTGTGCCAAGTCGACGGTCTCACCGTATTCCGCTCGTGCCGCAATATTTACTCGCAAAAGTTGGACTCGTACAGGGTCACTGTTGAGCGGGAGAGAGCAAAGAAACCCACCTAGCCTCTCGTGTGTGAGTTTTGTTGGTGAAACCCCCGCCACTTTCTCTAGCCTGGACTCGATCGCTTTCAAACGACGCTAGAATCTTTGGAAGAGCTTCCAAGACTTCCGAGAAGCGTTAGGGAGCCGCCCGTTTACCGCGCTGGGAACATGGCCCAAACCAATTTGGATCTCACTGCCTCGATTCAGCAAGGCTTCCGCCGCACCGGGAATATAGGGATTGCCAGTTTCCCTTTTCAGTCCGACGCCACAAGGCTGCCTTGTGAACTGTTGGTTACCACTTTTGGGTACCCCGACGCCGCGGTGCCTGACCTCGACCGGTCTACCCGGATTGTGGCTGGCTGTCCCTCACTAGTACTGCTTTGTTGCCACAAAGGCCATTGTCGTTGGATCGTTAGTTTTTGGGTGGCCCCTTGGCGGTATGGCTTTACCTATTGTGCGTTGAAGCCAAATGCCTCCTGGCCTTGTCGAAGGGAAACGCCTCGATTAGCTAGCCATGATCATCACAGGGAGTAGACGCGCGCCCGTCGCCCGAACAAGACTACTCGCAAGGCCCGGCCTTGAAGATAGCTATCATTCATCTGTCCACTACTGCGGATTTGGGCAAGATGATCGCCTACGGCTCCGTTTCATCCGTGCTCGATCGGGTTCTTTTGGCAACTCTCTAGTTTGTGTCGCGAGATCCACAACCTAGTTGGCCGTGATTCCCGTTGAGGAGCTTTGACAACCATCCTGTGGCTCGTGGCCCTCGCGAAGAGACCCATTGATAACGACATCTTAGACAGAGAAACGATACGTCACAGGAGTTGCGGGTTTGAGTTTGACAGGGGGTGCCTGTAGTTGGGTCTGTTGGGTCTTCAATTCGGGATGAAGAAACACAGAGTTTTATATAGTCTTGAACTGCAGTAGCTTGGCACTGAGACCCGTCGGACATGTCCATCCGGTGTTGCTAGAGCTATGCGATACCGAACCTGTGGGTTTTTAAGGAGCTTCGTGGAATATTGGCTAGGATAGGCGTGGAGGGTATATTACACCCTTGAATCCCCGAGCCTCTGAGGTCCATGGTGGTACACAATGACTGATATCTCGTATTTGAAGACACATTCGATAATCTGGCTTGGCGCGAGTTTTCCGCCCAGACGAGCTTACTGAGATTTCACTTTTTGACTTGATCATGTCATTCTTCCCGTATTTACCGTTGGTGGGCCCTCTAAGAAGGAAGCTTAAAACGATGAATGGATGGATGCCGTCGTTCAAGTACTGGGTGCTGTTTAGTTTTGAGAAGATGCTCGAGAGCGATGAGTGATTGCCGATGACTGGTGTTGAGCCGACGGCGCCATGTTATGTATTCCCAGGTGAACACCTGAGTGGACTCGAGCTGCATGCTTCATTACATCACGATGCGACTTCACGGAGAGGTCGAGACAAGAGTGGATGGGGACCTTTCCTTTTCTCTTCAGGGGCACCAGATCGGGCCAAGGGGGCAAGTTTCGACCCACTTCATGACGGCGATGTGGCCAAAGCCAAGTCACGTGAAAATGGCGTGCCGACTCGGGATGCTGATTGGCCGATAGCGGGCCCCAGCCACACCCATCGCGTGGCTCGGAGCCGAAAAATGGGAAGCAGCGACCCCCGTCCCCCCCAAGGCCCAAACCCAACACCATCTGGCAGCCTGGTCACGCGCATTGCCCACCTCATCCGCAATCCTCGCCAGCCTCAAAAGTCCTCACTATCGGATCCCGATCGCCCGCCAGCCCACATCTCCACTCGGCCACCACCTTGCCGCTCCTGGCTTTCGCTGACTCTGTCGCCCGTCGCCGTATCCCTCTCATCGCGCTTCTCCTCGCTCCTTCTGTCACCGTCACCGTCACCGTGCCCCCGCGTCGCTCCGTCCTCCGCCCATCCCCAACCGTGGCGTGGCCCCCTCCCCGATTTCGCGCCGGCCGCCTCGCTCGCACTTGATTGTATGGCGCATTGATCGGCCTTTGTTCGCTACGCCACTTGACACGCCGTGTCGCTGCTCAGAACACCCTCCTCTCACGCCTCTCCAACGCCGACGACTGCCGCGCCGTGTCCGCGCGCACTGCGAGAAACCGTGGCGGCGCTCACGATCCTGAGTCACAACGAACCCTCGGAGCTGTCCCTGCAGCAGCACCTCGAACTCACCCCCGACCTGGCCGCGTACACAAACCTCACCGTCGAGGGGGACCCCGAGCCTTTGATGATGGCACAGCCCGTGCCTCATCAGCCCACCGACAAGAAGCGCGTCAAGGTTTATGAGCTGCGCAACAATGACTGGTTCGACCGAGGCACCGGCTTCTGCACCGCTTCCTTCGCGACGGTAAGCTACACTCGCGCTGCCGATACGGCTCTGTGTTCCTCGCGCCTGAGCTTCGTCGCTGACATAACTTCCCCCATAAGCAGACCGAAGATGGCCGAAAAGATCCACGAGTCATCGTTGAGTCCGAGGACCAGCCCGAGCGCCTCCTCCTAGAGACCAAGATCCAGAAGGAGGATGGATTCCAAAAGCAGCAAGGCATGTCGCAAGCCCCATGTTCGCCTTGGATGTCAAATCTGACGCTTTCTGCAGAAACCCTCATCGTCTGGCAAGAGCCGGGCAGTGGTGTGGATATGGCCCTAAGTTTCCAGGAACCTGAGGGCTGTGCAATGATATGGTATGTCGCGTCATCTACGTCGCGCGTCGAGGCATGTCGAACAGCTGCTAATTCTTCTCAGGCGGTTTGTCAGCAGTGTTCAGCAGTCATTCCACAACAATCTAGCTGGCGCCGGTACGTGGAACTGTCCTTTATCTGGAAGGGTTGCTTGCTGATGCCCCATGTTTAGACGACGGACTCTCTGATGACCTCGCCATCGAGGTCCCCGCCACCATCAACCTCCCCAACGCCGAACTGGGAAACCTCCCGGAGATCGAATCGAATATGCGAATTATGAGTTCATCAGCGAATGGCCGGGATGCTCTTGCTAAATCCATCATGGCCGAAGACTACATCGGCCGTCTCATCCCTTTGGTAGAGATAGCGGAAGATCTCGAGAGCTTACAAGATCTGCATAGATTATGCAACATCATGAAGACGATTATCCTTCTTAACGACACATCGATTATCGAACATGCGGTTTCCGACGAATGCGTATTGGGAGTGGTTGGCGCGCTGGAATACGACCCTGATTTCCCTAGTCACAAGGCTAACCATCGTCACTGGCTGGACAATCAAGGTCGATACAAGGAAGTGGTTCCCATCGAGGACGAGCAGACTCGAAGGAAAATTCATCAGACATACCGTCTCCAGTATCTCAAGGACGTCGTTCTTGCCCGAATCCTCGACGACCCGACCTTTTCCGTTCTCAACTCCCTCATATTTTTTAATCAGGTCGACATTGTTCAGCATCTTCAAGGGAACGGAGCATTCCTCAACGAGCTTTTCGGCATCTTTAGCTCCCCAACCCCCGATCAGAAGAGAAGAAAGGAGGCTGTCTTGTTCATTCAGCAGTGCTGCGCGATTGCCAAGAACATTCAGCCGCCGGCTCGACAGACATTGTACAACAACTTCATCGCCCATGGGCTTCTCCAGGTCATTCACTTCGGATTGCGGCATGGCGACGTCGGGGTTCGAGTGGGAGCCACAGACATCCTGATCTCCATTATCGATCACGACCCACAGATGATTCGCCAGACCATCTATCGACAGATGCATGAGAATCAGTCGCCGCTGACGGACTCTTTAATCGACCTGCTCCTGGTGGAGGTCGACCTTGGAGTCAAGTCTCAGATCTCGGAAGCTCTCAAAGTCCTCCTGGATCCTGGTGCACCAGTTCAGGGCACGGAAGCCTTTGTGAAGGCCAATGGCGAATTTGCAGGCCGGCCACGACCACAGCCGACTATCGATCCCCAGCAGGATGTGTTCTTGACCCGGTTCTACGAGCGATCCGCCCCACGCCTGTTCAAACCTCTACTTGACTTGGAGAAGAGGACGGACATGAACTTCCCTGCACAACAGGCATCCATGTTCACGTACCTGATCGAGATTCTCTGCTTCTTCATTCGTCAGCATAATTTGCGATGCAAGTTCTTCGTCATGACGAATAACATTGCGCAGAGAGTCGCTCAGCTTCTTGAGTGCCCAGAGAAGTACTTGCGATTAGGTATGATTCCTCCCTTTGGCCTGCATTTCCCTCTCTAACAATGCCACAGTTGCTATTCGTTTCTTCCGATCTTTGATTGGACTCCAAGACGAGTTCTATGTCAGGCATTTAACTGAGAAACAGATTCTGGGACCAATTCTCGAGGTTCTGATCGAGACGATGCCTAGGGACAATCTCTTGAGTTCTGCATCCCTGGAATTCTTTGAGTACATTAAGAAAGAGAACCTCAAGGATCTCGTCAAGTACCTCGTCGTGAACTATCGGGAAAAACTGCTCAGCCTCAACTACATGCCAACGTTCCGAGACATAATCCTGCGATACGACCAAACGCAGGGCTACACATCGAACATGGACTACTTTCTGGAGGCTGAAGATGAATTGGGTCGCAGACCACCTCCGAACTCAAGGCTCATGGAGCAGATCACTGTCGAGCAGGAACAGGAAGACTACTGGGCTACTTCGGATGATGAAGATGATCAACAAGCAAAGGATGCTGCGAAGACACCCTCGACCAACGGCTCTACTCCCTCAAAGCTCCTCGTTGATTACGCTTCAGACGAAGAGGCAGACGAAAATCTGGATCCGAAGGCATCGCTGGAAGCTCAGCAGAGTGAGAGTGGATCGGAAACCGCGACTTCTCCTGGCGATGGAGGCATTGGCACAGTACCACCTCCTGAAAGACTCTCGGAAAAGCGCCGCCGTGAAGAGGACGAGGAAGTGGATGAGTTGGGCAAGTTGGCGCAGAACAAGCGGCGCAACAGCAGCGGCCCCGGAACCCCCGTGTCCGGCGTCGCGCATCCTCCTCTGCGAAGACGCAAGAGCTTCACAACTGGCTCGGGGAATGGCGCTCACAAAAAGATTGCCATCAGCCTCTCTCCTTCCATCCGGACCGGCGGCGGATCGCGATCTGACGAGGAGCCTTGATCACTCTTTTCCTAGTTCTTTCGGCGATGGCGTAAGGGTTACGGATTCTTTTTTTTGGTTTATCATTCAGGGACGAGGTCAGAAACGCGGGTTGACGAGGCTTCTTACCTGGCCGGACTCAGCCGGGTAAGGAAGGATAGGAGAGGCTGGCGTTGTGTTTGCTTCTTTTTGTGATTTGCGCCAAGCGTCCACGAGTTCTCCGCTTGCGTCCTCAACGTTGCCTCGACGGAGCAGCGGGGCTCGCGACGCCTGGTCTAATGGTTGTGCTAGGACTAGAGTCGGCCTTCTAGGTGATAGAGTCGCCGAAGACCGGCGGCATGGCATATTCTGTGGAGGACACGAAGTTTTCCGCGAAGAGAGATTGGCAGGATCGCGATGGAAAAGACAAAGAGGGAGAGCAAGGCTGCGGAAAGACATCGGCAGCACAGGGTGTGTGCGGGCGATGGCTCTTGTGTTGTGTATCATACATATATCATGTTTCCCCGAGCTTGTCCACGCAAGGGGCAAGTCGGGGCCTCGGGATCAGGGTCAGATGGAACTGATCCCAGGTCAATTTCATCATGACTGAATGAACTGAAGACCGATTTAGATGTCAGATGCACCCGTTCATGGAGGACGTGTATGTGTGATGGTGAAGAAGACCTAATGCTGAAGTTACGGTCAGGGGAGCGACTATCCTGCGTGCCCAGACATCATGGTTGTGAATCAATCTAAAACAGGCTCTGGGCCATCGTGTGTAACTATAAGTAAGACTCTATGTGCACTCAGTACGGGACGTCTACTGATAGCCTCGATCCAAAACCCGTAGAATCCTTCATGATTCTAACCATAACCAAACGTGACCCTTTCTAGAGCTTTCTAAACTGTTTTGACCATTTTTCATAGCCTTCAATCATCTGCTTCGTAATGTTGCGCGGCATCCGATCCAGCGCGCCCTCCAAGTCAGCCATCTTCACCTGTGGCTTGGTGGCTGCCTCGCTCTCGTCATCGTCATCGAAAGAGCCCTGCGCCATGACGCAGGCGTCGTTGCAGGCGGCCTTGATTTCGGCGCCCGAGTGGCCTTCAGCGCGGCGTGCCAGTTCTGATATGTTGACGTCGTCGGCGACGGGCAGGCCACGCGTGTTGACCGTGAAGATTGTTTCACGAGCGGTCTGGTCTGGCGGGCCGACGTATAAAACCTGATCGAAGCGACCCGGGCGCATGAGAGCCGGATCGATAGCCTCCGGGCGGTTAGTGGCGGCGAGGACGAGGACGCCCGTGAGGGTTTCGAAGCCATCCATCTCGGTAAGGAGGGTGGTGAGCATGTTGACGGCACCCGTGTTGCGGGAAGCGGAACCCCCTGAGCCCGTGCGCTGGCCACCGATAGAATCGATCTCGTCGAAGAAGATGATGGAGGGCGAGGCGGCACGGGCACGCTCGAAGAGGGTACGAACGGCGCGCTCAGACTCGCCGACATACATATTGAGTAGCTCGGCTCCCTTGACGGCGAAGAAATTGAAACCAGACTCGGTAGCAGTGGCTTGGGCGGAGAGGGTCTTGGAACAGCCTGGAGGGCCATAAAGTAGGATTCCCTTTCCAGGGGGTCGTAGAAACCGCTCAGGATTCTACAGACAAGGTCAGTAAAGAAGCAAACAACAAGAATACCGGCACGGCCGAGAAGAGAAATGTGAGCATACCTTGGTGTACTTGACCATGAGGTTGAGAGCCTTCTTCAGAGTATCCTGGCCACCAATATCTTTCCAGTGGATGGTTGGAGGATTCAAGTTGATGTCGTTCATGGCAGTCGGCCGAGTGTTGCGCAGGGCTTTCTCGAGGTCCGCCTTCACCAGAAATTGTTCTTCGCCAGAGGTAGCGTCGACTCCCGCATCGTCAAGACGGGTGCCGAATATTTCCAGGGCGTTTGACACTAGCCTGCCGATGTCGTTTGGATTGAATGCGTGCGTTCGCTCTGCAATGTTGGCGAGAAGCTGTTCCCTCTCATCCGACTTGATGGGCGGGTCGACAAACTTGAGGATATCGAGGCGCTCCAAGGCACGCGGGATGGGCAAAGCGATGTTTTTGCAAAAGCGGGTGAGTTTCTGAAGCTTAGGAGGAACGTCAGTGAAATAGTCCAAGCATGTTGCAATGACTACGAGCTTGGGCAAGGCGTTGTTGGCGACAGCGAGGGCAGAGAGGCTGTCGAGTTCCTCGCCGATGGCTTCGACAACTGAGTCACGGTTGGATCGGTCTTTGCTGATAAGCCCATCTAGCTCATCAATGAGAATTATACTCGGCTGCTGGGTCTGGGCGAGCTTGAAGGTCTCCCGGATTGTCGCGAGCTTGTCAGATGGCTTGATCCAGTGTACGCGGCCCCAATTAGTCGCAGCAATGCGCTGCAGAATAAAGGTCTTGCCGGTTCCTCGGCCGCCATGGATGATGAATCCGCACGACTGGCGTTCTTTCCTGGCGTAAAACGGACGGCAGAAGCCCCTGAGAAAGCTGTTGATAAATTTGACCTGGGCGGGAAAGCCAGGCACGCCAGTCAGAATTAGGTCGCCACCAGGCTCGCCAACTGAAGGAGCAGTCTCTTCACCTGGCTGAACGATACGGATATCAGACGTCTCGGGTTTGAAGCGAGCGACGCTGTTGGTTCGCGAGTTGACGGAGAGTACTTTGAAGTTCCGTCGCACCTTGTTGATGGCCACACCTTCTAGGACCATGCCTGGGAAGATGAGCTCAGCTCGATCTACGAGAAGTTAATGCTGTTTCCAAGTAAATAAGTTGTCAGAAATCACCGACCGAGTGAGAGGCCCAGAGCAGGCTCCCAGACGAGGGGATACTTTCTCGCCTTTTCCGACTCGGACTTCTCGTTCGTCTCGTCCTCCACAACAACCTCGTCGGCATCGGGCGTTGAACCCGCAAGCGTAATGCGCACCTGGTCACCTAGTTTGAAGCCAGTAGCTTCCTGAAAGGCGCGAGTCATCATGACGACATTGGGACTGAGGTTCTTCTCCGGCAGAATCCAAAGCGAGGCCTCGCGCCGGATCTCGTCCTGGGCATCATCATCCTGAGCATCTCGCGGGCCGGATTCGAGGCGCCTCACGAGGCAGTGCTTGCCGTTCTCGAGAGTGCCCGTCAAGGATAGTAGCGAGTCCTTGCTCACGTAGATGCGGGCGGCGCCCAACAGGCTGGACTTTTCAAGGCTGGTGTTGGACAATGGCCGGACCTTGGCGTCCAGGCTCGAGACGAGCATGGCGGGCAGAATAAGCAGGGCGGCGTTGCCTATAACCATACGACGGCACAGTTGTTGACAGCCCCGTTGGAAGTGTCAAGTTGTCAAGCTGTGAAGTCAAAAAGTTGTAGTTGACGAGTTTGTAGTCAAGTTGCCGGGTTGCGTGGGGATTGTCGCAACTATTTAGTGGGTGGGAAAGTTTTCAGCGTGCCTTCCTCCAAGTCACATTGGTTAGGTGTGTGTGGGTGTGTATCGGGTGTAAGAGCCTGGCCCCACGCTGGGCAAGAACAGAAAAAGATCAAGAAGAGGAAGAAGGGAAATATGCGTAAATAGTCTGTCAGTATTTAAAACTTGGATGGCTCTATCTTATAACAGTGAATATGCCGGGGTATTAGAGGGACGAAGATTCGTTGCGAATGCCCCTCAGCTTGGATAATGTCAGTGGCATTCCGCTCTTGGTTCAGATCATGACTTCTGTGGGTATTTGCAAGTTGCCCTTGACAGTATGACTTCAATGTCATTATGGCCTTAAATTTACCCTAGGAATAAACTTGGGTCTCATGTTTATCCCCAAAGTAAAGCAATACCTCTTGAATCCCTTCCATCTCCTCTCAATCAAAACCCTCTGAAGCGGCACACCCCGGTACATTTCCAGGCGAGCGGAGACCCCCACCAGCCAAGATAACCCGCCGCTAAACCAGATCAGATCCATTCGACCCCCTATCGCAGCGCCGGCGCAAAACCACCCAAGCTCCGACTCCATCATGCTTCCAATTCAACTTCTTCAGCTTCATCTCCATCCCGCCCCAAACGCCCTCCTCCCAATCGCCGGGAACCCGCACATTCCCATGCTCTCCCCCGCCCGGCCGCCCGCATGATCCGCCCACGATGGCTCGCCCACGCAAAGGCGCCCTCCCGAGTCGCCGCCCCGCGAGCTAGACGCCTGAACATGTTCCCTTGGCTGCATAACGCTGGTACCGGCGACGACAAGTCAAAGACCATCCCCCGCTCGACTTCGGCAGAAGCCTCCGCCCCTACGACGAAGACTACCACGGCACCGAAGACGGCAGCGCCGAAGCTGGCGACACCAAAGCACCAACACGAGTCCCCGCCGTGGCGGAGGCAGAAGACCTCCGGCCCCATCGAGGAGATACTCCTACCCCATGAACTGGCGGCCCGCACGCGAGCTCGTGACAACCTCGGCCGTCGCATCGTCCTCCCCAAGATCCCCAAAGTCGCCAGCCCCGAGAAGAGCCAGATGCTGGTCATCGAGGGACTGAGCCCCAGCCTCCGGTCGAGCGACTTCTCCCGTCTCGCCGCTCGCGACATCTCCGATTGGAAGTCCGGCGTCAGCGAAGGTCCGCCGCTTCTCTTCCGATCATGTCCATCGCCAGACTGACAGACAGGCTGAACCCGGACTCTAGTCCACCAAGAACGCGATCCCTGGACTCTCGAACCACTCGGAAACTACCGCATCTCCTTCGCCTCCCACGCTGCCGTCCGAGTCTACCAGGCCAAGCTCGATCGCATCTTCCGCGTCGCCCAGATCAAGATGCACTCCACCACGGGGCTGTGGACCGCCGCCGTCCCTCCCCATTTGCGCAGCTCCGAGGCCAGCCCGGCGGAGGAAGAGGCGGCCTTCACCATTGCCCCCGGCTCCGCAAGCTCTCATGCCGGCCGCCTCCAAGCCGAATTCTCCCGCGTCAAGGGCAAGTGGCCTTGGCAGCTCCTCGTGGCCAAGCTGATCAAGGAATCCGGCTTCACCCTGGAACCTGCTGTGGTCCTCCTCAGCCTGCACCCCTCGACGCTCTCCGCCAAAGACCTGCAGGCCTTTATCGACGAAGACGCCCATGCCCGTAACGAACCCTGGGCAACTAGCAAGCCCTACCACCTCGCCACCTCCCTCTACGAAGACCAGAAGATGTTGACCCGGGGGTCTACCCGCGTCGCGCTACCCCAAGTCCATGCCTTCCGCCAGAAAATCCGGAATCGCTTCATCATCATCTGCGAGTCCCCGGATGTCGCCTGGCGTTTCATCCGTAGCTGGAACCAGCGCACGCTCACCAAAGAAGTTGAAGGACAAGTCCAGCGAACGGTGCTCACGGCATCTTTCATAGAAGTGTAACAAGAGAACTAGTAAAGAACTGGACCAAAAAAACATGATAATAAACAAGACCTTTTCTCTCTCCCCCTCCGATCCGTGCCTGCTTCTGCTCTCCAAGGCGACCTAGTTCACAAGGTAGCACCCTTCACTGTTCCACTCTTATCATCTCTGCTTTCCTCCTCGCTCCCTTGGCGGACCATTTCCATGCAGGTATCAAGTCTCTTTGGCATCGAAGCCGCAAACAGGCACACAACGGTAGCAACGTGTATTAGACCCAGATCAAAAACCGAAACTCCAGACCATATTTGCTCTCTAAGGGTTGGGAAGGCCGACCGGGGCGAATAGACATGACCCGAGCCTCCCGTGCGTGATTGTGCCTCTTTCTTCCTCCTCACTGAGGCCGCCGCCCTCGCTGAATCTGTCACCCACTCATTCGTCTCTCTCGAGCCATCCCCTCCGGCACTCATCCACTTCTCTCCAATTCTCCATCTTCTCTGATCCTGAGCAATCCTCACAGGGACGCTGGCTGATACACGTCATGTGCCATGGTAACTAAAACGAGTAAAAATAAAGAGCAAGTGGATAGCGACGGATGCGAGCTGCTTCTTCGTTGGAGCGTTTAACAGCACTTGCTACCACCACTATCGCTCTTGTCGCCGACGTTGACGCCGCTTGCCGCGGGTTGCTCATTCTTGGAGTTATCGATCAGGCGCTTCTTGATGTCGGCAGCTAGGCTATAAAAGGCCTTGTCGATATTGATGTTGCTCTTGGCAGAGACCTCGAGGAAGGGGACGCCCAGCTCGTCGGCGAGACCCTGACCCTGTTCGGTCGAAATGACACGCTTTTCCTCCCAGTCGCACTTGTTGCCGATCAGGATCTTGTTGACGCCCTCGGTGGCGTGCTGCTCTACGTTTGCAAACCAGGTTCGAATGTCTGCGGGGTGCCTCAGTGTCAGCATTTCTTTCGCGGTTGGGCGACAATCATCATGTCTTCAAGCATATAGGTGTTCCTATCGGGGCTTCGATGCGTAGGCGCTGGCAGCGAGCAACGACGACGACGACAATGGACGATAACGGCTCCCGTGCCAAATTGCGAACCCAGGACGGAGAGTGGTGAAACAGAAGAGTGCCTGCGAAAGACGGAAGAAGGTAGTGGACGTACTGTTGAAGGAGCGCTCATCGGTGACGTCGTATACGAGCAGGATGCCCATGGCACCGCGGTAGTAGGCGGTGGTGATGGTGCGGAAGCGCTCCTGACCGGCGGTGTCCCAGATCTGAAGCTTGACGCGCTTGCCATCGAGTTCAATGGTCCTGATCTTGAAGTCGATGCCGATAGTGGTGATGAAGGACGGGGTGAAGGAGTCTTCGCTGAAGCGCAGCAGACAGCATGACTTGCCGACGCCGGAGTCGCCTATCAGGAGCAGTTTGATCTGTTTGCGGGTTCGAGTCAGCGGGAGCGGTCGTGGGAGAAGGGCAACGCAGCGCCCCGGGCCAGGCGATGGGCATTTCCAAGTTGGAGTTTGCTGGGGGAGGGGATTGCGATGGCAAAGCCGCTGGATGCTGAACGCAAGACGCTATACGCAGAAGGCAGGGGGTGCGGGCACGGCGGGCAGCGGCGGTGGGGGAGGGACAGGCAGGAGGAGAGGTCGGATCGTACCAGGAAGTCGTAGTTGCGATTACTCGACATGATGGCGGATAGAAGCGGTAGCGGCGGCGATGGCGACGGCGACGGGGGAGGCGGCGAGGAGTCGGAATCGGACGGGAGGAGGGGAGATGAGGTCGTCGAGGTTGGAGAGGCTGAGGTCGAGTCGCGGAGGAGATGAGGTTTGGGACTTTGAGACTTTGGGGACTCGGGGACGGGACTTGGGACTTGGGACAGCGCAGTAGGTACTATTACCTTAGGCAGGCGGCAGGTCACAGGTGGGTGGGTTATGTCAGGTCCAGGTTCTGGGTCCAGTCCAGCGGCGGCAGGGCAGGCAGGTGACGACGGAGGGCGGAGGATGGGGGGATGGGGGATGGGTGATAGCCCGGCGATGGATGGCTGGTGGTGGCGGGATGCGCGTACTATCCATGGGTGCTTAGGCGGTAAAGAGCCGCTGTAGCGGTGCCAGCTAGCGGTCACTGTCCGCTAAACGAAGGTACGCAGGTACCTCTCCCAGGGTCCATACTAGTACTTACCATCTCTCCCCCTCGAACTAGGTACTCCATACGAACGGATAACCTAGGTACCTACCTACCTAGTAGGTAGTGCCAGTGTCTTGTAGTCCGGTCTATTGCTTGGGCCGGCCGGCTAACTGGTTCGCAAGGGATTTGATTTCTGCTGCTTGAAAGCCTTGCGTCGCTGCAGAACTGCTAGAAGTGACGTGGAGGCTTCCATGGGTTGTTAGCGGGCAAAGCCCAGTGGTGGTGGTGGTGATGCTGGTGGTGAGAGGTGCTAGCAAGTTGACCTAGTCTCGTTCCGCAAGTCCGCAAGGTGAGGTTGGAAGAGGAGGTGCAGACGGGAAGGATGCTTGGCATGGAGAGCCCGCATGATCGAGACTCCGGACTTGGAGACGTCGTCCCAAGTATCACAGCTGCCTACCTACCTAGGTATCTACCTACCTACCTACTTAGCGACCTACCCAGATTGTACATTATGCTTGACAATCAATCCTGGGCACATCCGAACAAAGCAATCCATCCTGACAGATGCCTAAACGGGCAAACACTCAAGTTGACACGCGACGATCCATGGATATCTATCACAAAATTACACCCAATGCCTTGGATGCGGACGGTCAAGAAAGCAAGTACCTAATCAATCAATTTCAGCCTCTATCTATGCCCAGGGCTCAGCACTACGTCCGAGTCGGGATCCCCTGCCAGCGGTCTGCAAAACCGCATCCCCCTTCTCAAGCCTGGTCTTTTCTTTTCTTTCCTTCCTCTCTGATTGACTCGTGGCATCACAGCAGCATTCCAGACCCCTGAGGCGGCGGCGCCGCCGCCCATGAAGCGGCCCTGCCGTTGTGGCGCTGCCTCTACGCCCTTGTCCCCTTTTGGGCTCTTGTCTCTCTTTTGGGCCAAGCACCAATCAATCGAGTGCTTGAGGTTTTTTGCTTCTTTGCGTCTTCGACGTCATCGTTGCCACATCTCCTACAATACAGGCTCCGAATGCCTCGGGTCACCATCACGAGCAACAGCCACGACGACGTCTTCGGCATCTGATGATGCATACTCAGCCACCGTTTCCGCCTGATTTTACGTTTGACGTCCTTACATAAATGTGCAGTGCGGTACAGACCCGCTACGCATTGCTGAGCCTCCCTTCTCATATCTCCCTGCGTCATGGCTCTCCTTCCTGAATGACTTCCGCTGTTTCATCCCTCTCCCGCTGGCAATGTCTCATCACCCTTCAATCAACCCGGCACGCGCCGCTTACAGCCACTTCCGTAGTCTCAGAGCGCTTCATCAGCCGTTGCCGTGAACACAGTAATTAACACCACCTGGCCTTAACTACACGCACGGCTTAGTACCTGTGGCGTCTCATATCAGTCAGTGCGCTAGCAAATGGAAACTTGGGCAAAATTCCTCGCATTGAGATAGTTGCTCATCGAGCTCGTGTAAGTAAATTTTGTTACTTGCAAATAATCACCGATCCAGTTCAAACCGTTATCCAGGTCAAGACCCCGTCACCAAAAAGAAGTGAATTGTCAACCCAAAAATCCATAACCAAATTGTACATAAGTCGAAGTGAAATGAAGGCATGGGGGCCTCTCTCCTATCCAAACTCCCCATCTTACCCCCTTTTAAGCATCATCAGAGAGAAAGAAGGTGTTTAGTCGCATTTGCCAAAGGGAGACTGGCATCCGCAGCTGCAGTGGCGCGTCTTGCGACCACACTTGCCCTTCCTGGAACAACAGTTACCGAAGCTGCTGCCCTCACAGGTCTGGCCCGTCTCGCCGCCGCATCGGCCATCCTCGGATACCTTCAGGCCTCCTTCGTTGCCGGAGCTCTCGGACGTCTGCTCGGGCTTGGCGGAGTAGGTCGAGGTCGGGGCTTCCGACTCTTCGGGCGCCACATAGACAGAGGTCTCTTCGGCGGAAGCTTCGTCGGTGGTGGCAGTGGCCTTGGTGGTGGTGGTAACAGGCGCCTCGTAAACAGAGGTCTCCTCGGCGGACGCCTCATCGGTAGTGGCGGCTGCCTTGGCAGTAGAGACTGCCTTGGTGGCAACGGCGGCCTTGCTCGTGGTAGAAGCCTCATCACTAGAGTCGTCGGAGCTATCGCCGCCGCTCACAGGGGTGCTCTTGAAGGTGCCGTACGGGGTAGGGATAGGGCCGGGAACATCGGCAAAGACCTCATCCAGATCGAAGTCAGGGAGGCCATCGTAGTTACCAGCCTCACAGTTGTCGCCAACCTTGGTGCAGTAGTTGTTCCAGGTAGTGCAGCCCGAGTTGCCGCTGGGGGGGACGCTGTCCCAACAGGTGTCGGCCTGGTTCCAGCAAACCTCGGCGGAAGCCCAGCAACCCTTCTGATCCGAGTAGTCATCAAGAGCCTTGCCGCACCAGTTGGCGTTTTTGGCCAAGCAACCCTCGGGAATGACACCGTCCTTCTGGGTCTGCTTGCTGCCAATAGAGTCGGAGGAGGGAATGTAGACATCGGGACCAGGGATGGGGTACTCGCCAAGGGGAGTCTCGTAGATGTTGAAAGTAAGACCAGCGTCATCCTTGGAGAGGTAGCCAGGGATGCTGACTTCGTACTTCTCAGGGATCTCCAGTTCGATATCAGGGCCGTTCTGAATGTAGATCTGAGCGCAGCCAGTGTAGAACTGAGGGTCGCCTTCCACGGCAGCGTGGAGGGCAAGGACCTCTGGGCGGACGAGGTAGTAGCCGGCAGGGAGACCGGTGGGCAGGTCGACAGACAGATGCCCGTTGTTGGCACGGAGGGTATCAGTGCACCAGGTGTCCTTGTCGACGTCGTAGCCATCCTCCCAGACTTTGAACCAGCCACTGCCAGCGGCAGAGTCGCTGAACATATCGTCGACCTTCTTGAGGTAGACGCTGCAAGGGCCCTTGTGGCCCTCGGCGATGGCACCCTCACTATCGTACGCGGGAGACTCGCGGAACTCAAAGGTCAGCTGGGAGCCGCTGGAGGCAGGACAGATGAACTTGACAGCCTTCTCGCCATCACGACCTATACCACCATCATATTAGTCCGGTTGTGTTCCTCACATGTGAAAGCACCAGGTAGGTATAGGAGATGTGGGTTGTAGAGGGTACATACCACAGGCCATACCATCACCATTCAGGGGGTAGATGGGACTGTTGGCAGTCGAAGCATCTGAAGGCTCACGGACACAAGTTCCGTCACCTTGGTTGGTGCCATCGACGTAGAAGGTGGTGAAGAGGGTGTGGGCACTCGCAGCAGAGGCGAGGCTGAGAGCGGTAGCGAGGAACTTCATGATGAAGAGAATGTTTTGAAAAGGTGTTACGAAGTGTGAAGAAAACGGTGAACAAGGTGAGCAGAAAGCCGGTTTCTGCTTTTTGAAGCCGCTGGGGCAAAGAAGTTGTCACTGCTGGTTGCTGAAAAAGGGAAGAGGTGCGTTGGTGACAGCGAACGAAGGAGTGACTGAATCAAATGAAGAAACGAATGAAGGAGTGAATGAATGAATGAATGAACGAATCTCTACTAGGAGAGTTAGGAACGAGGAAAGCACGGAAGAGCAACTTCTCAACACCAGATTGAGGAAGATGGGTGACAAGAGAAAAAAGGAAGAGGAGGCATCACAGGAAGGGCTGGAGTCCTTGATATACCTTGATATTTTGCGCCCCCCTTCGAGAGATGGATCATGGATGGATGCAGCTCCTACAGCAAGCATCCCAACCCCAGAGCACTGAGAAACGCCCCATCAGCCCAAGCCCGGGAAACACAAGATTGGCTGATGACTGATGACCGAAGGCAAACAAACGCAGGCGCTCTCTCCGTGGCGGCGGCATGGGACCGGACCCGAGCCAGGGCCTGTTGGGCCGGCGTCTAACATGTCACAGTCCCACAGAGCGGTGGCCTCGTTCCGCGCAGCCAAGGGCCCCTCCCTCCCTCTCAAACATGTGGCTGGCTGCTTAGTCCAATCCTTAATCCCTCCTCATGGGGGGGCGTCTCTTGGCAGGATGAACGCAGGATGCGGCGGGCGACACGGCGTTTTGTTAGCTCACCCGTCGGCAATCAAACCGGGGGATCAGTGGACGGGGATGGAGACATGGGGGCAGGCAGGCCTGGACGATCTCCCACCGACCAAGATTGGCGGCCACGGTCTGTTCCTTCGCCAAGACCAACGGACGTGCCAACATGAAACGAAAAAGAAGGCATCGCGCAGCCTCACTCTCCCCGTGCGTCCGCGTCCGCATCTGCATCTGCACCTGCGTGTATCCTCCTCTCGCGCTTGGCCTCCTGCGTCTCGCCTCCCGTCTTTCTTTCGCCTCCCGCTCCCTACTCCTCTGCTTCTCTCTCTTCTCTCTCCCCTCTCTGTGCGGGTTATCCTGTAAACTCCAGCTGCGGGTGGGGTTCTTGGCTAAAACAGCCCGGGACGTCGACAGCCAACCGATCCAAGCAGCCGAAACGGAATGGCTGCAAGCCAACGGAGGTTTCTTGTCGCGGGCTGCTGCGGGTGATATGCAAGGTACGGCAGGGCGCCTGTTGGTTGACATTGCTTTGCGGTGGCGGGTTGTGTTTTTCTGTGCGTGCCCAAGTACATACAAGTCACTAAAGAGCAGTGCACTTCGTAATGGCCTGAGGAATAAATACATCACATCTCACATTCGTACAGTCCCCATCCTGTCCCGGCAGGATCATCCCCCACCAGAACCCGGCGTCCCACCAGCTGCATCGGCGGCGTGCAGTGGCATCAGTGGTGAGACCTTGAAAGCCTCCTCAACTTCCTCCCGGGCGCCAGGCAAGGCTCTCTCAGCTGCGCACATCCATGCCCACTTTACCCCTGGCTGCGGATGGGCCTAGATTCAAGGGTCAGGGCAATCATTGATTCAGTATCCGTACCCCAGCGCCGGGTCCCAGTCGTGAGTCGCTGACTCGTTGACCCGAAATAAAGTTAACGTCATGTTAAGGCGTTGAATTCAAGATGGGAGCCCTGATCCACCGTCAAGTCAAGTCTTCCGTCTCCGTCTCCAGGATGCAACACTGACTGAATGGCTCAACACCAAGCCAAGATCTTCGGCAACTTCGGACGAAAGCAATCACAAACTAGGCAAGCATCGCAATCCAGCTCAAGAACGACAGCAAACTTTCAGGGATCAAGCCCCAAGCTTCCATCTCCCCAGTTAATAAGCCAGGGGCAGCACTATCCATGATTCCCCTCAAACCTCAAACCCAGAACCTGCTAAAAGACCAAGGGTCGACGTACGCAACCAACGAGGAATAGGTCAGAGTAAAAAGGATCTACGCTCTGAAAAGCTAGGTCCAGGATGCAGTCGGAACACTCCCGCTGTCATCCCATCTCCTGACGTACCTTACAGCTGTCTCCCACATTGCCATCCCACATTTTACTCTTTGGCGATCCTCTCATTCCCCCCATCAGTCAACAAGCCATCGCCAACACAGTCGGCATTGCGCCCATGATCCCAGCAAGGATTTCTATCGGTTGGCTGTATGCTGCAATTGAGGGATTCGCGTTTGCTCATCAATCTCCGTCTGCTCAATTACCCCCGTTTTATGATCGATTGCCGCACCGCTCCCAAGCCAACGCATGTGTCGACCACGCACCTATCATCAACTATTGATTGATCCCTCTTCCATCCTCCACACTACCTCATCTGATGTCTCATTCTCCGCCCAAACCCCCTTGCTTCGCCTCCTCCTCGCCGCTCACAAGCCAAGGTAACACAATATACCCAAAAAGGTAGTCGACTTGCGAGCGCCTCCGTAGGCACAAGGATCCCCGCAGCCCTGGCCTGCTTGTCCAGCCAACAAACGAAACGAAACAAACATAAGAAAACAGCCTCCGCTGAGATTATCAGAAATCGAATTCTTCTGCAGCCCTCGTGCGACCGCCTCGTCCCAGCCGGGCCTAGAACTCATCAATATTTAGAATGTAGGAGAAGCGGCGGCCGCCCTTTCGGCCACCAGCGCATTGGGGTACTGAAGCATCCGGACGGGCCGCCGCCTGTGAACCAATGGATGCGTTGCCCCTGCGTCTTGACGGAACATGGGAATCCCGTCCTCATTTTTGTCTTACACCCAACGGCAGTTGCTATTTGCTGGCTTCTGCAGAGTGTTGTAAAGCTCCCGGTTGTCTTTCCCATTTCGTATCCTTTAGGCGAGTTTTGGTTTTCTCTCGGCATCCTCACATCATATCACATTGCATGCATGCGTGCGTTCTCCGCCGTCTCCGGCCTTCATGCACCGGCCCGTGGCCATGTCTGATATTGAAAAGGCAAAATGCAAGAGTGGAGATTGAAACCGAACTTTCGGCGCGACCAACATGACGACTTTGCAGCATAGCATCCGGGGCTCTTCTCCAACATTCCCTCTCCTGCATGTCATGTCGTGCCTGGTCTTGTTTCCCCCGCGCCTACTCTACATGTTCAACATCTGCTACTCTCATCCTGTAGTGTCTTTTGCAAAACAACAGTTTGCCCCGTCTTCGACAACATCTGCCGCTCCATTATGGTACAGTATGGTACACTTTGGCTCATCGTGGATCGGGGGTATCTTATTCGTTGATCTTGGCGAGGATCCTACAAGTGGTGCTCGGTTAGTATCATGACCATGGGCCGAGGACCCTGCGTGTGGCTTGAGAGCCAGGCGGTTACTCACTCGCTGTCGCGGAACAACTGGTAATCTTCCTCGCCGGCCTTGACAGGCGAGCCACCGAACTGCAAGCACGTTAGCCCAGCCATCCTACACGTTCCAACGTCCCATTGGGCGCTGCAATATCATCATTTGTCATCATACCTGGGGGATCAGGACGCGGTCACCGATGGCGACGCCCATAGGCAACCGGTTGCCCTTCTTGTCGAGTGCACCGGGGCCGACAGCCAGAACCTTGGCCTCGTTGAGCTTCTCGACGCTGGACTCGGGCAGGAAGATGCCGCTGGCGGTCTTGGTCTCGGCCTTGACACGCTGGACAAGAACACGGTCCAGCAGAGGGACGAGGCTTCGGATGGAGCGAATTGAGGTGGCCTGCAATGCACAAGTCCCAGTCAGCTTTGTTTTGTTTCATTCCGTCATTTGCGTCCTTCAATATGGGGATCTTCTGCCATCCATTGCTTCGTTGAGGAACAGTTCAATTGCCGAGGACATCAAGCCGAACGTCTTCCGAGGAAGCCACCACTCAGCAATCCCACTCCACGTCACAACTATGGAAGAAAAGGCCAGATATGGGGATCCACGCACCATTGTGAATGAGTTGTGAAGAGTCGAGGCGACAGTGTGATTATTCGTAGAGTCGTAACGGTGATCGAGGAGGAGTTGAGTTCGGGGAATTGATGGTCGACGGGGTTCAAATCCAGGTGGACCTCGCTTTCCAATAGCTTCCAGAAGAAAGCCAGCAATTTTTTCCCCAAGCTCGGCTCTGGATTTCGCCGGCTCCGGGACCGCCGGCGACTCGTCCCGACGTCACCGCGTAGTTACTGCACGTGCTTCAAAATCGCTTCCAAGCTCCGTTCACCGCCACGACCAATCCATGCACAGCTTTTGCAATCGAAATCACCTCTTTCTCATTGGAATAGGTTGCCTCTTCTAGCCCTGGCGCCAAATCTAATAAGCCCCATATTACCTACCAGCGGCCACCGCTTCACTCCACCTCAGATCGCTATTCCAAACATCTATCCGTAGTCATGCGCTGCTCCCAACATCTCTCATGTCCATGTCTGTCAATGTACCAATGCGCTTCCAACCATATCCCAATTTGATAGGTACCCATCAATCTCTCCAAACGCCATATCCCGGTGACAATAATGCCCGCTGCGATTCTCATCCTGCACCCGCCCAAGTCTTTCTCCTACGCCGCAGCTTCTATGCCTTAGTTCCCGGCTGCTGGTTGGCTGGCGGCTCCAGAGTATGGGTGTGGTCCTCGGCTGGAATGACCTCGCCATGGTCAAACTGCTGGCAGATTACCGTGTCAGCGACCCACGGCTCTTGCAAGATCTCATCCATTCGAACCCGAGCCTTCGGGTCAATCTCGAGCATACGGCTGACGATGTGTCTACTCTCCCTAGGGAGCAGACGCAGAATCCGCCAGGGACCCTTGATAGTCTCCTTCTTTTCACTGCTGACACCGCTCGTCGTACTAGCCGACTGTGAAGCACTGGCGGGATTTTGTTGGTTTGCAGTTCCCTCATCCTTGCGATCCTGCTTCTCATGGTGGTGCCTATCCTTAAAACTGTCTTCTGGGAGGAAATCCCTAGCCGGTGTGGTGGTCAAGTCATTGGCCGACTTGGAGGGCATGATTAATTTTCTCGGGTCATGGCCTGGGGTCGGGTCGGCGGCAAAAAGCTTGAAAGAGTTGTCGGTCATGCGCGGAAGCTTCCAGGGGAACCGTCTGAGTGTCATGCAGCAGAAAATAATCGCGAGGGACCAAATATCCACAGCCACAGCATCATACTCCTTAGTATCGTAAACTTCGGGAGCAAGATAAGGATCGGATCCAACAATGCCTATGTAATTATGTTAATCATTCGCCATTTTGTTCTTCAATGGACTTGCGTTTTCTACGTACCTTTCGCGGGAACTGTCTCGGTTTCAAAGGGATACTTGAAGACGTGGGCACTTCCGAAGTCGATGATCTTCATGATGCCCTTATCACTAACGACAACGTTGTCAAGCTTCAAGTCTCGATGGGCAAGACCCACGCTGTGCAAGTACGTGACGCCGTTGAGTATTTGCAGGAATGCGCATGTTATCTCTTCGCGTGACATCTTTCCGGTCATGACAATGGCAAACAGATCGAATGGCGCGTACTCCATTACTTCGTACCAGCGACCTTTCTCCTGCAGAATATCCAACGTCTCGATGATATTGCCGTGGTGGAGGGTAGATCCGACGCAGAACTCAGCCGTGACCTTTTTGTTGTACTCTTTCTCGGTTTCGTAAGTATGTCTGGCCCGGAATTCCTTGACAGCGAATACGGTTCCGTCGTCTTTGCGCTTCATCAACCGAACCGAGCCACCCGCTCCAGATCCCAGGAATTTGCCCAACTTGCCATAGCGCGCAGATAGCCCGTGATCGTCTGCAAAAGGTAGCTGTTGCGTAGATCTAGAGCTTGGCGGCGTCTTTGTACCCGACGGGGGTGGTGCTGGCGACGAGTCCCGTTTCTTGTGGTGATGGCTGTGTCCTGGCTTTCTGAAGAAACGCTTCAGGTCTGCCATGGACCCATGAGGGCCAGGGTGACCGTGGGTGGTAGCGGCACTATCGTTGTGAGTGAGTTCATCGCCATTGCCCTTCGCCCCGCCAAAGAAGGTAGATCCACGCTTGTCCGATAAGCTTGCTTTCGAGCTATGGGGAGAGCTGTGCTTCTTTTTCCTAGAAAAGACGAATCTGGGATCGATGGAATGCTTAGTGGGAGCTTGCGAGGGTGGTGGACGTCGGCCCTTGGCGTATGGGTCGTTGAGATCACCACCAGGGGTGATAGGCTTAGAGTAAAAGTTGGATGCGGAGCTCCGGGAGGGGCTCGAGTCTCTAGAGCCAGGCACAGAGCCGGGCCCTACGCCGAACATTCCTCGGCGATGTGATGATGACTTGTGCCGCTCCTCAGCTGACGAGGCTCGTCGAATTGAATGATCCGAAGAAGCTCTGTAAGAGGCGGGTCTCCTTTCGGGGGCCGGCGATGGTTTTTCTTGAGATGACGACGGCTGAGGGGTAATTGTTGGAGGTTCGTGAACCGCAAGGTTAGCACCCTCCTTGGCCAACTTGTCCATGCCGGCATGGCTAGATCCAGCGGGTGTAAGTGGAGGAGATGCCAAGGCTGAGAGTCGAGGGCTGCCGTGAGGAGATTGGAAGTTGACCGAGGTAGGCGTTGTTAACCTGGTAGACTGGCCGGACTCATCCTCGTTGGAAGGGACCTGGGGACAACAACGAGTCAGCATAAGCAAGCGCCAGCGCATGAGAAGGTTTGCGATTCGATGGTTTCAGCTCATGGATAAGCAGCTCGACCCCGAAAGGAGCCAAAAGCAAGTGCCCAATGAACCAATGAGTAAGATGTGAACCAACACCACATGGTGGAGGTTGTCGAAAGCAACCCCGTTGGTCTGAAAAGAGGGGCACGGATCTCGGATCACATACTCTAGAGGGCGGAAGCGAGAAGGCCTCGAATTGGCAGTTGTTCAAGCGAAGCTCTTGAAGCGGCCGGCCATGGAGCGACTTGGTGAACGCATGGAGTTGATCGGCCGTGACCTCGGTGAAGGAGCTTGACTCGTCCCGGTCGGCCGGGTTGCTGAACGACGGTTCATTGACGAAGGTCGCAGTGGATACGGCGGGCGTTATCTCCTCGACGGCGGAGGAGAAGCGGACGCCGGCAGCGTCGTCGTTGAGCATGTCTTCGGCGGTGGACGAAACTGCGAGGTTCTGGGGGTGCTCGGAAGCTGCTTGATGAAAAGGGTCAGCCATTGCGATCGCCTCGAGGGTTGGTGGGTGATGGTTGGCAGTTGACGGTTGACGGCTTGTTGATGCGCCAGTGCGGGAGCCAGACACCCAGAGTCAAGAGTCGTCAAGGTGGGGCAGCTCAGCAACCCGGCATGGCCGGAAGAGAAACTTACCAGACACGTCCCTGGCGGTGGGATGCTCACCGAGGGGAGATGGAGGAGCCATCGGATGGAAGTCGGTTCTGGAGGCGGAAGAGTCGGGTCCAGGGCGCAGACGCAAGCGGGGAGTGCGAGGGGAGGGTTTGGAGGAGGAGCGAAGTTGAGCAAGACTTGAGACTTGCGACGAGGGAGGATAAAGGCTGCTTGGTGGCCGTGGTGGGGCATCCTCCGACCTACCTTAGTAGGTACCTACCTATTCTCTTTTGCGGCTGCTGCTATGGACTGCTGCTACTGCT
Organism: Neonectria ditissima; assembly: GCA_001305505.1. NCBI lineage: Eukaryota > Fungi > Ascomycota > Sordariomycetes > Hypocreales > Nectriaceae > Neonectria > Neonectria ditissima. Next base: position 724,314 of record LDPL01000034.1, read on the forward strand.
GCTCTCCCGCGGCGCACACTGACGCTCACGCTCGCTCACTGTCGCTTCACCCGCACACGCACTGGCTCTCCCGCTCCCTTGACGGAGACTCTGGTCGCAAAAAAGCTAGCACCCGACGAGAGGCGCGCTAGGCCGTACCCCCGTGTACCTTGGGGCGACAACTCGCTAGACCGAGGTACTAAGGTACTAATCAGTACCTTGGGCGGCGGGCTCTGGCTTGAACCGACCAATATCACCACACATGTCCTGCCCCTCTCCCATCTCGTGGTTGACAACTTTTATTATTATCCCCAGCCCTGCATGATAATTAGAGCTTTTGCGCCCAAGTACCTGTGGCACGGGTCACAGCTCCATGTTCGGTTCCCACGTTGCAGGTGGGCGACTGATACATCGTAACCGCTAATATGGAAGGTAATTAATTGCGTGCCGAGACGGGAAATACCTTGCTCTCGTACTTCGTACCTACCTAGGTACGGTACTCAAGGACTTTTACGTTTGGCTTGCTTGGTAGTGAATCGACGACCTTGATCGAGCTACTATGCTATACTCTTCTCGGTCCCCGTGGTCTCCTTGGTCCCGGCGCATGGTCTAGCAAGGGCTCCTTGCAGCAAATTTTTCCAGCAGAGGCGATACTGCCCAGCTGGTTGGGTTCAGCGTGCCTGAGATGACTCGTCGACTGCAATCTCGAGTCCTGTCGTGGGGGGAACGGCGCGCCATGCCATGTCACGGACTCACGGCCGACGTCGGGTGCTCACACAAGACAGACTCCCGCCGAGACTCCGAGAACCTTCGTCTTATACCCGATTCCTTCCACCGGCTTACCCGATTTGGGATCTCCCTGGGCCCCGGTTGATGCCAGACACCAGATGCACCGGCACCCACGCCTGCTTGCATCTCTGAGGGTATAAGAGTCTCGCCATGTAATAATAGAGGACTTTCCCAGGTACCAGATCCCCACAGATATCTTGCTCCCATACTACAGATCCCGTCACGGCCGTCGCCTTGGCGCCTTAGTCAAAAGCTACCTAGGTAGGTACCAACAGCGACAGCGCAATGGGGCGTGTGTACCCGTAATTCGGCTATGAGCAAAAGAAAAATCTTCACGTGTGTCATGTCGTTCGGTTAGTAGGTGTGCACTCCATCAAGAACGACGGGCCGCGGTGGCGGTACCCTCGGAGCTGCAGCTGCAGACTGCAGAGACAATGATGAGTGAACCGGCCGAGCTCCGGTCACTTCAACTAAAAGACTGGGGCGCAGTCAGTCAGTCAAGTCAAGCCCCACCTGGCACCATGATGGAACTATCAACTTGATGATCATTTTCGGGGTCCAGGTACAACCGTGTTCGTTTTTGACGCCTTAATAAAGTGCCCAATGTGGTCTGTTCTCGAGATGGCAGATTACCGCCATGTATGTAATTGCCATACAACCCACAAGTGTTTTCTCCTTTTCTTTCTTTTTCTGTTCTCATCTTTGCTCTTCCCCCTTCCTCATTAGCTTTGTAGTTCATCCCTGATTGCAGCTCCTGGTTGGTGGCCAAAATGGAAAGCTTCTAGACTCAAACACTCGGGCCGTAAGGCTATCTCGATTCGCCGCCAATGTTCCGGCCATGGACTAGCTCGAGAACATGTTGTCCGCAATGGATCAGGCGCAGGGTGGGACCGAAAGTGTGTGAACATTCTCGGCAATTCATCGCGAGAAGACCTCTCTCCTCCCTCGCGATCGAATGGTGGGCCTTGGATCTATTTCCGGGATGTCTGGGTCTCTCTGCCTAGAATCTCTAATCACAGTTCCTGGTAATGGTGCGCTAAACCTTGTCGTTCTGGTCATCTTCACTCCCTACTTAGAAACATGTAAGGTACCCTGGGAAACAATTTACCAATAGCTTACGGTCTGACGACCCGACGATCCAGGGACAGATCCTGCTCCCCTTTTTTCTCACCTGGTTCCTTGCTTGCCAGGCAAGCTATTTGCCTTGTACGGGGTTCCGTTTGTGGCAATTATTGCAGACAATATCAAGGAAAGGTCTGCATGCCACGCGTAAAGTGGACCTTGCAGGCATCAAGTATACACATGTACTCCTTTGAAGTCATCAATTACGTTGCGACAGCATACATATTCGTATTTGCCTGTGCGTCAAGATGTCTCGGAGCATCGAGATTCCACATGCTCGATTTAATGACAATCCTGGCCATTGCCCTATGTTACTAGTCTCAAATGCCACAAGCCCGATAGTCAGGACACGCCCGAAATTGAGCAACTGGATACGCAATCCTTCAGGCACTCACAAAAGGCCACTGTGCAAGTTCATTCATACATCCTCCTTCACCAGGTGTCGCTTCTAGTCATCCAATGTTATACATGTTCAATACCTAGCCTCGGATGGTTCCAGTGCAGGTCCGTGGCTCACATCCCAACTCCATACCCAGTCGGCTCTAAATCCATATTTCAAGCCACCACGTTGATTCCTATCGATTTCGCTTGGAAGATCACGGAATTGCACAGTGACTTGAGTGACAACCCAGACAGCCGCAGCTCGGTGTGCTTGATCTTGGCGATCTCGTAGATATGCTTGAGGCTAACGGTGCCGACGGTCTCGTGCCCCGGTTTGCTGGCGCCCTTTCGGTTACCCTTCTTGTTTGTAGACGCTTGAGCGGCGTTGAGGAGCAACCACGACGTGTGCGGCGTGCGGATGTCGAAGTGAAATGATCGGTCGGGGCGCACGACGACTTTGCAGGGCATTGGCGTGCCGACCGTAATGTGAGCGGTCCTCGCATTGAACTCCTGATCAGTGAATTAGCCATTGGCCTCGAGCTGGGTTCCGGGCATCTCTTGTAGCTCCTGGCGATGCGGCGTACCTTGCAAAAGTCCATTGACTTGACACCTTTGCTACCCAACGCCGGACCGACGGGGGGACTCGGGCTGGCCTGTCCAGCTCCCACGATCAACTTGACCATCTGGTCGACAGCTTTGGTTTTAGACATGTTGGCGGTGGTAGCGGGGTTGGGCGAGATCTTGTTGCGAGACCTTGCTGCTCAACGAAGCTTCTGTCGTGGTGCAAATCGAAGAAATTCGAGAGCCAACGCGCTTAGCGTCATGATTGGCCCGCGCCAGGGATCCTCAAGTCCCCCACATCAAAGAGGCCCCACTTCTCGCGCAGCCTTGGATTCTTTGCATCAGAAAAAAAACTTGGGAGGCCGGTCCAAAGTCAGCCATCTCAACTTCTCTTGCTCAACCGCACCTTTTCCACCTTCAACTTCCCTTGGAGCAACACCGCCACGATGCCTTCCACACACGATATGCCCAAGCCGTGGGATACGGACGACATCGACAAGTGGAAGGTCGACACCTTCACCCCCAAGGACAATCTTGGTGGCACCTTCACCGAGGAATCGTCGTTTGCGACCCTCTTTCCCAAGTATCGAGAAATCTACCTGAAGGAGGCCTGGCCACTCGTCACCCGCGCCCTCGAGAAGAGCGGTATTGCCTGCACTCTGGATCTGATCGAGGGTTCCATGACCGTCAAGACGACCCGAAAAACCTTTGACCCCGCGTCCATCCTCAACGCACGCGACCTCATCAAGCTGCTGGCTCGAAGCGTCCCCGCGCCCCAGGCCATCAAGATCCTCGAAGACGGCGTCGCTTGCGACATCATCAAGATCCGAAACCTCGTGCGGAATAAGGAGAGATTTGTGAAGCGTCGGCAAAGAATTCTCGGCCCCAACGGCTCGACCCTCAAAGCCCTTGAGCTTCTAACCCAAACATACATCCTCGTCCATGGCAACACAGTCTCCGCGATGGGCCCCTACAAGGGACTGAAGGAAATGCGCAGAGTCGTCGAGGATTGCATGGCCAACATTCACCCCATCTACCACATCAAGGAGCTCATGATCAAGCGTGAGCTTGCCAAGGACCCCGAGCTCGCCAACGAAAGTTGGGACCGCTTCCTCCCCAACTTCAAGAAGAAGAGTCTCAGTCAACGACGTGTGCCGCTCAACGTCACCGACAAGACCAAGAAGACTTACACGCCTTTCCCGCCGGCGCCCGAAAAGAGCAAGGTGGATATGCAGATCGAGAGTGGTGAGTACTTCCTCGGCAAGGAGGCCAAGGATCGTGCGGCGCAGAACGAGCGCAGGGAGAAGCAGAAGAGCCGGAAGGAAGAGAAGTCGAAGGAGCGAGAGGCCGAATTTGTACCTCCCGAAGAGAGTGGCCGACCGAAGAAGAAGCGAAAGAAGTCGGCGGAGTAAATCTAAGATGGGCTTGTGTCTATCGAGATGGGCGACCAGTGTGAGTTGCAAACCCGTGCACAAACGGGCTCTCGAGGCGTTTGATACCCTTAAAATTGACTTTGGCGTTCTTCAATTACTACTTTGTGATTACAAGTTCAACATCCATGCTATCTGACTTTTGCAACTTCTTGCTCCCGCTTAAAGCTTCGACGGAGAGTCACTACCAGTGCCGATTTCGATGATCAACTTGCCAAACTGCGTTCCCTTGTCCATGTCGGTAAACAAACTGTCAATGTCAGCAAGGTTGTCCAGTCCCTTGACACTCCTGCTGACAATGGGCCTGATCTTCTTCTCGTTGACAAAGGCAATCATGTCGCGAAACTCCTTGCGCGAGCCCATCGTGGTCCCCTTCAACTCTACGTTGGCCAGCACCGCCGCCATGACCCAGTCCATCTTGGGCGACACCGTCATGCCGTACTGTGCGATGACACCGCCGGGCTTGAGCAGCCGCACGGTTTTCCCCACGACGTTGCCTCCCGCGCCGTCAATCACAGCGTCTAGGTACGGCCGATCAGCGGGGAGCAGCTTGAGGAGCTCCTTGTCCCAGCCGTCGTTTCGGTAGCTGACGCCTCCCTTGGCGCCCAGCTCCTTTGCCCTCGCGAGCTTGGCCTCGTCGCCAGAGGTCACGAAGACGCTGCACCCGAAGCCGACGGCAAACTGGAGCACCTGCAGGGCAACGCCGCCGCCGATGCCGGTGATGAGCACGTTGGCTCCGGGGAACGCAGCATTGCTCTTGGTGACGAAGGCGCGCCAGCCAGTGAGGCCAACGAGAGGCAGGGCAGCGCCCTCGGCGGGCGTGAGGTGCTCCGGCGCCGGCTCGACTTCGTCCTCGTGCACGGCGATGTAGTCCTGGGCCGTGCCGACCTCTGAGCGCTGGGAGCCGCCGGTGACAGTGAATTTGCGGATGTCCTCGGGGGCGGTGGGGTCCGACTCCCAGCCGCGCATGGGCGTGAGGATCACGGGCCTGTTGAGGAGGTTCTTCCGCGTCACGGCCGAGCCGACCTCGATGACGGTGCCGTACCCGTCGGCGAGGAGCGGGTTGGTGAAGGAGATGCCGGGGTAGAGGTGGCGGCGGATGAACAGGTCCCGGTGGTTCAGGGCGGCGGCGGAGAGGCGGACCAAAACTTCATTAGGGCCGGGGGTTGGCTTGGGCACTTCCTTAATCTGAAGACTGATAGATATTGTCAGTGATGAACGCGGCTGTTGCAGCGATAAGAGGATGCTGTCTCACGGGTAGTAGACCTGGCCCGGCTTTCCGCCTTCGACATGCTGGAGAGTCAGGGCTCGAGGCATCGCGGTTTGTGTTTGGTTGGTTTGAACTACGGACCTTCTGCTATAGATGTGAATAAGCCGCTTTCCCCGAAGACATAGGATACTTACTCGATGATATACTCCAGCGTAGGATGTTTACTAATGCAGTTCGTTACGGGTGGGACGGGGGCGGAGACGGGGACGGGGACGGAGGCTCGATGCCGCCTAAAGTTGAGCCGACGCAAGCGCCCCGCATCACCAATGCCGTGGACGCGGGGACGGACCTCGGCTTTTGAATTTAGTGCAATGCTAACCCACAGATGGCGATACCAGCCAGCAACTTGACGATTCGGCTGACTATATAATCATTGAAGGCGTTCGAGGCGCCGGCTCTGATGGGTTCTTGAAATCCCATCCGGCTGTGAGCTGTTCTCTGGAAACCAGCCTCGGTGACATTCTTGGACCGCCGGAGGTGGTCCCGATGCCGACTGTCCGCTCACGCAGCCAGAGCCGCCGGAGACACGGGACAACGTCTGGGCATGATTGTTAATTTGGGGGCGACAGATGTCAGAACTAAGAGATGGAAGGCATAAGGTAAGATGATGCCATTTTCGTCGGAAATAGCACGGCTTATTAGGACGGTTGCGTTACTTTGACAGTCAGCTTCCACCGCTCCCAAGCAAGCTCGATTTAAGTGTGTGACGAAGGCGATGTCCACTCCGTCAAAGCATTTCACCAGAAAGAAAGATCCTGCCATCAAAGAAATGAATAAATATTTATTTGAGACTTTACCTAGCTACGAGGCAGGCGCTCTGTATCAATTCGCTACGTTTAGTCGTGGATCTTGTACTTCGTAACCTTGGTGTTATTTGATTTGACTTACCCTGTAGCTGCAGCAAAAACACGATCGCCGAACACCAAGTCCATTTCCTTCGCACCACCAAGACGTTCAATGGTGTGTCTTGTTGTACAAGGTCTCAAGTAGCTACAGTACTTATACAGTTTCTTCCCATCAGTTATCTGCGATTGATAAACTTATCTTGGATCTTGGCCATTGTTGATCAGGGGTCAGTCACGATACTCCCCGCCAAAGCACCTCCCGTCGTAAATTCCCCGAAGTCCCCGAAGATGCCAAGCGGAAATGGGGAGAGCTTGTCGGTGGACCAGCGGCTGCACCAAATCGCCGGTGCAGCGACGGTACCGGTACTCGCTCTGCAGTGGTCACCGAGGTCGCCGACAGCGCGACCATCCGAACTGTCACGGCGGAGGCCCGTGTCGTCGGAGGCCGGGGCGGCCGGGGTACATTCGGGCTGTCGCCTTGGTCAGCACTTTATTCATTCTGACGTGCCGGCTGTCGCAACCGGTATCCTGCGGCGTGTTGGTCGTCATGGTCTGCTTGGTGGTTACTAAATAGGCATGCACCTTTGCATTGCGCGTTGCAGAGATGATAAACCCTCTTCGACGCGCGTTACTTTACGGCGAGGGCAAGGATCCGATGATGCTGGTCCCTCAGACGAAGACACAAAGGCCCTACCCCCTAGCAAGAATAGCTTCTGCTCACCTTTGACCATACACCTGCCCAACTACACAACGCAGAATAGTAATCTTCAGACACACACGCTCTCTTGGCCTTCGGATAGCCGTTTCCTAATTCACCATCTCCACCGCAGATGGCATCACCTCATCCCCCATCTAGCGCTAGCGGACACGGTGCGGATCTGGTGCTCCGGCTCTTTTTTCCATTTTATTTCCCATAATTGTCATGGTCCCGCTTCGCATTTCACCAGCTCCGCAGCATCCTTGCCTGCTTCGGGGACCCCAAAGACCTCATGTAAAATTCGCCTTGGGGGGTCGATTTGTGAGCTGCTTATACATCTCCTCACCTCGGTGACCGTGGGCGTTGGTTGCTGGCGCGAGCTTTTTTGCCTCCGTCTAAGACGCCTACTTAAGAGAGCGCTTTCTTGCTGTCTCCGGTCATCGGCTCCTCGACAACCACCGCAAAACAGTACAGGCAAACTACACAACTTTTCCTTGAACCTGCTCGCCCCATCATGGCTACTCTACTATCCGGCGCAGTCTTTGGCGCCGCTACAGTGGCTGCCGGCGTCGCCTACCCATCAGTCATCATCTCCCAGTTCAAGTTCGAGGACTGGCACATGTTGCAGACTTTCCTCGGCGCAACCGCCAGCAGCGCGTAAGCTCCTCATGGCATTCGGTTGTCTTGTCCGACCTGCTAACTGGGCTTCGAGTGTCATCTATAAAATCGCAGAGAGTCTTGGCTACGTCTCCCTCAAGCCACGCAGCTCCTCCCCCATCGGCCTCTTTTCCCAATATGACGGCAACATCGTCGGCGGCGCATTGCTCGGGGCTGGCATGGCCATCTCCGGATCATGTCCCGGTACCGTCTTCGCCCAGACAGGGCTCGGGCTCCAGACCGGGTTTTATGCCCTCGGAGGCGCTGTCATTGGGGGGATCGTGTACACGGGAATCGTTTCAAACGCCATCAAGCGGCAGAAGGAGAAGGCAGCAGTCACGCCGCAGACAGTCTCGCTCGGGGAGCAGCTGGGTCTCTCCAGGACCTCCACCCTCCTCCTCTTCGAAGCTATCGTCTTGTCGGCTTTTTCTGCTTCAATCATCTACGTGAAGCATCCCTCGGATTGGACCCTCCTCTCGGCAGGAAGCGGCCTCTTCATCGGCTTTGCCCAGCTCTTCTCGCTCCTCACCCGCCAATCCATGCTGGGTGTCTCGACCTCATACGAAGAAATCGGCAACCATTTCTGGTGGCTCATCGGGGGCTCATCCTGGCCAAGTAGCCGCCAGAACATGCTATTCGCAACGGGCGTGGTGGCAGGCGCTTGGATCCTCGCGCAAAACGCCCCTTCGCTGCTGGGCGCCAAGGTTATCGAGACAGCACCGACGTTATCCGTCGCAGGCGGCTTCCTCATGGTCTTGGGATCGAGGATCGCGGGAGGCTGCACATCTGGCCATGGAATCAGTGGCTTGTCATTGCTGTCAACGTCGAGTCTTATTACGATCGGGTCTATGTTTGCAGCCGGCGCCTTGCTTGCCCCGTTGGTTCACCAGTAGATCTTTGCTCAGCGATGGGCCATGGTGTTTTATTCGTGGTTCCCACCCCTCCCTTGGAACACAATTGGCTTTCGATGAAGCCGCAGTGGGTACATATCTAGACTGTTGGTAACTCAGAATTGGATGATCTTGATACACCTAGCTCTGCATTGTACTTTGGGACGGCTCCTTGTGGAAAAGTATTCCGCCGAGAGAGAGCTCTCATAATTGTAACTTGAAACGAGGTGGTAAATAAGAGGGTATCCTTTTCTCAACTCGACGTCTATGGTTATTTTCCCCTTTGTAGCGATCCGTGAATGGGGAGCCTAGTGCCTGACAATCATTCAGCTGGTGCAGTCAACCCCTCGTTACCATTTCTACCGCAACCCTTCCTCGCTGTCACCTCAATCTCAATTTTCATCTCATCCTTCATGAGGCCTGCTTGAATCATGGTCGCTGCGGGACGGACATTGCCGAACCACTTCTGTAGGACGGGCCAGGTCTTGGAGAAGTCGTCGCGGTCAGGCAGGATGTACTTGACACGGACTACGTCGGCTATGGAGGCGTCTGCATTCTCGAGAGCTGCGGCGATGTTTTGAAGCGTCTGGTCCGCCTGATCGGCAACGTCGGGGGAGATGGCGCCTGTCTTGTAGTCGTACCTGTGTAGAGGATGTCAGTATGTGTGTAGGACATGCCACTTGGGAAATAGTCTCACCCAGTTGTACCGCTCACAAATACCCACTCTCCAGTGACGACGGCTCTAGAGTAACCGATCTGGGACTCAAAAGCAGATCCGGAGCTGATGTTCTGGCGCAACATGGTGGATCTTTCTGCACACTGACAAAGTGTAGTCTCAAGAGGAAGGTCCAAACTTGAGACAAGAAGGCAAGAACAAAGAGTACAAAGCGCGGCTGTTCGCAGACAATTTAATGAATCCGATTTTTGACTCAACGGGTGAGTCACGATTGAGTGCAACAGCTTCAGTCTGGTAGTTAGTTAGCCTCCGATACCGAAGCGTGGGGCTACCTTGATCCGGCTCGCGGGGCCACGTGGAGTCCTTGTCAGTCCAGACTCTGAAGCCAAAGAGATAGGCTATTGACTACATCAGACGTGAGAGCACGCTGGGGCTGGAATAGTAGGCATGATCGATGCCCGGTTTGCACTGGGCCACGTTGCAATGTATCGGGGCTATGAGCGTCCCTTACTTTGAATCAATGCTAATCAACTGAGATCCGAGTCGGGTTGCTAAATTAACCATGTTGTCGTTTCTTGATGAGTGATTTCAACGTATTCTTTGGAAGAGTGCCCATGCCCGTGGCTTCGCGAACAGACGCCGCGGAGTAACTTCCTTCTGGTCTGCCATAGTACATTGGCATACGATGGCATAGGGACAGGAGGTTGGCCACGCTAGACTGTTGTTTCGTTCCGAACCCAACATCCGTACATCAGGGCGTAATATATAATCGTGGAGAGATGGAGGTATCCGGTTGAGCGCCGCAATGGCTACTGTACTGTACATTTCTTACACCCTCGCCGCAGAGCTTCCCTAGGCAGAAAGTTCCTTGACCATTTTGGCCAACTCCTTCTTGTCGACATCCTTGCCCTCCAGGGCACCCGCCAGACGCTTCATCACATCGCCTAATACAGACTTGACATTGGTTCCGGCCGCCTTAGAAGCCTCGACGGCCTCCTCCACCAAGACCTTGAGCTCCGCCTGACTGAGCGTCTGCACGCCGCTGTTGGCAGCGTACTCCTCCAGCACCTTGATTTGACCCTCCTCTTTCTGGACCAGGTCGTCGCGGCCGGCAGCTTTGGCGTCGGAAACGGCGTCCAGAGAGCTCTTCTGGATCTTACGGATCAGGGCGACAAGCTGGACGTCGGTCCGGATGGGGCTCGCCGTCTTCGAGGCATTGAGGTTGGCGGACATGATGGCGCGCAGGACTGCCAGACGGGGAGCGTCCTTGGCACGCATGGCCGTCTTGAGGTCGGCCTTGAGCTTGGACAGCAGCGGCGGGGGAGTGTCGGCGCCGGTTGAGTAGAACCGACAGGCCTGGTTTGGTGGCACGCGGAGCGAGGCGCTGGGGCGCGGGGCCCGCAGCGCTCGGAGGAGTTGCATGGACGGCTTGAATGACATGGCGAACGAACAGATCGATCAGCGTGAGGTTTGCGCTGGGGGCTTTGGGCGGAATTGAGACGTTGCGAGGTGGTGCAATGCGAGGTGGTGGGATGTCAGGTAAGGATCGGGGGGAGCTCAAGCTTGGGGTTGAAGCTCAAAATTTCCCGCCTCAATCAGCGGCCCCAATTGGTCGTCGTCACGGCGGACTGCGGCGGAACGACCCATTGAGACCTTCCGATAAACCAACAGAGAGTAGGGCTTTTGGAGTGTCAGGTTATTGGTTTAGGCCGTGACAAGATATATCCTTCCAAATTCTGTATTCATGTACCGATCTGAGCATATTTTATTCCGCCTAAATCTCAGGGAGACACGCGATTGCTTCGCTCACTGACCTCTGTTGCACAAATCCAGGTGGAGACTGCGAATAGTAACCTTTGATTAAGATCCTACCCTGGAGATCTTGAGGATAAGTTGGATCCTATTCAAGGCATCCGATTGAATTAGGGAAGGGTATTATGCCAGTTTCATGGCTACCGGGAGCGTACTATCCATAAAATTGCTCTTCAAGACGTGTGTGCTGTCTTCTTATTATAGAATCTTCCGGGGATAACCCCTACTAACACGAACGATGAAGCGCTCCCCAACACCACAGTTCACTACACGTCAAGTAGCCAACATGACGGCCACTGGGGAGTTCAAGCCAATTATAGAATACCACTTATGCATCCTCGAAATTTCAAAGTCTAAAACACAACACGCCGTTTTCGGAGGTTGAGTCTCGTCACTAGCCTCCGGTGCATCCATAACCAGCCGCATCCCACAGCCTCCCTTGCGTCAACATCCACTTGGAGGCGTTTTAGTGAAGTTCCCTTCACGAATCAAAATAGAACATCTATGCCACCCCTTCTACTATCGTCTTTTAGATTCGACGTTGCTTCCCCAAGGTCTGGCAGTGGCCCAATCAGTGCGTTATTCGCTGTCAGACCGCGGATGCAGCAGTTGTTTGCCGGTGTTAGCGGTGAGGGTACGGGGATACATGTACCTACGGGATGAGACAGGGTTGTTGAAGTCAGCTGGGATACCCAATGTCCTTCCTAACTTAGTGCGGTGCATCTATCTACAGCCACAGCCTCTGTGACCATGTCGGGTAATTTTTGAACAGAGATTTGGCACGTATAATCCGCTAGCCAGACCTCTGAGGAAACATGTGGGGGAAAGAGACAACATCATCGCGCTTCTCCCGCTCCCCCATTGGCCTCGATGTTGGAGAGATCAAGCTTGGGGGAACGCTAAATCACCTGATCGTTTTGGCACCTGCAATCTCATGCGAAGACAAGGGTCAGCCAGGGTCGGGGCATGCTTCCGTTGATAATTTCGTCCCGCTAGGGGTTACGCTAACAGACCGGCTTGCAAGCCAGGGATCGATATGAGGACGGCATCGGATGGGGACGGCCCAATGCGGGATCAGTGGCAGCTGGACTAACTAGACCATCGGGCCGGAAGCCTTACGCGGTCTTTGTGTGTTGGATATGCTGCAGCTTCTGAGTTGTCGTGCGTTGAGCGAAGCCCAGCCCGGGGTGTCTGTGTGTACGTCCTGGATCTTGTCGTTCTCGATATCCGTGAGGCTCGACGACGAGAGAATAAGGACGGGCATTGACCTTGGTGAAGGGGCGCGGTGTACAGATTGTAAGTCAACGCGGGAGATGTGATTCGAAAACGACAGCCGCGGCGGTTGGCTGGGATGTGTGGGCTCGTCAGAGATACGGGATGAAGCCGCGTCCGCCCTCGTCCCCTTTCCGCCTCTGCCCTTGCGTCTCGACATTAGTGGAACTGTCCCCTTGAGCCCTGACGGGGAAGTGAGTGGCACGGCAGCCTCCAGTCTCCAGCAGCTACATCACCGGGTCCCAGCCTGTCGGTAGCGAGGTCCCATGGACCAGTCACTGCCGAGCCAGGCCCTGGCAGCAATAAGACGGCAATAGCAGCCACCTCGGCTTGACGGGGAGGGAGGGGGCGTGTGCTTTGTTGAGCATTGGCATATCCTGTATTTGTATGCCCGGTGTCTTCATTTGGGGGGACTTCTAGATGGATGCCCAATCATGTGTGCCTGAGGTAGTTGCTTCTTCTCGTCACTGCCCTGCCCATCAATCCCGTCCGCACCTGCCTTCCCGCGCACCCACACGGCCTCATCCACTCGGCCTCATCCACTCGGCCGCACCCACACCTGCGACCTGCCTTGGCCTATACCCACCGACTTCCCCGGGTCCGATCGGGGTGCCTGGCCCACGGCGCCACTCGCACTCCTCCGAGCGGTCTAAACTTTCTTTCAACTTCACCTCGTCGAAGCTCACGTCCAAATTCCGTCGATCCTCCCGACCTCCTCCACCGTGTGGCGGCCCAACGGCTTCACGCCCTGGGCGCTGGAACGCTGCTCACATCCTCGATCCCGATCTCCGTATACCCATCTCTCCAGAAAGTCTTCTCGACTATGCGTCAGGCCCCACAGCACCCGTTGTCCATGTTTTCGAAACTCTCATCGACGTGGCTTCCGGCCAATGCAGACATAACTGTTGTGGTTCCAACCGTCAACTACATCCTTCGCCCCTCGCCACCCAAGGAATCACCGCGGGAGCTCACTTACATTGGAAAATACGCCTGCGTCACGCCCCTTCCGTCAGCTTCTGTCTTCCTCCTTCCGCTTTCTCGCTTCTAAGCACCTGGTAGTGGAACGCTTACCTTGAATGCTGGGTTCCCGGCCTCACTCCTTGCTTGCGCCACCAGCAGTTGGAAGTCGGTCAAGGGCATTCTGTTAGGCTCGGTCAGCCACGCAGCTTGCCAAGCGACAGCAGGCTACATACCCGAGAAACTGAGTAAATTGGTACAGCGCCAACGAGTACAGCATCTGGCCTGTATTCTCACTATTTGCCCAGCCGATGTCATAGTCCCGGGGGTCTGGATATTTCCGCTGCGTCAGAGTCCATGCCGTCAGGGAGTAGTTTTGCGGTACTATACCATTCGACCAAGCACACATTGGCAGCGTCAAGAGCCTGGATTCGATCTCGGTGAAGCCCGCACTCCTCATCCAATTCGGCAGCTGTAACGGTGCCCGAGGGTCCTTGTAGGGTTGCGCACTCTGCAGGTATTGCCTTGACCACCTCGACAACGCATGGTCTGTTGTAGGTCTCCAATCAGCGACGCCCCTTGAATCATGGACTTCCAGAATGCTCACCTCTGGTTAAAGTCCCGTTATCAGACTGGGCGTTGAAGTATATTTCCACCATCTGGCACCATCCTCCTGGTTTCAAGACTCGGTATATGTCTCGGATATAGCTTCGCCATCGATTCGCGTGGATGCCGCCTGCCATCATTTGACTATGGACAAGATCGAAATGGTTGGACCGGAACGTGAATCTGGTTCAGGGTCGCCTACTCAGCCGTTGTTCCTGACTTCCCAAGTTCGGACATCTCACCGTGCGTTGAGGTCGTCGACTTGAAGCTCGAGGTTGTCGGGAGGATTCTCTGGGATCATGTGCGGACTCACATCTATGCCCAAAACCTGCGTTACCGCTGTTAGCTGGACGTGCGCGACTGAGAAACACAACCCCTGAAACCTGTTTTCCGGAGATCTAGTCTCACGATGCCAGACTATCCATCCCCGATTTCTCTAAAGCCTTTCCAGCTGACAGATGCTGTTCTTAGGTGCGATCAGTCACGCCGTGACTAGGATCTGTCACCTTTCGCTAGAGTCTTGTCCGTGTCTGGTGTCATCACAGGGTATCGATTTCACCCCGATTCACCAGGGCGTGTTGCCCGATTTGGTAGAACGGTGGGACAGTCAGAAGCGAAGACATACACGTACCTCCGCGTTTGGGTACTGTGCTGCGACGTCCATGGCCCATTCTCCCGATCCGCATCCGCAATCCAGGATCCTTCTCGGATTTCTGACGGGAGGGAATATCAGTCTGTTGTCGAACAAGCTGGAGAGAACTCCATGCATCGTTTCGAGGCGCGCGATCTCGTCCTGGGTCAGCTCGTTAGGCTCTGCCGGTACGGTCTGGCAGAGAAAAGGGGAGAAGAGCGCAGGGCCTGCTTCCTACCTCGTCAACTGGCACGAAATAGGTCCCATTCGTAAGGGCGTATTGTTGATAACTGCGACCATGGTGATCGACGATCTCGGTAAACGTCTCGTCAAGGGGTACTGTTCCGTCTCTTCAAAGGGGCTTAGCGACACTCTGGCTGACATCCAGGATTCTCTTACCCGGTGTCCATGATGTTGCCTCGTATTTGAAACCTTCAAGCCTCGACAAACTCACGAGTATGAGGTGGGTTTGGCTATCTCTCAGCGATATAGAACCTGTTGGATATGTTCCTGTTCAGCGCGATTTAGGTTACTCTCCGTCCTAAGAAGTCAGGTGGCACCCCGAGCGTGGCCCCAGTCCACAAGTCGAGAACCACTCTGGTGCCAGGATGCAGTCTCCAAAGACATATCTGGGTCTAAGGAGGCTCTTGCATACGGCTGCCATGGGTTAGACTTACAAAGCACAAGAAAGGTCTTCTTCTACCAAGGTGGAGATTACTGACTTTGAATTGTTCAGATTGGATGTGCCAGACTCTGATTTCAAGATATAGCGCCGATCTTGGGCACCGAGCGTGTTACTGCCTCCCCAGCACCTCTTCAGAGTTCTGCCACCTCAGCCCTGAGCCCACTTCGGCATCAGGGATCAGCCGTAGACCTAGGGCTGTGAGCTAGTCTATATGAGCAGTGAACCGGGACCGTTGTGACGGGGCAGTGTGTCGGAGAACGACAAACATCAGCGTCAACGATGATTTAACCGCCCTAGCAGAGCGATCTATGGCCATCAAGTACGAGGTTGTCCAACGCGTTTGATCCAGGCCGCTTCCGATGGGATGGACTTTGTTCCTTCCTCGGTCTCGGTCTTGGCCTTGTGACAACGGGGTCACCATGGGATGAAATCAGACCAAGCTCACTGGAACGCATTTGGTACGTCTCGTTTACCAGCACCCTGTTCCATGCTTGGGCAATGGTACCGGTTCCACTCTAAGTGGAGGGGTTGGTGCGGCATGTCCAGACATGATTGCGGTCAACTACAGATGCATCGCTGGGCTCCAGGGTCTCCGTCTTGTTGGCCCCCATTGGAGCCACCTAACCAGATCCATACCGACACAAAAGCCTTCCCACCATGCTGGACGCCTGCAAGGGTACCGAGAACCTACGGGATTCACGGACGGCCCGGAGCAAGTTATAAGAGAGGGTGCGCGAATACGATTCGTTCCAAGCCGAGGACGACATGACCACACGCCCCACCACCTTCTGTCGTATCCAGCCCGATGTGGTGGCCTTCGAGAACTGTGTGATACAACATGAAGAGGGGCGATGGTTGTTTGATGACGTCTTGCAGGGGACAAGGCAAGGCCTTTTGGCCAACAAGAGATCCGGTAGTGGACGGAACAGCGACAAGCCGTGTCAATACCGAGGACATGGACTTGGAACTTGGGCATGTGGTGGGCTCAGGATGGCAGGCCATCCTTGAAGACGAGGTTTCCAGGAGAGTGATGAGCCGTCGTGAAGGGGATGGAGTGTCCCTGTTCCTCTGGTTCATGATGGAGAGGTCCCCAGTCTATATGAAGGATGGCAGCCGAAGAAACAGCCGTCGGTTGTGAGTCTAATAAAGGATGTTACCACGGACGCTGAACATCGCCCAGGCTCAGGGGTATGGGGTCGATCCACATTCTGAGAAACGTGCCCCCTCAGTGTTGTGCAAAGGAAATTCCAGGACCACGATCAAAAGACTTCAACTCTTCACCGCCTCCTGTGTCCACTCCCAGGCCGACGATGACCCCCTCGGGCAACAAGCGGCATATTATGCATCGTTGAGAGGCAGGAGGTTTCTAGTGGTAGGAGCGGACGAGAATAGACCTCATGGCCACATTGGCGTTGGGACTGGGTCGCTAAGTTACATTGGGCCGCGGCCTCTCGCAGCTGGTGCAGATTGTCCTGGCTCCCGCCCGTCAGCTGGTCGGTCCCAAGCCTTTCCCGTCATTGTTTGGACATCATGCCACCAGCCCATATGCCAGCCGGCATCGAGGGCCTCGAAGCAAGCGAAACGAACCGAGGAAAGGCCTCCCTTCGCTGCCTGGAAAGGGTCAATCCTGACGCTTCGACGGGCCGACGGAGCTAAACGCGTGGCACATCGGGAAGCCCAAGTCCTCGGCGACTCTGGCCCTAACCATGTTGGCCCTGTTCCAAGGCTCCAAGGACCCTTGAGTAGAGAGCTTGGATCCAAGTCTTCGGCGCCGTTCAGGGCTAGTGCTCGCGGTGGGTTCACCTGGACAATCATCCCCTGCCCCTACTCCCGCGTCCCCCACAAGTAACCTTCCTTTGCAACGTCCCCATGCCTCATCTGGCCGTCTGGAGGCATCCACAACAAGAAGAGTTCTACCGAGCTGCAGAGAAGTCGAGCCGCGGCCGCTGATGGAAGAATGAAGCGAGAACTGCCGTTGCCACACCTGCATTGTACATGTACGAATGATCATCTGATGGGCGATCGAGCCCGGGCAAGGCCCAGCAGACAAACGGGCCTTGGGGACAACTGGCCAGCACCGCGATCCGCGGCATGTATCAGGCTGCAGCCAGCGACGCCCCCGTTGTGGGAAGAACAACCCGCATACGATCAGCAAATGATTACGAGATAGTATTGCATTACATGGCAGGCGGATTTTGCGCAAACTTGCTGCTACGTTATCACTGTCCGCGGCGTCCCATGGCTCTGGTACCCACATCCAATCTTGTACGGCCGCTGCGGCCCGCTAGGATGGAGTGGTGTGGGGGAGGCGAGACGAGGACGAGGACGAGAGAGAGAGAGAGACTGACTGACTGACTGGTGGGAGCGCCGAACTCTGCAACACGACGCAGTGCGCTGCACTGCACTGCACGCCGGACAGCCAGGGATGCGGGAGGGGGGTCGTCTTCCTTTGCGACGTACAGCTTAGCGAACATGCAAAGGAAATCTGACGAGCTGATGTGCTCCAACTTTTATTAGCCGCCGTCTCCCTCTGGAAATCGTTTCGCCAGATACGACGCAAGTCTCCATCAGCCTAGCTTGCTGGGCACATTCGCTCCGTCAGCCAGCGCGGAGCTCTTTGGGGGCCAACCGAGACAGGGGAACCTTGCTCGTGCCACCGTTTGCCGACCCAAGCTCTCGGGATTGGGACCAGAGAGTCGGGATAGTGGTGGGCTGTGTCTGGATGAAGGAAAGACAAGCCCGCGAGTCGACGCCTCCCTCTCCCTCCCTCTCGAGAGTTCCCTCCCGCGCCCACGCCAACCTTCTGACCAACAACTGCATGCACTATGACGCCAGGCCGAAACCTGCTTTCTTCTTGTCCCACTCGCCCGTCTGTCGGGACGCGACCGAGAGACCGGATACAGTTGTTTTCAAGCGACGATGATCCAACAAGCGAGGTCCATTTCTATTTGCACTCCTTTCATAACACCCGACATTTTGTCTACCTCCATCGTAATGCATTCCCCAAAACCCCTACAGACGAAAGCTTCCCCCAAAAGACAAGAGAACAAGAAAACATAAGCAGCAATTATGCAACATGACAGGTCAATTCTCGGCCCCGCACAATGTCCACGCCCCCTCTTCGCATCTTCTACTTGATGCGATCAGCGTGAATGCGTCCTTGCCTCCCTACATCCCGCTTACGCCCTTCCTACGCAGTAGACCGTTCTGTGTACCCGGGGAGTGCAGCAACCGACGGGGGTTGAAAATGAAGTTTTCTGATATGCGGATTTGAAACGCCTTCTTAAGCAACCGTCATGCAGGAGACTCCAGAACAAGAAGCTCGCCCAGGGTCATGAAAGGAAAAAAAGTGGCTTGCATGACAAAGGTAGGAGCACAGGAGGCCAATGCTACCCTCCTCTCTGCTCAACTGCAGATATCACTGCATGCGACGGGCGCATTTTTGAGGTAAAATTCGGCTAGGATTGCATAGTCATTCGGGTTACTGGAAGGAATTGAGCTCGTCAACCTCGCCCGAGTTTCCAAAAGGCACAGATGAGTGCAGACGAGACAGCAAGGATTGTCTGTCACAAGAATGCAGTCACTTAGCACCACGTGAAAACGGGGTTTCTGCTCTTGACGGCCTCGAGGCGTTCCACAATGACCTTGCGATGATTGCCCATTTGGCCTTCGGCCGCGGCGTAGCCGAGATCACCCTCGACATCATCGGTGTATGTCATATTAGATTCACCGTAGAACTGCTGGGCGGCGGTGTTGCTATTACGGCGAGCGGCAGCCGTCGCAAAGGAGTACCGGCGTTGCTGATGTGACGTCGCCTGTTGCCCCTGTCGGGCTGGTTCGTACATGTTCAGGGCGCGGGCCGGGCCCTGATAGCTGGATCTGAAACCGGAAGGTTGGATCGAAGGGCGCTCCGCCGCATCGCCGGTGCCTGAGTGATGCCCCGCTGGGTCCAGGGGGTTGGATTCGTTGGGGTGCGTGTCTTCGGGTGAGTGGGCGATATCGCTCGTAGGAGACGCAATCTCGAACCGGCCGGGATGGGGCATGTCGGCCGGGGGGCTTGTGAGGTTGAGGAGGTCTGTAACAGGGACATTCGATGCTGGGGCGGAGCTGGCAATGTCCGCCTCGTCCATGGACTGACGGAGGTCCATGGAGGAACGGATGTTAGGGTTGCGGCGGACTTCGGATGGGGTAGCCTGCATGGGGACTGCAACGGGTACATCGACGAGGTCGTCCCAGACGCAGACCTTTGCGCGGCGCGTCAGCTCGAGGGGACCATGGTCGGCAGTCTTGAGAGTCTCAACGACATTCCAGGCCTGGCCCTTCATGACGGCGATTTGCTTGGCAAACATGCGCTCCTCGAAATCAACATCCATCTGGAACACCTTTTTGAGGGCGAGTGTTGTCTGGCTCCACCATGCTGTCGAGGTAAGCAGAGGGAGGAAGTGGTCTCGCGTCTTCTGCGAGAAGGGCCTCCCGATGAGATCCACGGGCAGGAAGAGCCAACCGAATGGGAAACTGGGTCGATGTCAGCTTGTTTGGTCATGATTGGAGTAAAAGGGATGCACATACCTTCTCCATGCATCTGGGTGTTTCCAGGGCCAGGAGAGGGAGTTGTCGATGGCTCCAAGGCTCATGATAGGCTCATTCCCAGTGAATCGCCGACTGGTAGCATCCATCGGCTTCTGGACTTTGTATGGATATGAGGCTCGAGGAGCGCGGGGAGGTGACTGGGATAATTTGACGGGACGAGGGCCATCTTCTTCGGCAACGGTCTCCATGTTCATTTGAATAGGATCTGAAATGACCGAGACTTTTCCCGTTTCCCAGTCGACCTTGACCATCCAGTTGTCCAGTCCACGGTCGGTGTTTCTCATGATGTAGTCCAGGATCACCAGTTTCTCAAGCTCCTCCCGGAAAGACTCCTTCAGGTTCTCCGTCCAAGCGAAGTGATTTGGGCTTAGGGGCGGGTTATCCTGATCACCCTGTTCGTCATCGCTGCCGTATGCGCCATCTGGCGATGTGGCGCTGGAAGGACGGCAGCTCTCAGTCCATCTCCTTCGTTTCTTTCTCTGGCCGTCGTTCGCGCGGAAGCCAGACCAGTATTGGTCCGGCCAAGGGTGCTCGCGCAGAAAGACGTTGGCATCCTTGAAGCCCTTGAGGAAGACCTGAAAGCTTCCGGGCTTCTCGGGGAGGGCCTTCTTCTTGCGATGGAACTTGCGGCGGTCCCAGAAGGGATAGTGGAAAGATTTGGAGGAGAGGTAGACGACGTCTGTGTAGGGGACTAGGTGTGTCCGTAGCTGGCAGTCAAGAACGTAGGCAGCAGCTTCGCTAACGTAGGAAAGGTTGGGAATCAGACTGTGAACAAATTAGCTTGCGGCGCGGATATATGAAGATGGCGCAGAATATACCAAGCTCGACCGAAGCAGCAGGGAAACAGGTTTCGATGAATCCACTTGTTCCATTTGGGGTTTCCTGCTGCGTATGGTTCCTCGTCCTTGGGTTTGAAGACGCCGACAATCTTGCCGTCGGGATTCCGCGCAAAGTAGCTGCCGGAACTGCCTTGAGAAATCATGCTGGGATGTACCTCTTGCCTGATGGCGGTTCGGACGCTCTCGACGATGTCCTCGAACTCTGGTCTGGTCATGACACCCTCCTGAGGGGCGGCAACGCTCTCGGCAGTGACAGGGCGCACGCCTTCGGGAGCTTGGAAGACGGAGTAGTGAATCTCAAGGCGTTCCTCTTCGCCAGCCTGATTCCTGCCCTTCCGCTTGAACCGAGATGCAATCTCGTCAGCCCAGCGCTCAAGACGCGCGTTGATTGCCTTGAGGTCGACGCCGGCATTGCTGCCAGAACGTTGGCGGAACTTGGGCCTGGAAGAAAAGGACTTGGGACTGGCCATGCCGGAGCGATGGCGCGGCTGCGAGATTGGGGCATACCGGGGCGCGGCGGCGGGCTGGAGCGAGGCGTAGGATTGAGAGAGAGGATCTTCGTCGGAATCGTCGCTGTGGTCGTCGGCCTGGGCGAGGCGTTCGTAGCCCGTAGTAGCGGGACGGGATCGAGCCATGGTGGGCGACGAAGAGTAAGGAGGGTGACGGAGATAGGGAGGCAGACGAGGGTCGGGAGACGGGTCGGATTAGGAAGATGGCAGGGCCATTCCCGGAGGAGAAGGGATCGCGTGCGGGTTGTTCGTGCAGTGGCTTGTTGATGTTGGTGGTGACGGTGATGCGAGACGGATGGGGTTGCTGATGTGACGTCGTCGAGTTCGCGAGGTGGTGACAGGTACGTGGTTTGAGCAAGGCAACCTAGATAGGATAGGTACTTGGTAGGTCAGGCAGGCGAGCATGCAATTGCCCCTGACAGGTAGGTCGAGTGAATCTAGACCACGATGGTACTTCGTACGCGTGCGCTCACTCGCAGGGCGAAATGAGGGCCAATCGCTAAGTTTAATTTTCCGAAGGAGAAGCTAGGCGGTTTTACAAGGAATAGGAGAGAGGATAGGAAATGGCAGGAATAGTACTCGAGCGACAGCAGGAAGGGAAGAGGACACGAAGTTCAGAGAGTGGTTGGCATGAAGCCATCCGCGACGACGGGCTGGTGAGCTCACGGATTGAAGCCGGCACTTGCTGGTCGTACTGCGGCTCTTGGTTAGTCTAATCAACCGTGTCTCTCTCTGGCCAGGCAGGCGCCAGGCCTGTTTCTCCTTCCATCTGCTGCTGCCTCCGTCGCTGCTCTCAGGGTGTGTCTCTGCTTCAGCTTGTGACAGTGGAGCTTACTAGATTACATAACGCGCGAAGTGGGTACGTGGCTTAATCTTTTCTTCTGCGGCGCTGCGGCTTGCGGCCTGCCAGTGTCCCAGATTCTGAAATCAGGGGACGTGTTTGCGCTAGCGACAATCCGGGTGTCGTCGAGTCTGGGATGTTTGAGGCCCGCCCGGACTTGGTTAACAGATGCAGACCTGGAGTTGTGATGGAGGGCGTCCCATCGTGGTTGCTTGCCACGTTGACACAAGGTTGATGTGATTCATCCACGGAATGGAATGGTCTCGACCGGCACAGTGTCGTCTTCGGTTGGCGCTGACAGTCCTGCCCCCCTCCACCGAACCTCCACCAACCGACGCAGAGTTTCTTGGGATGGGGGATGCTAGAGCTCCTTGGGCCTAACTGCGGCGGCTCTGCAAAGAGGCAATGGCTGCCATGATGATGCGAGCAGGAGTTGGCCGCAATCCACAAGGGCCTTTCCCCGCAATCTTCGAAGCCTCATGCTCCAGCGCGAGCGACGACGCTAGACCATACACTAGGGACGAGGGACGAGAGACGAGACGCCTAGTTTGCCATTATGCTTCGCCATGCCGGCGCCCGCTTTGCGTTGCGAGTTGTATCCTCGGCCGAACGGTGAATCGACGGCGTTTGATGCGGTCATGACTATTTACTTGGCTGCCGGTTCTGAAGCGTCGTCGGGACTGTGCCGTGGATCCGTCGTGATATCTCTAGATGTCTGCCCTTATATCACACACTGCCAGTTATACCGATACCCCTGGCAGGGACAGCCTCACCGGTATGACTCCTCCTTTCCCTCTCTCTGCATGTTCCTCGCAGCAGAACCCAATGCCGCTACGTCATGGCACCGGTTGGCTTGTTTCGTCAGAGCCGGCGGGGTGGTGATCGACTGGTCCGTCAACGCGGATGCGGAGGACTTGGGGTAGCATCCGCAAGGAAAGCCTGCCTGCGTAGCTGATGGCAAAAAGCCAAAGTGCCATGCTGCGACCTCTACGTACTAGGAATACCCCGCGGATGTTCGTCCGGCTGCCGGCTTCCAGAGTCCGGCGTTGAGATGGGGTTCGATCTGCGCCCGCGGGCTGCATCACAAGGTTCAGGCCGCTTGGTGGCTGATGCGAGGTTAGACAGCAAAGCAAGCCAATCTTCCAAAGCAATGCAGAGCCAAGCGAGGGCCAAAGCAAAGCAAAACAAAGCAGAACAGAAGCAACGAGAAGCAAGCGGAGCAGACAAAGCAGCCAGGGGGATCAAGCCCCCTCCCCCCGGGAAGTGATTAATATGTGACGGAAGCTTGGAGCCTTCCAGGAACGGGGCAGAAGAAGAAGCGGCAAAGCAAACAAAAAATAGGCCATGCCCGTGCCCATGCGTGCCCATGCTGGTGGTCACGGCCATCGAATCAAGCCATCCATCAGATGACCAAGTCCGAGGGTGGGAGCATTCGGGGAGCCTTCGTCGCAGCAGTCGGCATTTGGTCCAGCATGGATCCGGTTCTCATCGCCCGCCAGCCATTCGCTTCCACTCGCTTGGCCGCGGGACGGCGGCAGCATCCCCAAGCCCTCACAGGCTCCCGGGCTGTCGCAGGGCTCACCCCTCCTGCTTTGGCTGATGGTC
This sequence comes from Neonectria ditissima, assembly GCA_001305505.1. Lineage (NCBI taxonomy): Eukaryota > Fungi > Ascomycota > Sordariomycetes > Hypocreales > Nectriaceae > Neonectria > Neonectria ditissima. Next base: position 747,958 of record LDPL01000034.1, read on the forward strand.
CTCCCATCTCTGGCGTTGCTTCGTGTTCCCCTTCCCCCCTTGTCCCCCTTTTTCCGTCATCTGCCTTTTTTGTTTGTTTGTTTGTTCCCTAGTCCCCAGTCGCCAGTCACCTATAAGTGGACGCTGTGCCTGCATCTGCTTCGGCGTCGTGTGCAGCCTGGTGTGTAATCTGCAATCTACAATCTGCATCCCATCTGCATCTCGGCCCCCTTGACAATCCATCAATGAAGGAAGCGGTTGCACAACGTTAACAATCGCTTTGTCTCACCCTCCCAATCCTACTCCCACCTCTGCTGCGTCTTCCCACCCAATAACTACAAAGACCCTCCCACCCACACCCTCCCTACTGCTCGTCCCTTGCTCTCTCCCGTATCTGTCCTGGACTCCCCCCGCAACTCCTCTCTCCGGCTTTCTCTCGGGTCCTCCCTCCATCGTCATCCACCAACAAACAGTAGACGACATACACAACATACCTAGCCAACAATACTATAAAGGCATCATGACGGCGGGTATCGTCCATGCCGAGGCGTCCATCATCGTCGTCGTCTCTCCCAACGCCGACCACGACGCCATGCGAGGCCGCAAGAGAGACCGCAGCACAACCCGTCACAGCGTCCGGCCCATCCGCTGTGCCCCCGCCGATGAATGCAGCACCCTTCGAGGCCGCTCCCGCCGCCGCGCTACCTCGCCCGCCCTGGGATATTCCTCCCGCGGGACCTCTCCTAGAGTTCCGTCGCCTACCCGAAGACGCCTGCTCCATGCCCGATTGCGCCGTGAACACTGCCCCTCGCGGGTCTCGTCTTCTGTAGAGCGGCAGCAACAGCAGCAGCAGGCCCTCCGTCGTCGTCAACGCACTCGCAGCCGGAGCCGCGGGCCTCAGGCCGACCTGGAACGCGAACCACCTCGATTGGCCGATGTCTTGTCCGGATTGCGGAACGAGCTGCTCGCGAGCTCCGACGACGAAGGAGCAAAGCAAGACAGCAGCTGAGCGGGAACCACTGCGACTTCACTTCAACTTGTACGCTGACAATTGGAACGGAAACCGGGAATCGGAAACGGAAATAAAAACTGGAAAACCCAATACCCTATACATGCTCCAGGTTTCATGAATGATACTTTTATCTCTTTTGTACAGGTCCGAGACCAGACTGCGGGACGGAGGAGTTTATTGGCTTTGTTACTGGGCATTACAGTGTGTTTGGAAAGGTCAGGGCTGGTAGGCGTTGGCTTTGCAACGGGAAAGTGGAAATTGAATCATGCTGTAAGACTAAATGCTTGCTGTACGAGAGACCAGATTCAAGAGATAATCAAAGCTTGCACTCATCCGCGTCAACTTGCTGTGTACTTAGGTATCCCAACTTATTGACGTTACCCTGAAGCGGGGGTTGCATTTTCTTTGTTCTCTATTTATCAGCCAGTGTCAGTGACAGTGGGGGGTTATAGGCAGCCCGTTCTAGAATCAATGGATGGAATCCATGACCCCTAGTAGTTATGGGCGCTTTGACCGCTGATGACACCTGCGGGTTGCAAGGCGGTAGGCGACAAGGCGCCCATCTTGGCGCTCATTCTGGACGAACGGCAACTGTCTCCAGGGTCCTGGACGCTGGACGGCACCGGCTCCGCTCCTTCAATGGCCGGGGCCACGCTCATTGGTCGCGGCCACTCAGAGCTGGCGGATTTTTTAGAACATGGACTGATCACTGATGATGATAAACTGGATCCCACCTTCATCAATCCTTTGCGCGTGTGCTGTACCGATCGCGACTCTCTTTTCCGTCTGGGCTCTCCTTGTCTTTGCTGCATATTCCGCCTTGCTCCGACCCATTGAAACCGCCGGCCCGCCAGCGCCCTCGAGACCCTCGCCGTGCCGCCGCTCAATTCCGATCGTCGCCACTGAATTTGCTCCCCCCCAACCAAGCATGCCGATACCTGTCTTCGCGGTCCCCGTCGCTCTGGCTTAGCCTTCACCGTCCCGATCCAATGCTCGAGAGAACGGCAGCCGGCCTGGAATCATGCACCCTCCAGCGTGTTCTCCCCAAGCCCACCAAGAGCTGCCGCCAGTTGCACACGGGCTTCTGGCAGCATGGCGCCTCAGCCATTGACCTCTCCAGCATCTGGCCCGGCCCGCCGCGCACCGCCGATTCGGAGCCCGCCGATGTCGACTCCGGGCCCCGTCAGGGTCAGACGAACCTGCTCGCCTCGGCCTTTCTACTCGACTTCCTCTACCCCAGCGCCACACTGCCGTTGCTGCGTCGAATATATCCCAAGCTGCCCAGGACTCAAGATGCGCACCATCAGACCGTGGTGCCGCGGAGGCGGCAGTTCTCGTCAGCGGCTGCGGACCTGGCCCTCGATTCGACAAGCACAGTTATGGCTCGGTCAAGAGATGTAGATCTGGGAGACGGTGGACCTCCTAGATCCGGGTTGGGTGTCGGTGGCACCCCTGCTGCTCTAGAGAGCCGTCCAGATAGGACAGAATCCAAAAAGCACCACCATCCGTCCACGGCGGCAACACAGACCGAAGCGGTTGATTTGTCGGAATATGATGCCCAAGAAATGCTGGATCGTCTCAAGCAACTGATAGACGATGCGGGCCATCTTTATAACGATGTTTGGGATCTCTACACTCATGCCGATCACGAAAACCGTCTCGAATTACGGGCTGGACTGGTCAAGTATCTTGTCCGGTCCCATGGCGTTGTGGAGAACGGACGAGCTCTTTCAGTCTTCCGGCAGATTCCCCAGGATGAGTGGGACGACGGCCTTCTTGCTTCGGGCGTTCTCCTGTTCCTACGCAACGCAGATTTGCCGTCTGCAATAGACAATTTCAAGACGGGGCTTGCTGCGAAAGGATTGACCGGAGGCCTTGAATATTTATTAGCCGACGCCATTAGCTCGAGGAAATGGATCTTTGCCCTCGATGTTTGGGTGGCATATTGCACCGCACAAGCCAAGAAATCTCCTAGACGAAAGCCAAGCGCAGACCGACTGAAGAAACTGGAAGGTCTTCCTAACCAAGGAAACCTGTACTTTGCTTTTCGCAACTTCTTGGTTTCGGATGGTGCGGAATATCGACAGCAACTCAGACAATCCCCCGTGTCTGACATGGCATTTAATGTCTTTCGGAAACATTTCGCGCACATGGCATTATGGCAACCTTGCTCTCCAGATCAAGCTGCCATTATTCTCGAAACCTTGAACGACAAGGACCTTTACAATGACTACTTTGTACGAATGTTTGACCGCTGGTATGAAAAGTTGGAGCCCCAGTCGAATATTGTCAAGCTTCCGGCCATGTACCAAAAGTTTCGAAACCTGCCAAACGCCAAGCCTGCAATGCCCGTTTTACGAGGAATGTTCAAAGTCCACTTTCCAAAGGATATCGCTGCCTTGGAACAACTGTACCATGACTGGATCCGATTCCGCGGCGACCTGAACCAATGGGGCTACGAGAAGTTTCTCAAGCTGTACGCTCAGAGAGGGGATGTTGCGGCTGTCCAAAAGCTTTGGGTTAAATACGTGAAGGCGTATCCGGAAGTGCTCAAGACACCGCGAGCCTTCAGGAGTACCCTGAACGTCTATGCGCAAGCAGGAGATGCCGCGCAAGCCGAAAAGGCTCTACAAGAGATGTTTAGCAAATACGGGGTTGAGCCTGACCTCGATTGTTGGAACACGCTTCTCAAGGCCTATATGCGAGTCAATGATTACCCTCAGGTGTTGAGATGCTTCGACGAGATATCTGAAAAGCACGCGCCCGACTCCTTCACCTATGCTCACGTCATGGCTATGAGCTCGAAGAAGGGTGATCTGGAAACCACTCTCGACTTTTTCAACCGGTCCCAGGTGGCCCAAGTTCCGATTACGAAGGAAATTGGGCTTGCGTTGGTGGTGGCATACTGCCAGAATGACCTTTTGGTGGAGGCAGAGAGGCTCTGCATTGAGATGGCTGAACGGAAGCTCACCCACGCCGCCATCTGGAACCAGCTCCTGAACTTCTATGGCGAGGCGCGAGATCTGAGGAAATGCTACGCAATCCTCGAGCGCATGAAGAATTTTGGCGTGCAGTGGGACGATGATACCCACCGATTCCTCCTCCAGGCACTCGTCAACGTCAATCAAATACATTCTGCGTACGCTCTCTTGAAAGGAGCCGAGGACGAGGAACTGTTTTCCGTGACGCCAGAGCACTACGCCATTGTCATGGCGGGCGCTGCTCGTGTCGGAGAGTACCTCCTCGTGAATAGCCTTCATCACCGGCTGCAAAAGTCAAACATGCCTGTGAGCTTCAAGGCCCTGATAGCGGTAGTGGAGACAGCGGTGCAACGGAAGCCGGGAGTAGGGAGGACACTGAACTTGAGCAAAGAGTTGGTTGAGCACTTCCGCCAGGACGTGGCCGGCTCGAGCGGAGAGCCTGGGCATACTGCCACGAGCAGCTCTCCAACAAACCAATCAGCAAACCCAGCGATGTCGAAGAGCGACCAACAAAACGTCGGTCGAGCGATTATGCTCTTGGTTGAGCTGCGAGAGTTTGGTACCGTGGAAGAGCTGATGACGCTCTACAACGGGCTATTTCCCCAGTTCAAGAACAACCACTATCCCCCAAACGTCATGTCTGCTCTGATGCTGGCGTACTACAAGGATGAGAACATGGACAAGGTTATGGAGCTTTGGCATAAGACCTGGGAGCAGATGCTGAAAACCGGCAAGAACAGCAGCACAGAGCGTATTTATAGCGGCCACGAATACGACCTCTCGCGAGTGCTCAACATTGTGCTGAGAGTGTTCCGAGACCAGAACGACGGGCAGGGATTATCGGACTGCATCAACCGAGTCACCAAGGAGGGTTTCAAGCTCACCTGCGCCACCTGGTCTCTCGCTGTCCGGTACCTTGCTGAGTTGGGTCGGTGGGAGCGTGCTATGTACTGGTGCGAGACAATGCTCATGGACGGTTGGCGTGGTTGGAACTGGGGGAGAAATAACGGGGAGAAGGCTGCAGCCCTCAACACGCGATTCCTGAGGGCACCCAAGCAGGTGGTCTTCCGGCTGCAGCAAAAGTGGCTCGACATGCGGAAAATGGCGGCTTGGTCGCAAGACGTCTCCCACCAGCTGCACAATGTCCAAGAGCACTTCCCGCGGCTCTACCACGCCTTCACGACATCCGACATGGAGACGCTGCCGCTGATCTACCAGGCCAAAGAGGACACCACGTCTGCGCGAGATGTCGACAAGGTCCTGCGCAACATGCCGTACAAAGAACTGATAAAGGCCAAGGAGCAGCTGCTCAAACAACTCGCGAAGGAGCAGAAGCGTGAGAAGAGCTTGGGCATGGCGACGGCAGCCCCGATGACTGCAGCGGAGCACCAGGAGTGGAAGCAAGAATTACACAAGAGGATCAGACGCTACGCCGCCAAATGGGCACAGCGTCGCGAGGAACGCTTTGCAAAGGCGGAAGCTGCCGAGGATTCCTCCTCGGCTTCGGCCACCACCACCGACCCGGACCAAGTCGTCGCCGGGGAACGCTCCGGCTACTGGAACAACTTCTGGAATCGTTACGATCAGCGTCCCCACGGCGAGCGCCGCACCCAGCACGCAAAGCGCACCACGAGGTCACGCGACTTGGGCAGGAAGCCCAGGTCAGAGTCCGGTGCTGCATCAAAGCAGAGATCCAACGACCATACCAAACGGTGATGAATACATGAGGGACCAACATGCATCGGGGACATCGAGTCCTCAACAGAAATGAGAAATGGCAGTATGTGTACGAAGATGTGATATAGAGCGTGCATCGCTTATACGGACAGGTTCAAGCATATCGAGGATTAGAAGAAGATGTCATGTACGCTGAGAAATTTCCCAAACGAGATGAACTGGAGACGAGATGTGTATTCATAGATGTACAAACCCTACTGAGCATTTACACCATATACTTTGTATAATATTATAGAACAACGCCCTGTCAACGTCGTGCCGCGAGACATGCAAGTGAAGGCCTTTTCTGTGTGGGTGGATATTTGATTAATGTCTATGAAGCGCGCAATTTCAAGTTGCTATACTCATATATACCCGGCAAGTAAGTTGGTTGTTCCCCTATCAAACTGGTATCAAGCAACGCCGAAACTCCACAACCCAGGAAACAAATCGCAGTGCCTTGCGGTCCCAATCTCAGCGCTATCCATGAACGCCCCGCCAATCCAAGTATGTGCTAGTCTATGTTGTTGTTCGAAAACACAAAGGTTTGCTCCAAGCGGTAGCAAGTGTTGTGGAGGAGCGAGATATCTATGTACCAGAGCATGTAATCCAAAACAGTATGTGCAAGTTCCAATCTTTACTAGGGAGTCCCCTCGCTGTCGTTCGGTGTGTGTGGCGGCGGTGGTGGCTTCATACCTAGGGACCGTAGTCTTTGTGAGAGTAGACCCTCGGCACCATTGGGTGACCCATTCCCAGCAGAACCATATGCATTGCCACCGTAACCCAGGTCGCCTTTGTTGAGCTTCTCGTACTGTGTAGGACCCCAGGGCGCCGAAGAGTTGCTGAACGAGTCCTGGGTGGATGGGCGACTGGCCTGCGAGGAACCAGGGGAGCGAACGCCGCTTCCAGTTGCAGTTGCTGCCGTGTTGTCGCTGACATCGCTGTTCAGGCGATCACGCGCTGGGAGGCAGAACGGAATAGGGTCAATAGGGTCCGTGTTACCAGTGACGAATGCCCCAGACGAGGAAGCACCCGCGTAGAGATTTGTGCTGGTGGTAACATTCATGCCATCCATCGTGTCAAAGGGTTGGTTGGACGGTCCCAAAGGAAACCCGGCACTCCGCCTGCGCCAAGCTTTGTCGGCAGCGAGCATCGCACCAGGGCCTGTCGGCGTGGGCGTGGGCGGGTGCATAACGCGAATGGGCTTGTACGGCGTGTAACGTGGATCGGGCCAGGTGGTCTCGTTGCGTAGCTTCTCTTTGTCGTCTGGTACTCTGTTGGCGAAAACGATACGGATACTCTTGTACAGGTAGAAGCGACCCTTCGCCGGTGAGCAGATGTATAAGTGAACAAGATATCGAAGAATCGGACGGTCCATTGTGTCCAGCTCGGATCCGGCCGGCACGTTGTCAATGATAGGGCCGGCCGAGTAACTGCGTTGCCGAATAAAGGTTTTGGTCCCGGGTTCCATCCCTGTTAGGTCATATTGAACCAGGAAAAGCTTGACAGCCGTCTTGTTCGGGTTCTTGATGATGATCTGGATCTGTCCCTTTTCCGGAATCCTGTAACTTCCTCCAGGAGGGACCTTTGGGGTACTGGACTTTCGCTTCGCTCTTGAGTTGCGGCGCTGATCACGCTCTGGGCTTTGACTTGGCACATAGTCCACCGCTTCGTCAACGGACTTCCTGTCGGCATGACGGCTTTGAGCTTTTCTCTTGGACCTTTGCTCGTCATCTGGGTTAGGGAGCCCGTTCTCTAAGTCGATCTGACCGACGTAGGGACTAGGTCCATCATTTGAACTAGACCGTCCATGAGACGTGCTGCTGTAGCTGTAGTAGACAGCTGGGAAGGACAAGGTGACGTGTGGTGGACACTTGAGACTGGACCTGCACTCCCCCTTCCCTAGCACGCCGATCTGTGCAACGAAATCAAGAGGTTTCGACGGCGTGGTGGACATTCGACCACGCAAGATGCTCTCTTCATACGAGCCGACCATGGAAGCATGGTGGAGTGGTGAAGAGTCAGCAACGAATGAGGCTCGCCGTGAACGCAAAAGGGCAGGCGTCTGCGGCTGTGGCGAGATGCCCCCCTGTACAAAGCTGGGAGTTGATGTCAAGGACCTTCGGGGCTGGTGCGCCTGGTAGGGTAATGCTGTCTCTCTCCGGTATGAGGGTATCCGCGGAGGTAGCGAGAACCGATGAGAAGGGGACGGGGCCGGCGAAGAGGTCGACGAGTGCATAGTGTAACGCCTCAAGCCGGGACGCCCAGACGAGAAATCGATGCCGTCCAGCGGCATTGTGAGGTCAAGTTCCTCGTAGCTCTCGGATTGGACAAGAGGGCTGGTGGGCGGCTTGTAGACGAAACTTGAGGAGAAGGACGACGACAAAGGCGACGTGCCGGATCGGAAGCTTTCGGCGCTTTGTGAGAAGGGGGTCCTTTGATCGAATTGGAACGAAGTAAAGTGTCGTGGGGGAGAAGTTGCGATCCATGGGTTCTCTGTTGAGGTCGGGTGGGTGTCAACGCGTGCTCGGGTGACGGTCCTGGCCTGATCTGTCACGGCTTCGTCCTCGGTGAAGTCTCCGCTGTGCAGGGCCGACCGAGGCCGTTCGATGCTGAGGCCATCTCGTAACCTCTCGTCAACATTCTCGTCCGCTTCGTTTTTATCGGGAGTGATTTGCGCCGGTGGCAGAAGGCTCGTGGATTCGGACGGGGTCTGGGGTGTCTTGGGAACCGAGACGGGGTTTGTGTGTTGAAGGATGGACTCGAGCTGACAGAACGAGCATTAGCAAGCGGAATGGGGCACAAGACCAGCTAGGGCGAGAGCGAGGACGCATCTACATACATGACGGTTGGGAATCCAGGTTGGAGACTGGGCTCGCTTCAACCTCTCGATAAGAGCGACGCGGTCCGATATCGCTGGGGCATCGTCGGGTCTAGGAGTCTGGGGACGACGTGGGCTATCGGGAATGGGGCCTTCGCAGAGTTCGGTGCGAATGCTCTCCTCGGAAAGGCGCCTGAGGCTCGTAGGGGCGATGTCAATGGGGGACGGGTCGGCTGGAGAGTGGTGGTCGAGATCGTCCTGGAAGATGGGCATATTGGAGAGCTGGAGTCACAGCGGCGCTGTATGCCTGAGAAGTTCGTCATGAATGAAGCTTCCGCCTCGGGGCCTTGGGGCCTTTAAGCCTTGAGCTACCTGGAGGTAAATCGGGCGAGAAGGGAATTTCAAGGCGAGGTGGAGATGGAGGTCATGCCATGCAGGTGGCTGCCAGGGCACCTCGTGGGTCTAGAGATGGGGGATCTGGGATCGTGTGGGACGTCATCCACGGATCTGACGATGGACGGCCGAGGAGTGCGTCTATCCCGTCGCCGACTCCGCCTAGACCCAAGCGATGATTGATTTAATTGACGGACGGGCAGACGGAGGAGAGTGAGCGAGAAGGAAGACGTGGATGAGACTGAAGACTATGGAGGAGGAGGAGGAGGAGGAGTGACGCAGAGCCAGATGCAAGACGTAGACAACAGACAGACGGCGGACGGACGTGGACTTGTTATGACACGACGTCGACGTCAAGGGTGTGAGGCGAGACGGGAGCAGCGACAGCGGCACGAGCGGCGCCTTTGGCGGTGAAAGTGAATCATCCCAAGGGTCTGGGGACCCAAAAACGACCCGAAATGACCCAAAACGACCCAGCCAGCAAGACCCAGCGGACGACGTCGGACAGGGTCGACCCAAAGCCAGCCTGTCTTGGGTAAAAGCTGTCGGGGCGGCGGGCGAGTGGAGGGCAAGTTGAGTGGGCGGCAGGGAGAGGTGGAGGAGAGTGGAGAGAGATGGATCAGTGGAAGTGGAGAGAGACTTGTGACTGCGTTGCGTTCAAAGCCGTGACGTTGGACAGCCGAAATAAGGCACGGTACGGTACCTACCTTGATAGGCAATTACTTCGTAATAGGTACTGCAGACACCCACGAAAATACAGCCAGCCACCGGCGCAGCGAGCGAATGAGGTGACGGGAAGAGTGAGACAAACAGGCAGGGAGGGAGACACAGCATTCATCATCACCACCTCCGCTCATCAAGCAAGAAGCATGAGGTGGGAGCGTCACTCTCTCGACGCCCCCCCAAACCCAAATGGAACCTCAAACCAAAACGCAAACTGTGCTGCTGCACGCGCATCGTTAGGGGCGGGTAGTGGCGCTGCATGTTTCCAGTGGGCCGCCCCTCCCATCTAGGTGGTGAGGCTAACAACGTCGACCTTGATTAGGAAGTGCTCAGCATTTGTACAGTAGACGACGACGTGCTTTGTTAGGGTCATTCCACCACTGCTGGTGGCAGGAAACAAAGGCTGAACGCCCTTTCAGCTTGGCCGTCGGTAATCATGCAAAGTACCGAGGCCCTACGTAATGCATCCCAGTGCTATCCTCTCGTGACAGTTACCGACAGGGTTGATGAGGTGGGGAGAGCACAATCGATATAACTCCATACTCCCTACATAATACATACCGGCAGATGTGATGCTGGGTGGCTCGCTGATCGATCAATACCCCGACGAGCAATTTACCATGACCATATCTGATAGTTCATCCTGTTTTCCCTTCGTGGATGCTGGTACTTGTACATACACCAACCTCCCAGCTTCTACGATATGCCTGTGCTTTACCAGCCAGCGTGACCTGGCAGTGCGTCGCCAAATCCCTCGTCAGCCCACGTCTGCTTGTCGCATGCATTGCGCTCCCGGACCTGCTCCATGCGGCAGCCGGCAACTCTCGCGCCTCTGGCTCATTTAGACAATACGACCTGGCTAGGTTTTTGCTTCCGAGTTTCGCCTTTCGCTCATTGTCAGATGCCGTGTCACTGCCCGGGACTCCGGGCGGGCCCCACTTGGTCCCGCACACCTTGGTGCCAAGACACACCCGCCGACCCCACTTTCCACACCTCCCACTCACCGAACGTTAGCGCACCTGAGCAATTCTCACTGACGACTTGTCGTAGCAACACATCTTGTTGGCAAAGGAAAAACACATCGTACCCGTCAGCCATGGCCCCAAAACGTCCCATCGAAACCGCAGATGCTGCTCCCGAGGCAAAGAAGGCCAAGCATGGCTTCCGAGTCGGCCCCGAGAATTTGCCAGACGGTCCCTGGCGCCGAAAAGGTTCGTCTCCTGTCTCACTTAAGAAAATTTTATTCACCCAACCCCCGACAAAACTGCGCATGGTTGCAAGCTGACACTCCGGCATCTCAGTCACCAAAATCAAGAAGGATCTGATTCACAAGGCCAAGGTCAAGAAGGCATATGCCAAGATCAAGGCCCGTGAGCAGCCAGCTGCCACAGACCCCAAATCGGACCAGGACGATGAGGCCCAAGGGAAGGAGGAGGAGAAGGAGAGAATCCACCCTGCCCGCCAACTCATGCTGGCCGACGAAGACAGGGCGCAGGCAAACGGAGATGCCGTAGAGGATGAGGAGCACCATGCCGACGGCCACCGACGCAGGACCCGAAGGCCGGGCTACTACGACAAGCAACTGAAGAAGGCCGACGAGCAACGGGCCGAGGCCGAGGCGCGGGAGCAGGAGTTTCAGCGGCGGAGGGAGGAGCGCAACGGTAAACTGGCTGACCGCGATCGGTTCAAGAGGGCCATGGCCAAGACGCGGGATCGTGACGGGAACAAGAAACTGGGCAGAGAGAGCGCCCTATTACTCGACAAGGTCAAGCGCATGGTTTCTGAAAAATGAGGAGGGACGGGCTGTCAAAGGACTGATGATTCCGACCATAAAAGTTTGAGCTGTTTTTGGGTTTGAAGTAAGATGTATGAGCCGACGATAGGTTGATGTGAGATTTGGCAAATCTTGTCACATTTTCAGCACGCGCTTTTGAGGCTGAGCTGGTTGGATGCTGGGTCCTTGTTTTCATAATGATACCATCCAGTTGTGATCTCAGCTTTCGACTTCGAACTGTGTAACTAATATATGTGCTACTGGAGCTGAGCTCTGGGCCTATCTCACCCCACGTTGGCCAATTTGAGGACGATGTTAATCAGATGCTGAGAGCCGTGCTCCTACCACGATGGAGAATCTGTCCTACCTGCTAGGGATCTCACTCAGATACTTCGGAGGCATGCCTGTCAACCATCAATCTGCGGCAAGTCCCCGAATACTGTCACCGCTACGATTTGAACAAGATTGACAGGCACAAGACCCGCCGCACTCTGTTCATGAGACTGATGGCTTGGCAGTTTAGGGCGTGTCCCCGTCGCCACGAGGCCGTCCGTTAGCAAATGGCTCATCCGCTACGATTCGATTGGATGGTAGTCCATCAACAACCTTGGTCGGAGAGGGGTCTGAATGCATGTTTCAGATCCAACATGAGCGATCAAAGTTTTGCGCGCCAACGTGGCTGTGATGTGTACGGGAAGGCAAAGTCACCGCTGATGAGCAACCCGTACGTCCTGATCAAGCGTGTCGCATGAGCTGGAAACGATGCCTGGTTCAAGTGGATGTTTTGTGAACTGACATTCTGTGTAGTACGTTGGAGAGTGGCCTGGGCAATGTCTTTCAGACGTATTTGAAGGCACGATAGCCATGCTAGAACGACCGCTCTTTGATGTACGTTTACCACGGAGGGTCTCTGTCACACTGAAAATGATGGATTAACACCGCCCATCTCAAAAGCTTTTGCCCTGCAGGGCAGCTCCTTGTCTCGCATTGAATGCTCGCGGCTTTTCGGTCTGCGCTGCCGATGCGATGCCACCCTCCATGTCTTAGCATGTTTTGGCGTTGACCTGACAGAGCCGTCTAGCTGGACGGAGATCCCGTCTTCAAAGTGCCCAGTCATCGCAGGGGATGACAAAAAAGAGGAACACTGATCGACATTTGACAGATGCCCTTTACTCCCGGGGGTCTTCCCCAATGGACCCAATGCAGGAGGTGGGTCGGGACGTTTTGCCTACAGGGAAGAGAGGACCGAGCCCGGGCGTGCCGGGCACTCGCCAAGGGACGGGGCAGAGTCAGCCTCGAGGGTTGCGGTTTGAGGATGTCCTGGCTTGGATCCTTGAGGGAATCAGCTTTGACGGGACGGGGGTTGTTGGGATATGCGACTGGGTATGCAGGATATGTATCTAGGGGTTGGAGCGATCGCGCCTCGGTGGCCTCGAGATGTGTTTCCATGTTGCAGCAGATCATCATACGGCATCTGATCGCGCGTGCGTACGAATACTTTAGCCGAGTCGATCGGGATGCGCCTCCCCCAGCAGGAGCTGTCAAGCCAACAGCTACACCGTACTGCGTGGTACTGTAGGCACCGAAGTTCCGCAGTATATCTGCGACGACCGGGCAGAAGAGAACACCCGGCAGCGGGTCAAACACGCGCGGGAATAAAAACCCAAGGTATGAGACGAGGGCTTGCTTGCGGACACTGATGGCGGTCAGCCGTATGGCACGGCAGTTGATGGTGGTCCCTGGCCCATCGGGAGAGGCGAAGAGTTGAAACACGGCTGAGAGGACGATCACCGTGTGTGCGTGTGCTTGAGATGGAGGGAGGGCTGCCTATGCGCGTCCATTGCGACGTGACAGCGTAGCAGCGAGAGCTGACCTGGTTACCTAGGTAGAGTGACTATACGTAGGGCGTGCGGGTGGACGAGAGAGCGAGTGAGTGAGCGTGAGCAAAGCAGGATTGAATGACGAGGACCGGGCGTTCCATGCCCAGGCATCGGCTTGCTTGTCTAGAACGGGACGGAGATGCGAACCTGGGGATGAGGAACAAATTGCCCTCCAAGGGAAAATCTTAGGCGCTGGAGGATGGCATTTTGAAACACGGCGAGAATGAGAATGGGGTTGGTGGGTTAATTCTGCCCCTTGTTGCACAGATACGGCGGTTGGACCGTTGGATCCCCTCCCAATGCTTGCAAGAGGCAAGGAAGGAGGCCGGCGTGGATGGCGCTGGGTTGAGACGAGGAAGTTGATATTAGGATACAGGAACGCGCTTGAGGGGAGTGAGTCTACTTGCGGCACTTCATAGTAGGTCTCAACGACGCACGACGCACTTGATATCCTCCTCTGTAATGGGCTGTGTGACCCGGCGTTTGTATGGACACATGTCCCGCGATGTTGGTTAGCATTGAATTGCATTGAATTGCTGCCCATGTCCATGTCAAGCAACCCCTGTCGTCAGCAGTCGTCAAAATGAGCTATGCCGGTTCGGGTCCCTCACTCTGCATCGCGTGTCCAGGGGTTTGTCCAAGTGGGAGAAACGTGGTTTCACGATGTCGAGCAACGCCACCCTGCTTCCTCTGTGCATTATTTTACTGCATCCGTACTTGTAGGCACGCACACCGACGGAACTGGGGGCGAAAACAAAGAATTATCCAGGAAAGAATGGCACGGCATACCGTAGCGGCCAGAGCCGGCATGGAAGGGACGAAGACGTGCGATACGTCGTTTGTGTCGTACTACGTAAGAAGTAGGGAGCCGAGCAGCAGCCAAAGGGAAAGGTTAAACAAATGGAAGGGAGAGCGCTTGGGTTCATAAGGGCAAGGACAAGGGCAAGAACAAGAACAGGGACAGGGAGACCCTTATGATTCAAAATCGTGAACTGGCGAACTAGCAAGACGATTCCCCTCTTCTGCAGTGTTTCGCCTCTTGGGTTTCATCGCTCCACAAGGGTGAGGAAACACTCTAGCTGAAACAGCGGAGCAGAGACCCGCGCTCAAGGCCACAATATTTGTACTTGCTGTCAAAGGCCGCGAGGCTGTGGCACATGCTCCATCGAGGACAGGACAGGACCGAACGGGAGATTGTTGAACAATTGCACAGTCTGCGTAGGTACCTGAGAACCAGATGCACTGATGCAGCAGCTAGAGCAGAACCCGCAAGAATAGGCCGTGGCGAGGAATTTCGGGGAATGGGGAGACTGGCACAAGAGGAGCCATTCACGGGTAGCCACGCGAACGAAATGACTTGAATATACGAACACGTTGTTTATATGAATAACCAAGCAGCTCAGCCGGACGGGCGACAAGAGTCAGCGGCCTAGAAGTTGGACATGGGGCAAGCCCGTTGACATTAGCGCATTTAGCCGTGGGCCTATGGTGTTGCAATATCAGTTCGCGGGCTGAGGACGGTTTCTTTTCCGATCCCATCCATTCATCTTACCTTACATGAGCCGGCGATGGAGCTATTACGGGAGTCCGTGATAGCACCAACTAACTGACCGCGCACGATATCGGCGACCCCCTTTCTCACGCAGAAGCCCGGCATCCACTAACTGGGTAAATCATTCCCATGGCGCCCTTCTCCCTTCTCCTGGGTTCTGCCGAGAGGGTCGGTCTGCAAACTCCCGTCAATGGTGGAGAGCATCGCGGTGGAGAAGCGCACTAGGGTCGGGCTAGGAAGATGAGGACAGCTTCTAGATACAGAGTACAAGGCGCACAGCGAACGCGATGCTGACTGACACGGTAACACCTGCAGAAGGACTGAGAAAATCGGAAATCAACGAGTTGGATTTGCGGAGCATTGGGGATTTGGCGACGAGAAAAGAGTCACAAAGTGTGAAGTAGATAGTGGGGATGGGATTTGAAATCAACGAGGCCACCAACATCAGCGCCAGCACAACCCATCGACGTTAGCAATGTGCCAGCCACGCTATGCCTTGCCTCCACGACCCGCCACAGCAAGCTGATGTCTCGGCAGTGTTCCCTGAAGAACCAGCGTCTTTCCGATCCATAACGTAGATGTACCAAGGGCTTGTACCCCCTCCATTACAGGGCATACGGTTGACACGCAGTGAACGTGGTACGCTAGGTAGCTCGTCCGTTTGCGGCCGCCTCAAGCGCGCCTCGTGCCTGGCTCGTCCCTTGTTACGACCTCGAGTACGGAGTACGGTCTTTCGTTAGCCTCTCGACCGGTTGCCGATGGGGTGCTTCGAGGGGGCCGACTTCTCGTGGTTGTGGCGGTCCGTCGAGGGACAGCGACGTTTGCCAGAAATTGGCTTATTAATTGGGATGGATGGCAATGTCACTGTTTTGGTCGCCGGGAGATCAACATGGCACCCATGGGGTGAACGAGGAGGGAAGCAGAGAGTGCTTAACATATCCCTAGTGTCCTTTATGTGCTGTCGATCCCGACAGAAGCAAGAAGGGAGCGAGGGGTTCGGAATTGGCGTTGTCGGTATGCCTCTCCAAGCCTCCGCCGTGCACAGCATCTTTAAGACGGGAGCCATCACGGATACTACCTGCCACTGGCCATTGATGGACAGACTTGTTGAATGGGCCAATGTCGTCGAGTGGCCCACCATGGCAGTTACATGAGATGCCCTAACAGCCCCATAGCATCCATCAGGAGCGGCGATTGCACAGGGACTGGCTCAGAGAGCATGTTTGAGGGGCCCGTCGCCCTCTATCTACGAAGTACACCATGTGCGCTAGATACGTAGGTACGAAGCAGACACGCGCAAGGTACGGATCCAACCTCTTCCCCTCCCCCTGTAATTGCCCTCGCCCGCCACGGGCCACGAGGCCAGGCATAACTACGTGCGTGGGGACGGTGATTAGCATTCCAGCTGGAGAGAGAACCCGCCAGCCGTGACGCTGTGGCTCCGTGACTGACGCCGGTGCCCGCGCCGGTGCTGCACATGGGGCGAAGGCGTCTGGATGTTAAGGGAAGACGGAACAAGGAAGCGCTTTGCATAGGTAGGTAGGTAAGTAGTCTAGGTAGTGTACAAGGTATTAGGGAGGGAGCTTGACGATGCACCACCACCAAGAAAAAGAAAAAAAAGGGGAAATCGCGTCGTGCGTGGGCGTCGGTAGGGATGTGTTCTTTTTTTTAGTGAGGACATCCATCCATCCCAGCCCTCTCTGCAACCAACGCACGCAGCAGCCCTGCCAGCCAGTTCCAGGCTCACAGGGCGATGGATGTAGGTATTCGTACGTACTTGTTCTTGGTCCATCCATACCTCCCTCCCTCCGGGGCTCCCTGAGCTGTGCCTGCTGGGGCAGTGATGGGCACCGCTCGTGGGTAGGTTTGTTAGTGGAGGTTTCCAATTAGTACAATTAGTGCCCAGGTCGTGTAAGGCATGGGCAATCCATCCCCCTCACCCCCCTAACTAGTCCCTAATCCCATCATCCCCATGCCACATCCCATCCTTCCAACCCTGTGCTGTTCGTCCCATCCTATCCCCCATCCACGTCTCCGTCTTCGTTTCCATTCCTCTCTCTGACACACGTCAGTTCGTCCTCTCAGACAGACAGACCGACAGACGGGCACACACACACACGCACGCTCTCTCTCGCGGTCTCCGTTTGTCTGGCCCTGGGACCTGCGAGGTCAACTCCTTCCATCCATCAGCCTTCCATCCCTCCTCCATCCTTAACCACCTCCACACCCACCATCCACCACCCAACTCCACCTCCACCGCCACACACGCCGCCGCCGCCGCCGCCTCCTCCCGTCGACGACTTCGCCAACACAACCCACAACGCACATCTCACATCGCTCTCTCTTGCTCACTCACGCATTCGCGCATTCACTCAACTCGCTCGCTCGCTCGCTCCGCATCGACGCTCCCGCCCCTCTTTGCAACACAGCGTCTGCCCTCCCCGGCCGTGTTCCACAGACCACCACCAGTCTTGGACCCTCGTCCTCATCAAACCCTCCGCCCACAATACTTGTCCCGTCGCAGCATCCCGAGACCCTCGGCTGCCAAACCTCCGACAAGCGTCCTTCCCTCCCCCACCGCCTGCGTCTACCTCGACCGTTGCTTCTCATCGTCCTCTCCATCTGCCGAGCCCTCGGGGCCGACCTCGATTCGACATTCCCGCCGCTTTTGCCGGCCTTGTCCATGACTGTAGCTGTATAGCTTTGCCGACTTGCCTGTTTCCCTAGGCCGAAGGCAGCTTGCTTCATGAGCGACACCGCTGCAACTGCCACCAACTCCCACTTGAATCCTTCCCGAGCTCGAGTGGCTACATAAAATCTGCCCGCCATGTCTAGCATCGTGGACGATTATCTTGAAAGTCCTATGGAGACTGAGACCGACGATGTCTTCCCCTGTAAAGGCTGTGGAGAGGTACGCTGACTTGTTCTGATACCCACCATCTTCAACTTGCTGACGACTTTGGATTATCATAGATTCTCGAGGAAGGAAAAGCATTCGAACTTGGTATGTCAACACTATTAATTCCGTTCCCATTGTGCGGTCACTTCTCGTCTGGCTGCGTTACAAGACAGGCCGTCTCAAAAATCCGCGAAAATATCCCTTGGTGACACCACGGAACGGTGAGCTGACCTTTCAATAGCGGGCAACCGATGGCATCTCGATTGCTTCCGATGCAACACTTGCAGCACACTCCTAGACTCCGATGCGAACCTCCTCCTCCTTGGCGATGGATCCCTCATCTGCAACAATTGCACATACAGCTGCAGTGCTTGCGGCAACAAGATCGAAGACCTGGCTATCCTTACGGGGGAACAAGCATTCTGCGCTACCTGCTTCCGCTGTCGAAATTGCAAACGCAAGATCGACAACCTCAGATATGCCAGGACCTCGCAGGGCATCTTCTGTATGGGCTGCCATGAGACGTTAATGGCTAGACGCAGGAAGAAGTCCAAGGCTGCCGCGGCAGCCAAAGCGAGGGAAAAAGAACACTCGCCCATGATCACCGAAAAGTCCCTTCCCGCGCTACCTCCGAACGCCATTCCCCCGAACGCCTTCTCCAACGACCGCGTTGATCCCGACTCGGATACCGCCACCGAGCTGTCACCGCGACCACGAACAGCCCATGATCGGAACGAGCCCTCAACTCGAAGTGACTCGAGGCCGTCTCGTTCCCCTGAACGAAAGGCCGAGGGCTTGGGCTTGCCTGCCTCCACCTATCGAAGCAATCGAAACTCAACGATTCTATCACGGCCCGAGAATGGTTCCGGCGACGGCTCTGATAGCTTCTTCATCTCCGTGGCGTTGGATCCCAGTCCTGGCCCAACCCCTCGATCTACAACGGATAGCGTGTTGGAATCTGGCAGTAAGACGAAAGAGAAGGACTACTTTACCTCCAAGTCAACTTCGTCCGAAAAACGAAGCGACTCTCACAACTCTACCCCACACATTGCGTTTCAAGAAAAGGGCCGTCAGCCATCATCGGCCTCAGACTACGACCCACCCCCTAAGCTACCCGCTCGAAAAGTGTCCAAGTCCTCGAGAACAGATTCAAGCCGGCGCTCGCCTGCCGTCGAAGACAAGCCTCAGAAACCTCCCCCTCGTCGTCAAGCCCCTCAGGAAGATTTCAAGCTTCAGGATGCCCCCAAGAGCAAAAAGCTGGTGTCCAGAAGTAGCTCCCAGTCGTCCGGTCTCCCCGTCGAAAATACCTCGAAACCCAACAACGGGACTGCGCGAAAGGATGCCCCTAGCGGTCTAACGCATTCCGACTCGAGCTCTTCTACTCCACCGGAGCGATTGTCTCAAGATTCTAGACGCCTAGATGACGAGGAGCTGCGAGCTTCAATGGATTCCATGTCGAGGACCTCATCACGACCGGAGAATGCAAAGCCAATTGCTCGAAAGGAGTTGCCCACTAGTGTGGCGAGGACCAACCGTATGCCCTAACCGACTACTAAAACGACATGTTATAGATTCATTGCTAATAAAGTGTACAGTGAATGGGACTTCGAGGCAGCCCAGTAGGCAAGAAACGCCCGACGAGGGGTCTGTACGAGGAACTCCTTCCCGCCCCAACGCCTCTGAACAAAAGAAGAAGACCGATACCTACACTCAACCAAGGACAGCACCGGCACCCCCGAACCCCCAAGGCCACCCCGGTGCAAAGGAGGCGGCTGGCTCGAAGGATGACACTGGGTCCCCTAAAGTCTCGCCGAAACTACCTAGGTGGAGTAGCGGCGGCGACTTTAGCATGGACGAGGATATGGCCCGGATTTTAGGCACCGATGAAGGATCTACCTCGATTCTGCGTCGTGTTTCCAACGCTGTCCGACACGGGCGCACCAACAGTGTCGAGTCACCCAGCCAAAACCACTCCAGGTCCGGCCATACCCGAAGCATCAGCGAGACAACTCGTGCGACTGGATCACCAAGGTGGCCCAGGACGCCCATCGCTGAGGACTATGGCCAAGCACACGAGATCAGTAGCCCCATATCTCTTGCGGCGAGCGACGATCCCGCGTTCCTCAAGCGACAGCTGCGCAACTCTGAGCAGCGTGTCGCGGAGCTGGAGAGGCAATTCTCCACGGAAAAGGACCTGAAGAACCTCAACAAGAAGCTGCTTGAGAAGCGAAAGACGGTATCTGTCTTGGATACTCAAACTGAGATTATGATTCGACAGCTTGAGGTCCTGGCTGGATACGTTGAACGGGCCAAGGAAACCAAGACACCTGTTGACCCACGAGTCCTTGAAGATTCTGCAATTAAAGAGTTCGTCCAGAAGCTTGAGAAGCTGAAGATTGCTATGTCTGCGTCGGTCGAGCAGTTGCATGAGGAACGCGAACAGCTTATGGAGGAGAAGAACAAGGCTGTTGCTGATCGAGATCGCGCCTTGCTGGAGTTTGAGCAGCTTTCATCTAAGAATGCCCAGCTTGCGGACATGAACAACGATCTAACACATCAAATCCAAGAGCGATTCAAGTCGCACATTGGAGACGGAAAGGCCCCCAGTGGCCTAGGCATCTACAGTCAAACCCGGGGTTTGAATAACTCTTCGCTCAATCTCGATGCGGCCAGCATGACGACAGGTGCTACACTGGTGCCCGCTGATGAGGAACCTATCGTAGAAGCTGGGCCCACCGTGGTCCAGGTTCGCAAGGGTCAAGCCAAGAAGTTCAACTGGAAGAAGGGTTCGAAGGGCCTGGCACAAGTTGCCAAGGGTGTGAACAGAGCTGTCGTTGCCTTCCAGAACGATCGCGAGCGGATGCAGCACCAGGGAGGCCAGGGAGGCTTGACGGGTGAGAACATTGGCATGCCTTACAACATGACTGTGGCTCAGGAGCCCAATCTCACATCCGGACTCAACGGGCCTAACGGGTATGCCACACAAGGTCGGCAACGACAGCAACAACAAGAAATCGACGCGCGGCAAGGCTTCGGATTCTTCGGCAAGAAGGGTGCCATGCCCAAGTCTGGGTCGTCAAGCAACGTAAATACCCCTGAACCTGTGGAGCCTCCGTCAATTCTCTTCGGGTCCGATTTGGGAGAACGATCCGACTATGAGCGCCGCCAGATCCCCAGCGTGGTCACCCGCTGTATCGAAGAAGTTGAGCTTCGAGGCATGGACCAGGAGGGTATCTACCGAAAGACGGGTGGCAACTCTCAGGTCAACATGATCAAGGACGGTTTCAGTAAGGACGAAAACTTTGACATATCCGATCCTGACCTGGACATCACTGCCGTCACCAGTGTTTTGAAGCAGTACTTCCGAAAGTTACCAATGCCTTTACTTACATTTGACGTTTACGAGCGCGTCTTGGAGTCAACTTGTGAGTTGAACCTCCCTTTGTGTGAAATGCTCTTTACTAATGATTTGCAGCCATTGTGGATGAGACGGAACGAAGTACTCACTTGAACAAGACGTTTGCTTCCATGCCACAGCAACATCGCGACTGTCTTGAGTTTCTTATGTTCCACCTTGCTCGTGTCGCCAAGCGCGAGCCAGAGAACTTGATGTCTCCCAAGAATTTGGCTGTGGTCTTTGCACCGACCATCATGCGAGACACGAGTCTCGAGCGCGAGATGACGGACATGCACGCCAAGAACATTGCAATCCAGTTCGTCATTGAAAACAGCAACACCATTTTTGAAGACGCTTAAGTCTGCCTTGACGATGCGGAGACGACTTTGGAGTCACCCAGCGGGCCCGCGACATTCATGTGTCATTTTTCTGATTTAGCACCTTGGATTCGAAACCCCTTTCAATTCAAAGTGTGCCCTCTGACACACGGGGCGTTTGTGCTAGGACATTTAATGATATCCACTTTTTTTTTCGATGCCTTTTTTCTACTTCTTGTGTGAAGGTGGTAAACTGGGTGATGGGGAAGGGGACGGGAGTCTTGGTTATGCACGTCGCTGCTTTGCGATGCTAGGATTCTCTGCTCATGGAACTGGGTGCAGCATTGTCTTTGGCACGACTCAATATGGTGGCTGTCTTATCTTGCTTTATGCTCCTCATCTTCCCGCGTCTCATGGATTTGGCCCGAGGGAAGCGCGGATTTTTCCATGCTTGGACCGAACAAGAAAAACAGAAATGCTTCAACTCATCGCTTCGGAGTCTTTTCGGGGCTGCACTTATCTTCGAGCCCTCTTTCCTTCTTCCCCTGGGACGGTTTTTATGATTATCGTTGGTCGTTTTCTCACACACCTTGTCTCTCTGTTTGTCTGTCTGTATATGGATAGGTTTGTTGGGGGAGCGACGAGCAATGTATGACCAGTTTATGATACAAATGGACAAGTAGTTTGTGCTTTCTGCAAGCTTTTTGGAAAGAGTAGTCCATCTGGTAACCTGAAATGCGAGCTAGGCATGAAAATGAAATGTGAAAACGTGTTTTGGGTTTTCTTCCGATCATTGTCTCTCTAGCGCTTGTACCATGTTATAACCTGGCTTAGGCTAACGAATAGGACGCGTGTGATGTTGTAATAATCGAGGTAAGGTGTCTAGATTTAATTACAATGCTAATACTACGAGTACGACAAGTGCGGTTGCTTGATCAATATGAATGTTTCGAAACAACAGAAAGGCACATAAAACGAGAACAGAAAAGACAATCCAGAATGAGCACCCGGCCTCTCAAGCCAAACCAAACTCCGACATCCAACGCCCCGGCACTTTGCCCCGTGTTGTTTTACTCTTCCCCGTCGCCCCTTAGCTCTTACATGCTCAGCCCATGGTTCAGGCGGTTGTGGCGGAGCCCTGCTCGCGCTGTCGTTTGACAATGTAGTAGGTAATGAGGCTCTTAGGGTCGTCCTTGACGTCCTTGAGAGCATCCCAGAAAGCCCCTTCGCCGACACGGGCGTGGAGGGCGACGCAGAGTTGAACGGCATCCATGCGCACACCAGAGTCAGCCGAGTTGAGGCACCGACTAGCGAGAGAAACAAGCTGGCCGAGCTCGGTTTCGGTAGGCTCAAAGGTTGGCCGTTTATCGAGCAAGGCACGCAAAACGTGTAAGCCCGTACTGAGGATGCGGCTGTCCTCGGCAGCAGCGTCGTCGCAGCTCTCGAGGCGCTTAGTCAAGACAACGACGATCTCAGCGCCGTCACCAATGCTGACAAGCTCGTCGGCGAGGACTTCGAGGCCACTAACAATATGTGCCCGAGTATCGTAGGCACTGCGCGTCTCGAGGAGAGATTCGAGTCCCTTGGACACGTGGGGCTGAAAGTTGTCCCGCTCTTTGCGGAGGAGAAGCTTGATGGTGGCTAGGATTTGAGCCTTTACATCCTGGGCCTTGTCAGGTGCGACACTAGGCAAGGGGTCTTCGAGGTACTGGAATAGGCCAACGAGGAGAGCCTCAAACTTCTCGTCCGTGAAGACACCCTTGCTCTCCCGTATCAGTGACTGCAGTTTCCGGAAGCCGTGGACATCGAGGGACCGGGACTTGATTCTGGCAATGCCGCTGTCTAGCAGCCGGGAGCTTTGCCGGGCCTTTTCGGGCGAGTCTAAGCGACCTTCAGTCATGGAAAGTTGCCCATTTGTGATGGGATTGGCGGTATCAGCATTGACTGGCTTGTCCTCCAGCACGGGGATATTGAAAGTCGGCTTGGGAGTTGCCTGATCATCGGTGAAAGGGTCCTCATAAACTTGCACGCTCGGAGTTCCGGGAGTCGCTGCAGGCTCGGGGGCAGGCTCAAAAGTAATCTCAGGGGTTGGCTCAGGGACAGGCTCAGGTACGTGCTCAAGCATAGTCTCACTCATAGGCGGTTGAGCTTCTCCGGGTGGCGAGGGCTTCAAACTGGCGACATTTGGGACTACAAGGGTAAATTCCTCGTCAGCCTTCGAGGGGCTGCTTGAGGGCAGCGTGGCAGATTGTGACTGCTTCAACTTGGCAGGGCTCACACGAGGTGAAGCGGCAGGCTTAGTGACCGATCGAGTGGTGGGCGATGACAAGCTCGACTCGCTGGCATGGGACGCATGACCAGGTCGCATTCGAGGACCTGTCCTCCTGGGCGTCGTGTCCTTGGGCTTCGGCGTCATGGTCTTGGTTTTGATGCTCTCCGGGCTGCCAGCCTCTGCTGATGAGTGGCCGCCTCGCACGGAGTAGGGTCCTGCTGTTGCTGGGCGGGCTGGGATATCCGGCCGCTTCCTTGTCGGCCGCATCGGAGCTCCCGACATGCCAGCGTTCACGGAAACGGTCGGGTCCGGGCGGGTCCGAGTTCCGGCATGTTTGCTCGAGGTGGCGGCAGTGGACGTCGTTTTCACAGGAGAGAAGTGGGACATTGCAGATCCGGGGCGAGCGGGCATGTTCTTGGCCGCAAGGTTAGCCTTTCTTTGCGCCAGCAGTGCTTCCTTGAGGCTGGGCTTGGTGGTGCTCATTGTGCTTTTCGATAGCCCAAGCCCCGGGCGCGCAACCGGTTCTTCCTTCTTAGGTGAGTTTGGGTTGTGGGGATCCTTGTTGAGCAACTTCTGCGCTGTGCCGTCGAGGTCGTTCATGATCCTAGATCTCGTTAGCCGACAACAATCAACATCCACGAGCGAGAGATGGCAACTCACGCGTCTGCCCGTGCGGGCCAGACCCCCCAGAACGCCCAGTAGGCTGATCGCATCTTCTCTCTCACTGCCGGGTTGGCATCGCTCAGGCCCTTCTTGATGCACTTCTCCATTAGATCAACACCACCCGTGTGCTCGACATGGCTCTTATGATGGGCCTCCTTTTTGATAATGATCTTCAGCCAGCCAGTGGCATAAGTCCTCGGTGCGACGTTCTTGTCTTGGCAGGCACCCCAAACGTGCTGCATGAGGCGAGGGGTATAGGAAACCCTGCTTAGCATGATCTCGATTGTGATGTTGGCCAGTTGTGAGCTAATCTTCTTGGTGCCGGCGGAGAGTTTGATAAAGGTCTGCATCAGGAGCTCAACCATAGGATCGAGCGCGGGCCCAAAGGTGGTAGCAATTTCCTGAACCAAGCCGCAGCCCTCCTTTGACAAGCTTGTTCGCAGCGAAGTGACGGACTTGATGATGCCATCCAGCATGCCTCGAATTCCAGAAAGAAATGTGTCGGCAAAATCGGTCGGGGCGTTTCCTACGTTGAGCCGCCGCAGCTTGCCCACGTACTGCTCTCGCTTGAGCCAGTTCTGTTCTGACTCTCTGCCCTCAAAGAACCAGGCCATTTCCTTAAAAATATCATCGAGTTCACGGTTCGTGTTGACGAAGAGGGGCTCAAGGGACTCGGGCTTGGTGTCGACGCCCGGAGTTATAGGGCGCTCGACGGCGGACATGGAAGACACGCTGGCGGAAAGGTTTGGGCGAGGTGCCGGTGGCGCGGCTTCAGCAGCTGGGGTCTCGGGGCGAGTAGAGGTAGGAGCGAGCTCCTTGACGATTGCCTGCTCAATGGCAGGGCGAACCTTGAAGTTCTTGAGCTGTCTCTTCAGGTCGGACTTGGCTGTATTCGGCGCGTCCCTAGGCGAATGTCAGATCTGATGGCAGTGGTTTTCTTCTCTCGGTAGCTGGCTTACCTGAAGAGTTCGATGACGGTACCCTTAGCGGCATCGCGCACCATACCATCTGCATCCTCGAGGAGGTCCATGAGGAGGGGAACATAGCCGCGAAAGGGCAGCCCCTGATCATTGTGCATCTAAGAAGGCTCAGCATACATCCACAGCCGGCGGAAGACTCGTCTGCCTTCATCTTCATACCTGCAAAAGCCAAGCCATGGCGGCCTCCTTGGCCCTGGAGTTCTTTCCTCCCATGGCCGAATTCCGGACAACCCGCTCCACATCGACGGGCGCAACGGCGTAGAGGGTGATGAGGGAGTGCGAGGCAAGCGAGCGGAACTTGTCCTTCTGGTCGCCCAGCTTGTCGATGATGACGGGGAGGGTGCGGGCCGCCTCCTTGCCGAGCAACTTGGGGTCCTGTCGCGACAGACGGGTCAGGAGGTGGTTGAGGGCCGTGAAGCCGGCGTTGACGAGGGCGGCATGTTGCGAAGTGGTGGCGGCGCGTAGGGCGTCGAAGAGCTGGGGCACCGAGGTCTCGGGGACGTTGTGCTGCTTGATTCCCGACTTGATGCAGGTGACGGCCTGGACCTTGCTGTCGAGGCTGCCATCGCCGCGCAGGATGGTCGTCAGGTCGGCGACCTGCTGGTCGGAGACTTTGATGTCGGCCATGAGCTTGCGGGAGCGGATCTGCTTTGGTGAGCGCCGTGGTCAGCGTGTGCGTGGTGGCGGGGGGGGAATGTGGGCGATGCGCACGCGCCGCAAGGACGTTGAGGTGCCATCTGTCCCGTTCCTCATCTCGGCACCTGGTATGCGTGGTGTTGCTGGAGATTACGCCGGGAGATGAGGGGGGTTAATGGGGAATCGAGACATACCTATCGCCGCAAAAACGTGGCAGGTCGTGGATGGAAACTCAACAGATGACGGGGCGGGGGAGTGGCAGTGCTGATGTTAACGTGCGCATCGAGAGCGTAATGTTTTGTTGTTGTTGTGGTTGTTGTTCTTTGTTGGTGTGCAAGTGGGCAAGTGTGCGACTAGCAAGCTTTGGGTTTATCTCGCGGCGGCGGGGATTGACTTGCTGCTTGGCGTCTGATGATGCTGGGCGCCGGGGGGAGAGAAAGAAAACAGTGCACGGGAGGGGCCAAGGGTTGCCGCTGTTGCCCCGGGCGAGCGACGAAAAGGCGCCCACCAATTGCCTGTCATTGCGATGGGTGCCGGCCTGCAGCAGTGCAGCCTGCCCGCGGTGGATTGCAGCCCGCAGCTTCAGCGCTACTTTCAGGGCGACCTCCACTCTCCAGCGTCCAGGGGACGGGAGTAGACGCCTAGATAGCGGGGCAATGGAGGGGGCCCGAAAGCCCGTCCGATGCAGTGATCCTCACCTAGTTGAGGAGGTGGAATGGAAGGGATCGCGCCTTTGAAAAAGCCCGGTCCATCCTGTGGTGCCAATGTTGCTCTAAGGGTCAATTGAGTGCCTTGTCTTTATCACTGAGAGACGCCTGCAGCTACTTTCTATGGCAGTGGAAGCACTACCTTCCACCCTCCGTCTAGTCCGGGCGTCTTTATAACAGCACTGACACCCGACACTTTGTTAGGTATTACTCTAACATGGTTAATTGTCACATACCCACGGAGCACCAATGCCCCTCCATTCCCCAACCCCACGGACCACCCGACGCCTCGGATCCCGTCTCACGATAAGCCAAGCTCCACCTCGTTGGCACTCACCGACCACTCTACCACCACTCATCCCCTCAGCTTCGCAGCCTTCCGTCACATTAACCCCCGATTTCGCAACCCTCCCTCGCGCCTTCAGCCAGGGCACCTTCGCATGTCTCTTCCTCCCGAGACAACACCGTGCCCCACGCCCGCCGCCTTATTCAACATGACCGTGACTCCCGCCGCCATCTCCAGGCCGGCACATCAGACGTCGGCCCCGGTCCGGGACAGCAGCAGCAGCACCACCGTCGCCGGTGCCGATGCCGATTCCGGCGCCGGGAAGAAGCCCTCCCCGGACTTCGTCCTCCCCAAGCTCCGCCTCGAGATCCGCGACCTGGCCCACCCGGCCGCGAAGCACTTCCTCGACGCCGTCAACCCCGCCGACTGCCTCGCCCGCGCTGCTCAGAACGTCCTCACCCTCCTCTACTCATCCCCTTCCTGCCCCACTACCACCCTCCCTCCCACTCGCTCCATCACCCTCATCCTCCGCGATATGCCCGGCGTCGCCTACACCACGGGTTCTGACCTTGACTCGGATCACAAGGAGGTTCACTTCTCCCTCGGCTACATCGCCCGCATCAGCCCCCCCGAGCGCCGCCCCGAGGAGGTCACTGGTGTCATCACCCACGAGTTTGTTCACTGCTTCCAAAGAAACGGCTTTGGCACCTGCCCTGGTGGCCTGATCGAGGGCGTCGCCGATTGGGTCCGTCTCAACTGCCGCCTCAACCCTCCTCACTGGAAGCGTAACGCCGACGGAAAATGGGACGGCGGCTATCAGCATACGGCCTACTTTCTGGAGTACCTCGAGCAACGCTTCGGCGAGGGCACCATCCGCCGCTTGAACGAAAAGCTTAGGATACAGCGGTACGAGGAGAAGGCGTTTTGGACCGAGCTGGTTGGGCGGCCCGTTGAGCAGCTTTGGGACGATTACGCGAAGAAACTCAAGGGTGAGGTCGAGGATGAGAAGCTGTAGAACACTACTAACTCGGCCCAAATTGAACAAGGATGATAGATGTAGTGGATATATCAACTATTTACTCCGTGCCCGAACTCCATTCTCAAACAAGAACCCGCAAGGCAAATGACCGCGCCTTGCTTATATACTGATATTCCAGTTCCGAGCATGTATACTCCCATATAACCAGCGATTTTAGCTACAAGAAAAAGAAACCCAAAAGCTAGGTTTTGACACACATCTAGGAGCGCACCGAGATCGGAGCATCGCTCTCGCTGATGACACTGCCAACCTCGGACCAGCTTGCAGGAGTCGCCATGCCCGAGCTCTCGCTCATTACATCGTAGTATCGCCCCGTCTCGCCGTCCCGGGAAGATTGAGCATCAATGGCGACATCGTCGGCAGATCCAACCAAAGACACCGAATCAGTGGGAGTCAACTGACCCTCGCTGATGAGCTCGGGCTCAGAGACAGGAGCAGTGGGGGTAACAGGAAGGGGCGAGTAGAAATCAGGACTGGAGTTCTGCGCCCAGGCTTGAATGGAGGCGTAGGCCTCGTGTCGATCCTCCTGGCCAGCGGTCATAAACTCATCGGCGCCAAGCTCTCGGTCAAGGGTAGTGGTAGATGCGGTTTCGGAGAGGGCAGGGACGGGCTCGACGTCGATTAGTACCGCAGCAGGCTCGGGGGTAAGGGGGAGCTTCTCGTCATCGCGGGTGGTGGCACTGTAAATGTCGGAAACTTCGTCCTTGGCGGGGGAGATGTTACTGGTCTCCATTTCGTCAAAGTCGTGGGCCCCGATGTGGTTCTCGTCGGCGAAAGGGTTGGCGTAGACGGAAGAAAAGCCTCGGGATCCATCACCACGATGTCGCAAGCCCTCGTTGCTACCCCACGCATCCGCACCGGTGTTGAAAACGTAGGTCCCCTGCTCGGCGCTTCCGTCCTGACGAAGGAAGTCGTCAAATGAGGAGCCCCGGCTTCGTCCCTTGGTGGCGGTGGATCTGTCGTGACCAGCGGCCTCCAGCGCGTTCTGTTCCTTCTCTTGCTTCTCCAAATGAATCGAGTTCCAATATAATAGCTCCTCCCGTTGTCTTCTCCGGGTCTCCTCGTCAGCATCGACGCCATCCTCAGCGCCGGTGCCACGGCGTGACTCGAAGAATCCTTCGGCATCCTCGGGTCTGTTGAAGCGAGGCTCGCGGTGGGGGTTGATGCCGTCTCCGAGGGAGTGCAAAGCGACGGCTACCCGGCGGCGAACATCATCGGCGTATCGTCGCACCTCGGGAGACTCGTAAATGGCCACGGCGGTCGCAACGGCGACGGTAACGGCAACTACGGCGCCTGAGGCAAGGACAACATGGTTAGGCATCTCTTGACTGGTGAGTTGTCCGGGAGGACAAAAGATGAAAAGGCGATGGGCTAATGACGAAGACGAAAGACACAAGAGTCAAGCTCCTCGGAACAATGTGGGGAGGCAAGGATGAAGCTCAGACGGCTTGGGCAGAAGAGAGCGAGCAATGACAGTAACAACTCGATCGAGTGCGATGCAGGAAGAGAGCTTGCATCGACGCAGGTTAAAGGTGAAAGACGGCAATATGAAGAGCAAGGCGGCGAAGCGGGAGATTGGATTGCGTGGTCCTCTGGCGGTTGGATTCGCCACCAGACAGAAGCAGGCGGAGAGTTGAGGCAGGTGGTAGGTGAGTGAGTGGCGGATGAGGGGTGGGAAGAGTGGTGAGTGGTCGAGTGCCCCGGTAGCCAGCCCAGTCAGTGAGTGTGAGAGCCTGGCGAGTCTCAGGCACGGATGGCCAACGGGCAGCAGACCACTCCAGGCAGACAAGCTCAAGGTGCAAGGTACTGGGTACCGAACAAGCCCGTGGAAGTACTAGCCCGTAGAGAGGCAGCGCAGTGCACTGGCAATGCAGGGCACCGGGAAGTAAAACGCACAGGGCAATGGGGCTGTGATCCGCAGGCTCCCAGCTAGGAGGCCCCCCAACTGGGCTGATTGACTGCCAATCCGCCCAGGGCAGGCGCGGGGCGTCGGATAGATGTACCGGGTACACGAACCATTGAGGTGACGACGACTTCCATCCTCGCGACCACGACAAGAACGGCCAACGCCAGAAAGCCCAGAATCAGGGGAGGGCAGCAAAGAGTAGACACATGTGCGACGAGCAGTGTTCCGGACCGTATCGTTACGTACCTGTGGCCACCAATGGATGAGGCATCTCGTCGCGCGTGGCTTGAGCGCGGGGGTTTCGAGTCTCAACAACTTCGGGCTGGAGGGCGAACGAGACACAGAGGAGCGAGCGCCAGGAAGCGAGCGACAAATGTTCCGTTTAATGGTGAAGCACCAGAAAACTCGACCAGAGCGGGCAGCGTTCGCGACGATGGTGATTGATGGGAAGAAAGGGGGAGGAAGAAAATGGAATAAGAAAAAGAAGTAGAAGAGGGAGAAGAAGGGCGAACCGACCTCCGGCCCTTCCCTCGAGAAACACTCCTCCCTCAATCCCCTGCTGACCTTGCACCTTGCTCAGCCGTACTCGGGCTGGGCTCTTCATAGACGGCGCAAACACGGGAATCCAAAAGCTACCAGCCAAATGCTACCAAAAGTGCTGTAGCCACCAAGTACTTGCGGTGCCTCCGTGCTGGATCCTCCTCCAGTGGCCCGCCGGATCTGGCTTGCGCGTGACGTACGCATGTCACACTATCTCCATCACCATCCGGCGGCACCAACAAATAAGGTCCGGGTTCACGTAACAAGCTCAGCATCTTACCAGCCATTCTCGCTCAGATTATCACCACTCTGCAGTCTAGGTTTTTGCAGCTTCCAGGACGTCATGTTTCACCATTTCGGCTCACACCCGTTGCTGCAGCTCCAGCGGGGCGGCTGTCTTTATCGTTCGCCTTCCCCGACTCAATGCTCCGTACCATGTTCAAACTCCTTGGTGAGCCAGCGATGGCTACCATGGTGCAATCCTGAGGCAGTTACGGAGTACCCCGTCGCGACCCATCCCAAGTACCTGAATACGCACGGATCGGGCTGTATTGCTGGAGTCAGCCTGTTCGGGTTGGCCCAGTCTGCGAATACATGCAAGGCCAAGTCTGCCTGGCCTGACCAACATCAACATGACGCCTTGCTCGGCCTACTACGTACGTAAACAGTCGACGCAGCCCAGGGCGTGTTACCGTGTTAGTCCATGTAGTAGGCCTAGACCTAGATACCAAAGTCCATAAGGGTACATACATAGTAAGGTCAGCAGCGTTCCCATCCGTAAAAAGTTCCCGGTGCCACTGACATGGTTCTTCGGCACCATCCAGTCGACGATCCATCCAGGAACCCAATTTGCTCCATTGATATCCAGATACACTTTGCCAGCCTTGTCGGCAGCACAATGCCACCTCTAATTCATTGTTTGGTCCGGCCGCCGACTGCGCAGGCGATGAGGTGCCCACTCAACGCCCCACCCGCTCCTTTCGCTCCGCCAGTCGCCACCGCGAAACCGGCGGCGTCTACATCGGAGACTCGGCGTTCACCCCAGGCGCGAATTCGCTGGCCGGTCTAATTATGGTCCGCGGACAAGAACACCGAAGAGCCGGCCAATGGTCATTATTATGGGGGTTCAGTTCATCTTTGCGTTTGTTTCGGGTCCGACACATAGTTCGGTTCGACAGGGTGGTAGTGGGTCATTGAGGAACACCCTGCTTGGCTTTTGTATCGTTTCCTCTTGTGGATCAGACATCGCGTCAAAGTTGAGTTTATGCACATTGGGGGGTTATAGAGATAATAAACTCTGGACATGCAAGTTCACGTGCTTGGTCTTGAGCTGCAAGCAATGATTAGGTGGACGTGTTCTGAACGTCAATGGAGTAATTCAATTACTTGGGACGCCATTGCCCCGTGCAAACCCGTCGCTAATATCAATATCCTAATAAAATCTTGTCCTTCTGCTCCTGGGCTAGCCAGAGAGCTCGCCTTTTAGTAGGCTCCTTGCCAATCAATGTTGTCCGGGTTCATGATGGAGAGATCGACACATGTAAGCCATCAAGTCCACCTCTCCTTCCTGCTAGCTTCGTCGTTTTCGTTGAACGTCAAGCACAATGCATGGCTTTAATGAGAGGATGAGCTGCTCGTAGAAGCGTTGGAGGAGACCGAGTCGGTCGAGTCCTGGCGGGTGGCCTTGGCTCGCTCACTAGGAAGATCGGTCAGTGGTAAGCTCTCCATGAGCTGGGCGGGATTGGACTCACTAAGCACTGCGGTCCTGAAGGGTGCAGGTGTATCGGGCGCTGCCAGTCTTGATCTGGAAGCGGATGCCCCGGTTGTTGCCCAGGTTAGAAGGGGCGGCGGGAGCAGTGGTCTCAGGCATGATGGAAGAGTGTTGTGGATGGTTGTGGTGTGGTGCGGTGTAAGTGATGAAGTTCAAAAGGCGAGTAGGCAGCGAGTAGTCGGTGACACGAGCAAACGGAATGATTTGAAGACTGGGAATGAAGAGCTTCCTTGGGGAGGGAGGAGGTCCCTTAATATACCTCGACGACACAGGATACGTATCTCAACCTTTGCCGCCTCATGGACTCCCCGGAGCCCCTCTGGCACTCACCTCGAGGCTAAAGGAGTGAGCCATTTTCTTGACTGCGCACCTTCAGCCCGCCCCACGATTTGAAGCATCCGAGAGCACCTAGAGCACCACAGCGGCACCGAGCTCCGTCCCCACGGATCGCGGGACATGCCACAAACCCAGGCTCCGATCGCCATAGCCAATCATGGCAAGCCGGACACCTCGTCTGGGTCCCATCTGACACGGCTGGGACGGAATTGCACCTGCAGGCGAGGGCGTGCGAGATAGTGGCTTGTGTGGGTCGGCACGCCTTCTAGAAGACGCCGACGGAGAGCCATTCTTCCCAGCCAATGTCCGCTGCCGATCCACCGCTGCCCACACTTTGGCCGCTGTCGCCTACCAAAAACAAGATCCGCGAGGCCGGCCTCTATCGCTCTCGCGAAACGGGGATTACTTGGGAGTGTCCGCGATTGGCGTGGCACCGAGCATATCTCGCGATCCGCCTTTCCCGAGTGCCTCCCACTTTTTCATCCCAAGGCGCCAAGGATATTGGTCGATGTGTTGGGATGGCCTCGACCATCTTCGGGACTTGAAGATGCTAAGTGTCACGTATCGGTACAGCTGATCACGGCATAGTTGTTGATCTTGGCCACGACACAGCATCCATGATTGTGAATGGCAATTCCGTGTAACCCCGAGTCTTGTCCAAGCTCTTCCCTCCATCGAGGCAGCCGAAGGTGAGGTCGGGTGCAAGGCGTCCTTGGTGTCAAGCCCTTCCTCGTTGAGGCATGCTTGCCGAGTGAGTGGTGATTTCTGCCTCGCCCTGCCATCAACAGGATGGGCGGTTGGCGTGAGGCTAGCCGCGGCGGCAGGACGGCGCCACGCAGCTAATCCCTCGTCCACGGGTTTCACGATGCCGATGACGTTGAGCGAAGACCGGCTTCCTGAATCCCAACAGAGCATCGTGGAGAGCCAGTGCGCTAGACGTCCATCCCCGCACTCATGCTCCACGATAGATGCACGGATGATTGGTTTGTGCCGTGGGAGTCCCTTGCTCATCCTCACCGCATGTCCCTGAGAATTGCCCGGCACGCAGGGTCTTTACAACATTAGATTGGAGCACGGTCATGAGGCTTTTTTCAATGGATCGCGACAGAGCCCCGTCTGACATTGCCAACCACGTCCTCCGGGCCGGCCAGTGCACTGCAGCGCGGGGGTATGCAAAAGCATCACATGGCCAGTCGACGAAAATCATTGAGGATTTGGCGTTATCGCGCCAGCCGCCGGCTTGCCGCGACCCGCTACGATGAGGAAACCATTGCTCAGTCCCTCACACAACCTCGAGCTGAGGGTCGCGCAGTTGGATGCTGCTCTCAACCTCTTAGAATCAAAATTCATACGCGGTCGTCGGATACCCGACCAAGCTGTGCAGATGCATGGTGTATGTCAAGCATCTCGCTTGCAAAGGCTTCGTTGGCAGCACGCGACATCTTGTGGCATTATGTGCTCGTCCTCACATTCGTTTCCATCCTTGTCTCTTATCATCTCTTGGCGGCATCGAGTCTGCTGCAATTGGTATTCGCCTTTGTGTCGCATGAGGAGCCAAGAGTGACGCTCCACAGTGGCTTTCCAACTGCTCGGTGTCCAAATGTTCGATACCACCTCTTCGGTCGCCTTGCCGCCGTGGGATGTGGCCTGATGCCCATCGAGTCAATCTTGTAGGCACTTCAAGACGACATGGAGCATCAGGTCATCAACACTATCTTAGCTGATATCAACAACAGTGGCGTGTACTCCCACAGACGGTGTGGAAGGACCGAATTCGGCACCGAACATGAGAATGGCATCCACCATTTCGAAATGGAAGGCCCATGGACCAGGAAGTGAAGAGACAACTACCTGGTGTCCATCATGCTCATGATTTGTTCCTCTTCGTCAATGTCGGTGGCGCCACTGCCCGCACTTAAGCCCCTCTTGTGCATCTCACGTTCCACGGCCACTCGGGTGAGCATACCTCGGGCGAGGTGAGGCATGTCTTCCTTCTGCTTGCGCATGCAGTTTTCAACGCTCCGCATGGCCACTACCAAGAAGCCCAATTCTTCCCTGTCGACATCAAAAACCTCCCACCACTCGCATTCTGGCATCTTGGCACCGGCATCTCGCGCAGCATTGTAAATGGCGGCTGTCGCCAGTGCGTGTGGTTGATGAGTGAGAAACAGCATCTGCGGCGACAGTAACGCCGTGTTGAGGTACTGGATAGTACGGAGAGAGATTGTGGATTTGGGCTGAGCGAGGAAGTCTAGTGTCTGGAGGTATGTAATCGCGAGGGGGTGGGGGAGGGAGACATGGGTGTCGAAAGAGAGGGTGTAGAGGATGCGAGCTTCGATGGCGAGGAGTCGGCTTTGGAAGCTGAAGTAGTCGGCTTCTGTCACGTAGTACGACTTGGGGATATTGCTGGGTGCATCTCGGGGGAGCGGGAACGGTGAGTTTTCCGATAGCAGGTAGGCATAGACGGTTGACACATCGCGGGTAGACCGAGGCTGTGGTCCCAGTTTGGACACGAGGAAGAGGGCGGCAGCAGAGGTGTCCTGTGGGTTGTCAGTACCAAAATGAGGGGGTCGAGAGAGGCGATATTACGCTGAAGTCGTTGGCCATTGGAGAATCGATAAGCCAGTATCGCGCCAGGATGACGTTTGCCTGCGCCGTCACGGACTGAGGGAGCTCGAGGAGGCGGCCAGCAGCCTGGGTGAGGCATTGGGAAGCAATGAAGACAGCGTCCTGGAGATCTTGGGGCAGAGCTGTAAAGGAAGACCTATGG
The DNA here is from genome assembly GCA_001305505.1 of Neonectria ditissima. Classification (NCBI taxonomy): domain Eukaryota; kingdom Fungi; phylum Ascomycota; class Sordariomycetes; order Hypocreales; family Nectriaceae; genus Neonectria; species Neonectria ditissima. The sequence goes on from LDPL01000034.1 coordinate 783,308, forward strand.
TACAGCTGGGACGCTGTCGCGAGAGGGTTGGTGAGATGCGACATGTTCGGTGTGAGCTGCGGTGAGCACGGCTGTCGAGGTTTGGGGTTGTTTTGAGTGATCACCAAGCTGCGGCGGGAAGTTTTGCGAGGCTGAGAGCTTTGGCGCTGGGGTAGTTGGGCAGCTCCAGGCTTCCGCCTCGCAGTGGGGGCAGCCACTAATGTCTTCCTTTGGAAGCCGTGGAACCCCTGCACCTCATGGCGCCACAAATAACTCCGCTTCTGTCTTAAGCACTTACACCATCAACTGAGACCCTTCTAAATACCTAGTACGCAGGAGTCTACATTGAGTAGTTCTCGTTGTGCCATCTTTGTATACTTGGACACTATTCCACATTATTTCGCGGCGAATGCAGCGAGCTCGAAGAAAATGCCCAGTGCCTTGGTCATCATGTCGACACGTGACTGGAGAGGTGGTATTCGCAGTGGAAACCAGACCACCGCATCTCACATAAGCTTGCAAGAACCCGGACCTGTGACATTTATATGAATTTCCCCCCCTTGTTGGCTCTCCAGAGTGTCTGCCGTCCGATGTAGATAGGACTACTAGCCTGGGTAATCTCTTTGGTGGGCTGAAACGAACCGTTAACATGCACCCGGAAGAAATAAATATTTCTTAATCAGTACGAAGTGTTGTATTCAAATCTCTAGGTCACGCACAAAGGGCATCTAATTCGTATATACCTGGTGAAGGTTAGTCGATTGGGATAAAGTGGCTGGGTTCAGTGGACATACGACATACGACAAACATGACGTACACGTACATGAGCGGCATCTGTCGCTAGTATGCACGTTGACATCACCGTCGTCAATATTAAGTGCCAAATTGGCCAGAATCGAACTTGTCAACTCGGGCCAATCCCCAAAGGTTTCAGATATCACAAAAGCAACCAGGAGCCCTACTTTCATCGTCTTCAAACTCACTCGCGGCGGCCGATTTGCGGGGCATCTGGCATCTGGCATCTGCAACGACAGGGTACGTTGTATGTAGCTTGAGCCGCAGTGGAGCTTACCTAGCCTCCACAACAACATGCCACCACCCGCAGTCGGAGCCATCACCACCTCCACGGCATTTGTACTTCCCTCCATCCCGCTCCTCCTTGCTCACCACCACCACCTCCTCCTCTGCCGCTGCTACCGCCTTCGCCACCTGCCATAGCCTTCCGCACTCGCCCCGTTCCTCGCTCGCCGCCATCTGTCGCTCCGACAATGGCCACCTCCATTCCTCCCTCCCCCAACGACGAGAAATCCGCCTTCGACCTCAACTTCCAGCACGGCCACAAGGACCTCGTCCAAACCGTTGCCTTCAACACCTACGGCGACCGCTGCGCCACCGGCTCCGTCGATGGCAAGATCCGCGTCTTCAACCGCCACAAGGATGGCACCTGGCGCCTGTGCGATACCTGGACCGCGCACGGCGGGGAGATTCTAGAGGTACTCCATGCAATCGCAACCCTGGCGCCGCCGCCTCTTTCATCACCCACAAGCCCTTGTCCGCCGCTCATGTCTCTCGTTTTGTGTTCATCTGGGTTGCACACGCAGGTCGCTAACTCTCTCCACCAGCTCCAATGGCTCCCATCCACCGTCTACCCCAACCTTATCGCCTCGCTCGGCATTGAGGGTTGGTTCCGCCTCTGGGCCGAGGATCCCTCTGCTGCTCCCGGCCGCCGCTTCTGTACCGGCCGTGCTGGTAACGGCAAGCCTGCTTTCGATACTCGATCTAACAAGGCTCCCTACCGCTCCTTTTCCATGAAACATAACGAGGAGACCCGCCACACCTATCTCGCCCTGCTCGCGACCGATGGCCGACTGACCATCTACGAAAACGACCAGCCCGAGAACTTGTCCGAATATGCCTCCATAGACGAATTCAGTGTCGGCCCCAAGCCCAGCCGAGGCGAGGAGCTTGCTTTCCGCGTCCGCTTCGATCCCAATCCCGAGCCGTGCTACACAGCTCTGCGCGCTGGTGTCCCAACCGACTCCCTTGGTCTCGTTGTAGCTGCGATGAACACAGTGAAAGTCTACCGGTCCCGCGATATTCTTGCGACTTCAATGGGTGTTCAACAGACTCAAAAGGAGTTTTACCTTGCTGTAGAGATACCCGGTCACCGCGGCCTGGTCCGAGATGTGACCTGGGCGCCTGGAAACATCAGAGGCTACGACATTGTTGCGACTGCGTGCCAGGATGGCTATGCCCGCGTGTTCCGAGTCGAGACTCCCTTCTCTGAGGATGACGGCAAGTCATGGTCTGCTGCTGATCTTTTGAAGTCAAGCCCACACTTCACCTCTAGAGACAACGCCAATGGCGGCAGCACTTCCGCAGACAAATCGCAGCCCCAGACGCCCCAGTTGCCATCTCAGCACCATCAACAGCACCAACAGCAGCACCAACAGCAGCACCAACAACATCACCAGCACCACCAATCCGGCCTCAGCGCCAGCCTTGCCAAGTCAGGCACTCCAGGTGACCGTCACTGGGCGGGCCAGCCTGGCCAGGTCAAACATACGTTCCACGAGATCTCGCGGCTCGACAACCACCGAACCCCCGTATGGCGCGTCGGCTTCGATGACGACGGTCAAATCCTTGGGAGCACCGGTGACGACGGTCGATTGCTCTGCTATCGCCAAACACCCGACGGTGCGTGGGCAAAGAGTTCCGAGCTAGCCATGATCAAGTCCCGCATGGCGACACCATGAGTGACTCTATCACACTACCTAGAACAAACTCAGAATTCTTGAACACCTCTGCTTGTCACTCATGGTATCGTCAGCGAGTTGACAAAGCGCCGATTACCGACATACTGACTGCGATACCCTGGCTGCTCTTCCGAAACCCATGGTTTCCCCGCATGAATCGCTGCAGATGGGTATCTACTGGTCACGCTTGCTATCAAATGTGGTGACAAGACTCGCCTCTTCGTTTGGTTTTATTCGGCTGGCACACCGAACCCATTGACGTTTTAGAGAACTCACTATAGACAGGAGACTAGTCAAGACATGGCCTGGACCTTAGAATACGGCCAGTCTTGTCATATGACATAACTTCGATCTTGGCCGTGGCACCCAGGAAAGGAATAAATGTGTTTGAAACATTTCAGAATCTTAGCAAGAAGGGACTTGCCTACCTCCCATCATTAAGATTCGATATGTTTGCGGTTGGATGAAACCTAGAAAACATACAAGTAGCAGGCCTAGGAACTTGTCAGGTCGGTCATATTCGGCAATGGTTTAGATCAGTGAGGCCGTTTGAGAATGATACGCCGAGAACACCGTCTAGTAGTGGTTAGGTACTTCATCAAATTATAAACATGTCACATCACAATTTACACGATGAGGACTTTGGAATATTCCAGTATCATTCGTTTTTTTTTTTCATTTGAGTATTTATGGTGCTGGGTAAGCCACTGAGTAGCCCCCTTTTGGGATAGTATCTCTCGGGTTTCGAATTTTATCCCCTTCCCTCACAACAATGACACCCAATCTGATGTGGCTCGTGAAAACATTGGGTGAGTAAAGCAAAAAGAAGACGCATGCCAGCCCCTGTAAACGCCATTCATAAATCGATCTTTTGTTTGACGTCGATTTGCAACGGTCTTCCATGAAAACGAAGGGTGAGTGATGATGACGTGAAGTCCGTTAGTCAGCCGCAAGCGCGGTTGATTGAATCTTCGACGTCAGATAAATCACCAACCCCCCAGCTTCACATGTCTATAATGACCCCTCGCATTTGTGTTCCGATCGAAAAAAAACACTCCTTCGGTAGGGTGTTGATGACACACATTAATCCATCGTCGGTTCATTCTCATCATTAACAGTTTCCGATCGCTTAGGCAGCGTCGGCACTGGCAGCAGGCTGGACGACCTTGGTAGCCTGACTACCGGCGCGAACGATGCGTTGGCCAGCAGAATCGTTCATGTAGGTGACGTCCTTGTTCTCGAACTGGGCGCGCTTCCAAACCTCGACCTCGCCACCGCCGCGGAGGACACCCACTCGCATGGTCGACAGCAAGTTGTGGGCAGCGTTGGAGTGGTTGTAGACACCACCGTTGAAGATGGCGGTAGCGTCCTTGCCGATAGATGACTTGATAAGGGCCTTACCACCAGGGTGATCCTTGATAAAGTCACCAACATCATGGATAACACCAGCGATAGCAACGAGGGCCTTTCCGTTCTTAGAGTCGGCGACGAAGTTGTCCCAGTGGATGACGGGAAGCTGGTCCAAAGGAATGCCCCAGTCGAGGGTAGCACGCTTCTGGTCGAGCTTCTTCTGGAGCTGCTGGACACGGCCCTTCTCGATTTCGTTCTGACGAAACTGCTTCAGGTCGTAGGCGAGACCAAGCTGCTTCCAGACCCAGATGGACCACTTGGTGGGATCGTACTGGTACCACTGGATAGCGTTGCGGTAATCGGATGGAAACTCGTGATGGAAGTTGTGGTAGCCCTCACCAAGGGTAACGAAAGCAGTGATGACGTGATCACGAGGAGAGTTGCGGTCATCGAAGGGCTGGTCACCGAGCCAGTGGGCGAGCGAGTTGACGCAGAAGGTGGCCTGCTGGACGAAGCAAATGCGAAGAATGCCGGCATAGATGAAGCCACCAAGCCAGTCACCCCAGCCGAGGCCAGCGACGACAGTAGGGAAAACAAGAGCCATAACAATGATGCACTTCAGGAAGTTCCTGTGTTGCCAAACGACGATGGGGTCTTCGTTGAGGTCGGTAATGTCGGTACGGCCCTGGCGCTTAGGGTTTTGCTTCAAGACCATCCAGCCCATGTGGGAGTACAACAGACCCTTGCGGACAGAGTAGGGGTCCTTGTCAGTGTCGGTATATCGGTGGTGAACGCGGTGGCCATATGACCACCAACGGATGGAGCCCTCGACGGCACCAGCACCAACGGCGGCAAGGTAGATCTTGAGGGGGGTGGTGGCTTTGTAGCAGGAGTGGGACCAGAGACGATGATAACCTACGGACAATGGGTTAGTACAAATGTGCTTTGAATGTTTCCAAACTGAGTTGAGAGAAGCTTACCAGCTGTGATTCCAAGGCCAGTGTGGAAATAGTAGAAGATGGCCCAGAGAGCGGTATAGAGACGGAGGGGAACCCAGTACGCAGAGATGAAGCCGCAGATGGGAACGATGACGATAAAGGTCGTGTTGAGCCAGTTGACGTGCTGATACCAGTTGGCCCAGGTCATGGGGGTGTCGGCGATGTGGACTTTCTTGAGGGCCTCGGCCTTGGCAGCAGCGCTGGCTCGGAGAGGCACATAGTCTGTCGTGCCATCAGGAAAGGCGGCGGCGGCCTTCGCGTCCGTACCGGACGACGACATGGTGATGTGTGCTGTGTCGAGGACTGGTTGACAGGGAAATAGGATCGTCGAGGACGAAGTGACGGAACAGAAGATGAACCTTCTCGGGGGAGGAGAGAAGAACGAGGCTCTAGGAAAAAGAGACCCTCGGAGGTTATAGAGGAAAGAGAAAGGTGGAGGAGGAGAGAGAGTCAAGGAAAGCGGTTGGGGCGGAGGTGCCAAATGGGCTTTATATCAGAACCCGACCTGGACCTGGGTGAGATGGTGGATAAGGAAGAGGCGGACTGGCGGGGGGAGGGGGGGGTGTGGGGAGTGAAGGAGTGGATGAGTGGAGGATTGTGGAGGATGTGGCAAGCTGTCGAGGCAAAAGCAGCAACGAGCAGCAACAACAACAAGGGAGGAAGGAGGCGAGACCGAGGCGAAAGCCGAGTTAGTGAGCTCTAGAGCCTGGGGGCGTCTTGGCTTGGACCCTTCTCGTCCCCACTGAGCTCGGGTCCGTTTGAAGATTCGCGGTTTGGGGTTTGGGATGTTGGTGAAAGGAAGCGAGGTGAGGTGTGCGGGTAAGCAAGGAGAGAGAAAAGAGGACGAGGGGAGCAAGGTGTGAGGTGTGAGATGTGAGGTCAGTGAGTTGGGAATTGGGCGTCGCAGGGCGGATGCGGGATGCGCGTGCAGTGCTTCGTTCACTATCTCTGCCTCGGTCTGTCTTCTCCTGATGCTCCTGGTAATCATGGAACGCGTTTTGACAGCTGATGATTCAAGACCGGTTGACCTCAAGCAAACGGGTGGGATGCAGTGAATCATGATGGATTCAAGGGTTGTGGTGGTTTTCGTTCCACAACACACGCCCCTCAGTTCACACACCCACCTGCAACAAAAAAAAAAACCTTTGGGGATGGACGGATGGAAGGCAGGCTACGGACCCTCCCGGGCACCTCCGAGCGCCCCGTCTCGACGAAAGCTCTGAGCCGCGCCCCCAGAAGCGCCCCAGCGTTCTCCTCCTCCCCTCTGGTCCCGGCTTCTTCCCGGTACATGGCCGAACTGGATACATGCGCGGTACTCGCTCTAAACCTGCTTGAGGGCCAACAGAGGAGGCTGGGGGTCGTTTCCCATACTGGCGATGGATTCCTGCGAGCCATCGGGAGGGGGCAGCTGGCTTCCGTCCGGTTTGCTATCATGTACCTCCCATGTATTGGATCCGTACAGCAACGGCCTGGGGCATCCAAGTCCTCCCCCCCAGGACTTCACTTTCACCCGATCCCATGCTGTGACGGGATGGGACAAGCAAGCACCGGCTGTGCAGCGTGTCGTCATGACTTGACTTTCTAAAACCTGTTGACCTTGGACAGCCCGCCGCGGATCTGACCATGACTACGGCCTACATCTGTGCGCCCCGCCATCAGGAACCTTTCCCCTGCTTCGAAATCTCCCCCAGATGCCGACACTGAGATGACTGAGATCCCCCCCCCCGCGAGATGTGATGCCAAAAGTCAGCCCACGATTGCGAAATTCCGCGTCTGGTATTCGACAATTGGAGCGGGCGACGCAGGGCTGGCACCATGAAGCTGGACCCTTGTCCCTAGCGTGCCCTGGGTTTTTCTTTTGGTCTTGAGAGTGGGGTCGTCATCGACTTCTCCCAACACTTGCACCCCCACCCCTTCCCCAACAACTTTTCTAGGTGCCCCACCGCCCGCTCCGCCCGAAGGACAGGAGCACAGGGGGCCAATCAGCATGCCGTCCGTGTACCCGTCCGATTGCCGTTTGAGGTAACAGGCGCGGGAGGGTTGTGCTGGCGCCAACGCCAGGCACGTACCGATCCTGTCGGGATCGAGCAGGTACCCCGCCGCCGTGGTTTCGCGCGTGAGATACCTCTTGCTCGGAGGCTGGGCCACCCATTGCAGCAAAAAAGAGGTGTGCCGAACGCGTGCCTTGCAGGTCCCAGGCGTGACTGACAGCTCCACTCTCGCCACGATTTGCCTCTCTGTCTTGGGGAAGGGAAATGGCAAAGAGAAGGCATATTATCTACAGGCAAGTTACGAAGTAGGGGAACTGATGCAGGTAAGCAGTGTCTGGTGCTTCCCAGTTGGCGAATTCTTTCCGGATCTCCATGTGGCGAATCGTGCCAATTGGCAGCAAAACTTGTATCCACGGGTTATCTAGCCCCGGGGGTCCCGGGTCCAGAATTCGCGTCCGTCGAGCCGCATTATCGCATGCAAGTAAGGAGAAATAACATTTGCTTCGTACGTAGTACGTAGTACCGTACATGCCTAAGTTCGGGTAACGTCATGCATTCGATTGGAGATCGCTCGCTTGTCTTATGGCTTGCCTCAATTCTGTTGTTTATGGTGTTGTAGGACCGCAAGTTGGTTGATCGGCTGCAGAACGTGAAACTCATTCCTCGACTCTTAGATAACACCCCTCCACCCATTCCGTCAAAGCTGTGCTCGATACTGTATCATGACATCGCCATCTGCCAATTACCACCTGAATGGTCATCTCCGGCTCTCAGCCTATCATCTCAGATCCAGTCCAGATCTAAGCACTCCGTTCTTGCATTCGGAGTCCCGCATCCGTGCACCCCGCTCAACAACAACCCCGCAGCCAATCCGACACAACCCAATCCAAGAGCCCTCCCCAAAAATCCAACGGAAACAAAAATAGGCCACCAGTGACAGTAGTATGACGATCTGAATAGCTGTCTCTTGCAGGATAATGCCGAGGCCCGTTTCCAAATGCTTGTGATGCCTACTTATCCCAGGCTTGCCCTATCCAAAGGAGAATGTGTGTCTCATCGCACTTCCCCCAGCTTTTTTCCCCAACAGAAATGTGTCGATCGGTTACACCATGCCTTAGCCAGATACGTACCTGAATGTGGTCTGGTCACGTGTCAAGCTATTTTCCAGAACGTTTCCACGTGTAACATCTTTTGTGGCGTCCGACCCTCTTATTAAGCCACTGGGCAGCGAGCCTTGAGAGTCAACCTGGAATCCTCTTTAACCACCCTTCACATGCGGTTTTCCATGGCCTTTTACAGTTTTGTCACCCAATTTTGCGAACATTAGACCAAACTGATCAAGTGCAGAATATTTTAGATCATATACGACAAGATTTAGAAAGTAAGTACTTTATCAACAGATCCTTTTCACCAAAGTCCTCGCGGCGCTTTACGGAATCCCCTAAACAAAGAAACCCAAACCATGATACCGAAGTACCTATGCAAATGCCCGCAAGTTGCCCGCCAAAGTGGTTACAAGTATACATAAGATGGTCAATCATCAGCAAAACAAACTGGGGGAAACCGAAAGAAAAGTGTGACTATATAGGAGCACAAAGGAGATAATGTTTCGTCTCTGTCAAATCTTCGTATCCGTTTTCATCGTCATGTCCGGTAACACCGGGTCCGCCACGTTCAAATCGTCGTCAATCGTCTGCTGGTGTCGTATTGCATCGCCATCGTGATTCGTTAGATAGACAGCGCCAATCCCCTTCAGCGAATCGTGACTTTTGACTTTGATGCTGCCTGTCTCATCACATCCTCGGTTTTCCTCCTCTTGCACGCCGCCATCCCTCACAGTCTGACCATTTTCTAGTCGGCTGTTCTGCGTTTCTTTCCTCTCTTCGTTCTCGTGCAGCTTGGACGGAGTCACCGTTCTCGACGATGCTTCTGTGTTGATTTGTTGAGGTTCAGGTGCTGTGATCCCCTGCAACTGTGCAGCATTTTTCTCGAGCTTTGGTTCGGCCTGAGGTTTCTGTATCTCCGAGGCCTGTATCTCCGCGGCCTGTATCTCCTTATTGTGTATGACTTCTGAGCCTTGTTCTTTGGCGACATTCTCGGTCGTTTTGGGTGCGTCGTGTGAGCCATCGGTGTCATTTGCAAATGCATGAGACTCCTCGACATGGTTTGTCTTCAGTGGGCACTCTACTCCCATCTCTGGCGTACCTTCCTCTCCTTTTGTTTTCTTGTTTCCTTTTGTGTCTTCTTTTTGTGCCTGTTCAGGGGGCATCACGACGTCGCAAGCACTGTCTGCCTTTGTAGACGAGTGGTCCCTGTCAATATCAAGGGGTGTCGGCAGAGCTCGCGCAGTGGCTAAAGCGTGCTCGTCTCCAACCACTTCCACAATTTCATCTGTACTCAATTCCACAGTAGGCGCGTCTGCCGCCCTGTCTCCTTGGAAGTTTTCTGATGTCTTGGCCTCCTTTGGTTCAATGTGCTCGATTGTCCAAGTGCTCGTTCCGTTGTCCGGCTCGGGTTCTTCCGTTGGCTTGCTTGGGTATGTATCAGCGTTACCGGTCTCCTTTCCAGTCAGTGAAATCTCCACTTTCTCGCCAACGACGGGATTCAATGCTGGTGGCAGATGGGGTTTGATGAGGGCGCTCTTGTTTGCAATTGGTGTCTCATCTGCCGACATATCTTCGAGGCCCACGTCACTATACGAGGAGGGAATGTTCCGATTCGCAGCCCAGGCGGCCACATCGTATGGGCGGCCGGCGTCGTCGCACCGGTCATAGTTGCTGGGCAGGGGACTTGGAGGTGAACGACCTCGGGTGTAGTAGTAAGGTTCGTATCCAGTCGGGCCAGCATCAGCGTATGGTCGGCTCACGTAGGACCAGTCGCTAGGTGGCTCTACCGTTCTGATTTGCGGATGATTGTCAGGAAGGTAATCCTCGACCAGATACTGCTGCAACGTATAGTCGTCATCGACCGACATTGGTGGTGGGTTCAGCTTCCCACAATCCTCACGGTTCGACTGCGGTGGAAACATTTGGAGGAGTGATAATGCCTGGAGCCGGGTGCGGGGCTCGTCACTGAGGCAAATCTCAGCCATCTGTCGGTACCAGTCAGGAATGTTGACTTCCGGCCCAAGGATTAGCGGTCGTCCTTGGGCTTCTGGCTCGTCTTCCTGCATTGCGAGAGCCCATAGCACCATACCCAACTGATACAGGTCTGACTTGACCCCGATGTACATGGAAATGCGTTGGTTGCAGTCGATCAGTGGCGTTGCCTCTGGGGGCTCCCATCCCACTGGACATCCCCTCCTATTGATGTCGATGATTTTCGCATCGCCATTTTCATCAATGACGATGTTGGACAGGGTAAAGTCACCTTGGACAAAACCAGACTCGTGAATGTCTGACAATCCCTCCACAATCTGGCGAGCCCACTTTTCTCTGGTTGACCATGGTAGATCAAACTCGCCATCCTTGCAGTGCTCATAAATTATGTCAATAAGTGCACCCTGATCTGCGTAGCTGATGAGAAGTCCCTTCACGTTCTCCTCGTCATCATCCACGACCACGCCGTAGAAGTGGATAACATTGTTCGAGTACCGCAGACGGTTGAGAGCATTGACCTCGTACAAAAATTCTTCAACAGTATCGGGACTGGGAATCTCCTTTTTGATGAGTGTTTGTCCATTGACCTTCACCTTGTACACAAATCCAGACATGTGGGAATCAAAGACAATATCTTGTTCTCGGATCCGCTTGCAGCCAAGGTGCTTGATCTGGGATACAGAAGGATACGGAATGATTTCCTGTCAACCAGTTAGCCGTGGGCGCAAGCAAGGATTGTTTGAGGATACTAACGTTTCCATCCTCCACCACGTGGACATGGAGCCTCCCATCGGTGGTCTGCAGCTTCAAGTTGGTAACGGTGTCGTAGAACTGAATATCCCGCAGGCTCTCACGAATAGCCTCGTATATCTTTGCACTTTTGTCTCTCTGGTAGTGCGTATGAATCAAATCCATTTCCAAAGAGTTCAGAGGGGCGTTTCGATAATCGAGGGAAATTGTGACACGCCGCCACAGGTGTTCCTGTTCACGATATGTGACGAAAAACTTCTCCCTCCTAGATCGATCGCGAAAGTGCATGCTGAGGTTGAGAATCCAGGTCCTTTCGAGTTCATCGTGAATCATGGCATCATACTGCGAGGTGGTCATGGAATGTGTGTCTGCATTCGATAGGCTGTCTTGGATGGCACATTCATCGGCAAGGGTTGCCTCATCGTCCTTTGCTATCACCTGCTCCAGCGTACCATCCGTAGGAGCATGCTCAAGTGGGCTCATCGGTGACAGAGGCACAGGGTCTGCGTATTGAGGGGCCTCATCTTGCGGGCTGCCGAGAAACCCCGGGGCGCTAACACGGGGATCCGTATGAGCGTGAGAAATGGATGCCCGGGGTGCTTGAGAGCGACGGTCAACTGAGACAGCTCTTCGCTCATCAAGTGTAGGATCAACGGGGGCTAAGTTGGTCCTCCGCTCCGATTGTTGGCGCTTGAATGTCTGCGTCCGGGGTAAATTGGGGACAACCCTCCGGGACATTCGACGGATTAGGCCGGCCTTTTCGGCGTCGGCCGGGTCGGCATCCGGCTCAGTTTCCGAGGGCTGTTCGGCTGGAGTGGCTGGAGTGGTACCAGCGGTCTGCCGACCAAAGAGCTTCCGAAAAAACGTCTGTGTCCCCGACGGGGTTGGGGGTTGTCGAATTGGTGATGGCTCAGGCGTTGTAACGTCAGCCTGTGCCATGGCCGCGACAACGCGACCGTAAATAGAACGTAGGTTTCGAATTGTTGCTAAAGCTGCCACCACTTTGGGCAGTCAAGGCTAATGATGAATGATGAGGTTGACGATGGTCGTTGTGGTGCAGTTGGTGTGGTGGAGGTGGTTCAGCCGCAATGGTGAGAAATTGTCGAGATTGGCGGTGGCGAAGGTGATGCTGGCACATATGCGAATATGGAGGCCGGCGGGTCTTGTTCTACGGACGAGAGATGACGCAGGAAGAAAAGAAGACGACTTGAAGTTGCTAGAGAATGAAGGGGCCCAAGAATGCACGCCGGCATCTAACGATGGAATGATGACTACAGGCGCACTGACGGAGGACGATGAGGGTCGAGCCAGGCAGCCTGTCGGTCAAACACGCGAGCTTGTGAGGTAAGGTGAGCGGAGACGAGAGACCATGTCTCGCCCATGAAGAGCAAGAGTGAGCCACGATGAGATCGACGAGGGTGGTTTTAGGCGTTGTGGCAGCTCCGAGGTGGTTGGGATGTGACGGGTCGGTGAGGTGCGGGTCCTGCCCGTATCGTGGAGCGAGGCCGGTCGAGGCGGAGGCGGAGGCGGCTGAGGAGAATCAGGGAGTAAGACGCGGCGGTGATGGAAGAGATGAGGCGGAAGCGAAGGGGAGGCGGCCAGCAATTGAAGCGAGGCTGATGACAGTTAAGAGCTGTAAAGCCAGAGCCCACAGACCCGGGTCATGAGAAGGTGGACGAACGGCGATGAGATGCACAGCATGCTGGTATTAAACCATGACCTCGATGTCGGCCTACCTCAAGCGGGCGGCGACGGCAGTAGTAGCGTAGCGGGTAAGAGTACCTACTAGCCACTGCGACTGGGCGTTGGTGTGGGTGGGCTGTGGGTGGATTTGGGTGGGCTCCTGGATGAATGGTGACGAGCGACGTTACGGGGAAGGCGGGCGGACGCTCTCCTTACCCATGGCGGTCTTTCTGGGCCGTTTTCTCGGAGGACCTGGGAGACGCCAGAAGCCTGGGCGACGACCGGGCCACACGCTTCTACCCGCGGAGGCTTGACTCGGACGTCTAGAATGCCAGGAAGCCTGGGAAGCCCTGCTGCGCTTCCGGGGATGACGGAGGCTGGGTTGTCGACATCCTTTCGTACAGCGCTTTGCCAGGGGCTCCAAGTGCCAGAGAGGGTCGCATACCTCGCTGACTGGCCAGCGAAGCCACCGCTGGCCAACGCTCACGCAGGGCTGCGGCCACCCAACTTCACTGACGGCCCGGGGGGGGAGGATACTACATCGCAGGTTCGTACCTCTGACTGGCCTCGACGTGAATCCATCCACGGCCACCCAGAATACCCTGTCGCCCGTTGCGTCGCCTGTCCTGTCCTGTCCTGTCGCCCGTCCGCCGGCTGCCCATCGCCTTGTCGTTTTGTCGTCTGTCGCCTGCGCCTGCGCCTGCAGATTCATCGAGAGACGGTGACGCTCGCTGGTGGGGATCATCGATGAGCTGGCCCCTCTAGAGTCCCTGGTCTCGTCCCATTTCGTTCACGCTAAGACAATGAAGGAGGCCAAAGGGGCCAACGGGCGATGATGCATCAGGCATGGCAGCATGTCGTCGGGCACTGAGGAGTGAGGCTTTGGATGGAAAATTCGCGAGACAAGGGTGTTTGGAAGACGGGAAAAGCCAGCTCAGACTGTCAGGTGCTGGAAAGGAGGGTCGAGACGGGCACGGGAAGCACACAGACCTGGCTGGCCTCGACACACCCGACATGGCCGACGCCCGCGGGGGAAGGGAGTGCGAGGGGAAAGAGCGAAGAAGCCGAGAGGGAGGGAGGGCCATGGAAGGGAAGGAGCGAAAGGAACATGACGATGCGGAAAGGGTGGCAGCCTCCAGGCTGCATGCCAAAGGGACGGGAAGCTGCCTTCCTCCTTCCAATTCACTCAAGGCAGGTACCAGCTGAGAGGACTCTGTCCCTGCCTAGTAGTAAGTACCTAAGATGCAGCCATAGTATTACCTAGTAGTACTGGAGTAGTGGAGGCAGTCTGTAGCTGGGTGCTCCTCGTACTAAACTGACTTCTATTGCTCAGTTCCCAGCAACATGATGTTGCACCTCGGTAGCAAAAGGCACTATGCGACTAATTGTTTCTCGACATCTGACATCTTCAAAGTTGCCATCAGCGCCCACCCACCGTTCAGCATCTCCAGGTCCAACGTTGCCGAAAACTCGACAAGTGGAGGGAGGGCCTGACAAACCAGTCTGTCGGTGTCGCAAGGGAACCTGGCCCTGTCCAACTAAGAGGTACCCAACCTTACAATAGCACCACTCCCGCCCGAGTCAACCCAATCACGAAACTTACCTCCCCAAATCCCTCTTATCCGTCCGTCGTTACTTGCACGTATTCTTGCCCAAGTCTGACCCTCTTAGGAGAAACCCTGGCCTGGACTGCTGACCTCCAGGGCTCGAACCACAAGGCGATCCGATCCTCCTCGCACCGCCAACTGCACGCAAGCAACGGCGCCATTGAGTTGGGCATCTGGCTTCCGTGGCCGTCACCGCCCAACCCAACAACCCCCCCAGACCGCATGGCTCTTTGCTAGCTCTAGCACCAGCCCCAGCAGCTTTTGTGACGGATCATGGCTCATGATGAGGCGGCCTGAACCGATGGACGACGATGAAAGCCCGGGCGGTGCTGACCTACTAGGCTCGCCGGCTGAGCCATGTCGTATCCAGCCGCTTGCTGCGGTCTGATTCCCGTCATCATGTGCATCAGCCGACATGCTGCTGACCGACGACCGGTTGGCTGAGATATTCGCCGACCTGGAACAGCTGCCAAGTCCACGGCCCGTTTTTTCCACTACGTCGAGGCTCACTCAACGTGACGCAGCGCAACGCAACGCACGACTGCTTTGCATCTCGTTGTCTCGGAATGCTGGGGGGAACCACAACTAAATTAAGGGCTAGGTGGGTGCGTTTGGTCGGTGAGTTGACATGGTCGCCCACACAGTCCCGGCAGCCCCAATCCCGTCCCGTCCCATCCTTCCCATCCTTCCCATCACATCTTGCATCTCGGCTCTTAACCTGGTATCGCCCAGGGATTGATCGATCAAAAGCCGTGCTGGTGGGTATTAAGGTTTTGTTCCCACTTGAGAAGTTTGGCCTTCTCTTCGTGGTATACTACGTATGCAAGAGGTCAAACTCAACCTATCCCGCTATTGCCAAGCGTTCCAAGTCATTGAAGCCCAACCCATGTCGTCAAATCCGGCGCCCTCCCCCACGCTCTTCAGGATAGGTACGTCTTGACACAACTACACATTCGGGAACGTCTGGAAGACTCGCGACAGACGCACTGTATCCTGTTAGATGCCTGCGGCGCGTTCATTTCTCTCCCATGTGAAGCCCACCGCGTCACACAACACCCGAGGCCTTGCACGAACCGCTCTGTCGGCCCAATGGTAGGGTTCAATCCGTGAATCCCGACCCCAAAGCAAAGGTCCGATCAAGAAACGTGTGGGGTCAGGCATGAGTGCAGCATCCTCATTGCCTGCTCTGGTCCAGTGAGGCTGTCCGGTGTCGTGACAGGCTGTCAGCTCGCCATGCAAGCAATGGAACTGCATCCCACCTTTGCCTCAGCGTTGCGATGCCACATGCTCTGCTCGCCATTCATTGGGCCCTTTTGCTGCAGTCCTTCCATCCTTTGTCGCGTCATTGCGGGGCTTCTGCTTGAGCCGCCTCTTTCGGGTCTTCGCACACCCTCAACTGATTGTCGAGGTAGGCTGGGACAAATGCCGTGGGTTACCAGAGACTCGCCTACACGACGAAGATCCAATAGATCCAGCACAGCACACGCACTCTCGCCATCACACACACACACATTACCGAGAAGCACCCTAATAACCAGCCCAATTGTACTACTACTAACTAGGCTCGTCCCGCCCTCAACCCCACCGATCCCGCATCCCGGATCGACCGAAACTCTCCACGAACCAGGACCAGGTCTTGACGCGATTAGCAGACCATTCATCGAGCTTGTTGGGTCTTGACGTTTTAAGAAAAAAGTCCCCCTCACTCCCTTCCATCGATTGGGCCACGACATAGCCACATGGCTCTCTAGCTCGCCTTGCCGAGACCGACCCAGCACAGTCATCGCAACCCCGATCACCGGCCTCAAAGAATCAGCCAGCTCACTCACTCCCCCTATCTCAACAATGAACTGAATAGCGTCATTGGCATCGCCCGCTCAATGCCATGCCAACAAGGACTAATAACCCAGTCATGGGTGCCATTGGGATACCATGCACACGGTACGATTACGTCAACCAAATTCATAAAGATGGTATGTGGATAAAGCCAATGTCGCTTGTCCAATTTGTACAATTACACATGGAGGCTCCTCACAACCGCTGTCCTCCACCTCCCTAAACAACCACTGATGCTGTTGTTGGGCATGTTTCTAAAAGTACAAGGATCCACATATTTGTGATAATAGAGTAGGAGTCTTTATGGCCGTTTCCGTCTAGGTTTCTTCCCCGGTGCCCAAACGCCCCCAAAATGCTCTGCAACTTTCCTCCTCTCACTCACTCTCACTTTACGGAGCGAGTCGCTTTACTGACCGTGAGGCAGTCAGTTCTTAGTTAGTACACATCAGTGAACATGTCACAAGCGCGCGACCGAGATACAATCAGTGTTCTCGTGCCCGTCTAGTCCTCCTCTTCGGTGGCGTCTTTCTCGCTCTTCTTCTGTTGAGCCTCCCACTCGCAGATCTTGCACTTGTTGGCCTGGTCACGGTCGAGTTCAGGGAAGACAAGGTCAAAGACTTCGGGATACCAGGCCACAGGGTGGCCCTGGATGCCCTCCTTAATGTTCTGTCGTGTGTCTGTCAGTCAAAGTCTTTGCCAGAAACGAGAGCACAATGAGTGTAGGGGGTTGCGGGATGAGCACGTACCTGGGGCAGCTCCAGCCAGTCAGACATGTTATCCTTGGGGAAGATGACAGTCTTGCAGCCTGCACGTCGAGCCGCGACCGTCTTCTCACGGAGCCCGCCGATGCGGAGAACCTTGCCTGTCAGGGTAATCTCGCCAGTCATAGCGATGGTTGGGTTGACAGGGGCGTCAAGAGCAAGGGAGAGCAGCGAAGTGGTCATGGTGATTCCGGCGGACGGGCCGTCCTTGGGAACGGCGCCGTCGGGCACATGCAGATGCATCTTAGCCTTGTTGAAGAAGTGATTCTCCGGGAACTTGTTAACCATGAAGGACTTGGCAAACGAGTAGGCGATAGTCGTCGACTCCTTCATGACGGTCTTGAGATTACCGGTGATCTCAAGATTTGGCCTCGTGGAGGGTCGCAGAGGCGCCTGCAGGATGGACTCGATGTACATAGCCGCGCCACCCATCTGGGTCCACGCCAGGCCCATCGAGACACCGGGCGGGCTTACCTCGTAGAGGCGGTCCGAGGTAAAGACGGGAGGGCCAACGTAGTCAGTAAGGTTATCCTTGCCAATGACGACGTGCACCGAGTCGGGGACCTTGAGCGCAACACGAGGCTTCTCGGTCGTCGTGACCTCGCTCGACTCGGTCGATACGTCCGAATCCGACGCCTTAGCGGCAGCGATCTCATCTGCTTTCTGTTTCTCTCCTTCCTTCAGCGCAGCCTTGCCCTCGTCGGTCAGCGCAGCCTCCTCGGGGAGAACTTCCTCACCCAATTCCTGGACGATCTTGAGGGCTGATTTCCGGTACACCTTCTCGATCTGCTTCTTGAGGTTTCGGACTCCGGACTCTCTGCAGTACGACTTGATCAATTCCTCAATGGCCTCCTCGCTCAGCGTCACGTCAGCGTTCTTGAGACCAGCGGCCTCCTTGGCAGCGGGCGCGAGGTATCGCTCGGCGATGGCCATCTTCTCATCCGAGACATAGCCGGAGAGGGTGATGAGCTCCATTCGGTCCAGGAGGGGTCGGGGGATGGTATCAGTCATGTTGGCTGTGCAGACGAAGAGAACCTTAGACAGGTCGACGGGAACGTCCATGTAGTGGTCCAAGAATGAGTTGTTCTGCTCGGGGTCGAGCAGCTCAAGGAGGGCAGATGAAGGGTCACCCTGGTATCCGCGGCCAATCTTGTCAATCTCGTCAATCAGAATGAGGGGATTTTCAGTCTGACACTTCTTCAGAGCTTGGATGATTCGGCCAGGGAGCGCTCCGACGTAGGTCCTTCGATGACCTTTGATCTCGGCAACATCTGTCAAACCGCCAACGCTGAATCGGTAATATTCTCGGTTGAGCGCACGCGCGATCGACTTTCCGATGCTAGTCTTGCCAACACCGGGAGGACCCACGAAACAGAGAATCTTTCCCTCGACGGTGCCTCGCAACTTGCCCACCGCGATGAACTCGAGGATTCGGTCCTTGACATCCTTCAAACCGTGATGATCCTGATCAAGGACCTTGACAGCATTGGGAATGCCAAAGTTCTCGGGGCTTCTGCGACCCCAGGGAATCTGGGTGAGCCAGTCCAGGTAGTTCCTCGTCACGTTAAACTCGGAAGCGGCCGTCTCGAGATGTGCGAGTTTGTTAAGCTCCTCGTCAAACACCTTGCGAACCGCATCGGGCATGGCGAGGTTGTTGGCCTTCTCCTTGAACTTCTCCACGAGCTTATCTTTGCCGTCGGACTCAAGGCCCAGCTCTCGGCGGATGCCCTTCATCTGTTCCATAAGCCAGTACTCCCGTTGCCTCTTGCTGATCTTGCTCTCCACGTCTTTGCTTATTTTGGACTGAAGCTGGGCATTCATGAGCTCCTTCTTGAGTACCACCAGTGCCTTTTGCATCCTCTCCTCCACGTTGAGGCAGCCGAGAACCTCCTGCAGCTCCTTCTGTTCCCCTGAAGACACAGCAGCGGCGAAATCGGCAAGCTTGGCGGGTTCTGAGGTCACGTTGCCAGTCGACTGGCTCATGGAAAAGGTAGAGATCTGATCGCGGAAGAGGTTGTTCATGGTGGCAACCTCCTTGAAGACGTTGACGATCTCGTTGGTGACGGCTCGAATAACGGGGCTCTTGGGATCGTACGGCTCGTCGGCGAGGTTCTCCACGTTGACCAGGCTAACGGGGTACTTCTTGAGGAAAGAAGTAGGCTCGTACTTCTCGGTCGTTTGGTCAGGCTTCTTCTCTACGGCGCTCTCTTCAAAGCTAGCCACAACATCTCCTTTCTTCTCCTGGGAAGCTTCCTCCTCGACCGCCTTCTGGGGAATAGGTTCGGGGACCGGCTCGGGTTTAGCGTCTAGTTTCTTGGCATCCTGGCCACCGGGAGGCAGCAAGCTGGAGAGTCGGATACGGCGATGTGGGTAAAGAATAGCCGTCAAGGCGCCCTCCTGTCCATGTATGGGGAATGCACTCGTAATCTGGGCGAACACACCAACATCATATACGTCATCGGCGTTGCGGATGACATCTTCATCTTCATTCTCATCCTTGAACAAGAATGCACCGACATACGGCTGGCCGCGCTTGATGGACTCTGTAATGGCGTTTGCAACCTCCGGATCCTTGATGGTAATCGCCTTATAAAAGCCAGGGAAGAGTGGTCTTCGGGCAATAGGGATTGCTAGGACCTGGGGGTATACATCCGGGACGACAGGCTTCTGTAGTGCCTTCTCGGCGGACTTTCGGCCCCGCTTACCACTCTCACCACCAGAGCCATCGTTGCCGGAGCCGGATCCAGCGGCACCCCCTGCAG
Organism: Neonectria ditissima; assembly: GCA_001305505.1. NCBI lineage: Eukaryota > Fungi > Ascomycota > Sordariomycetes > Hypocreales > Nectriaceae > Neonectria > Neonectria ditissima. The sequence continues at coordinate 802,879 of LDPL01000034.1, forward strand.
CGCTACCTGCCTTGTTGTCTTGCGATTGATTGCCGCCGTCGTTCTTGGCTGAGGCCGAAGAGTCGGGGCCGGGGTTCTTCGCCTCTGCCAAAAGTGTATCCTCCGCTTCTTTCCGTTGGTTCTCAAGATTCGCCTTGGCCTCCTCCTCAGAAAGCGGCTCCGTGGGCGGCTCTATCGCGGAGTCGAAAAAGCTCTTATCCTTTTCGTCCTTGTCCAGCCGAGCGGCCGTAGAAAAGGCCGCGCCGAGTCGCCGGGGCGGGAGGGCCGGTAGTCGGCGGTCGCAGATGTGAGAGTTCCGGTAGGCTGGGGACGACGCCCATCTTCGTGCGATGACTTCGGGGGAGGCTCGAGATACGTGAGCGGCGGAACGCTCAAGAATGAGGCGCCCGGAGAGGCGTGAGCGAGGGATCATGGTCGGCGGGAGCTGTCTGGAAGCTGTTGTGGTGGGATGGAGAGAGAGAGAGCAGAAACGTCGGCCCCCCGCGCTGGGCAAATCGGAAGCGAGGACGGGCAATTAGAATAGAAATGAAAGAATTCAAGTAGAGGGAGAGGGGGACGGTTCTATTATCGGGATCGGTCGAGAAGGGGGGATGTCGAACGCAATTGTGCGCATCGCCGGATGTGGAGGCCGAAGATGTGTAATGGCGAGTTCGGACTAACCGTCATCAAAACTTCGGAGAGCTTCCATCGGTAGAATCTCGGCAAATGCTGGTATTACTTGCGCCGGTTATCAGATTGCGATATTCTTGTATCAGAGTTCGTCCGCCGTATTGACATTATTCGTCCCTACTTGTCCTACACGATTATGGATAGCACCAGGTGTGTCTTTGAAGGGCTTATAGGCATTCTAGAACGTGGTTGATATTATGTTTCGATAGCTACAATATCAGGTGGACATTGCTTTCTGCTCACGGAACTGGATATGCTAGTACCCTGGATTCGATATTCCCTTGTAAACGCTTGAGGCCCGCAACCGCAAGCTCTGGCAATGGGTACGTGGGCGGCTCTGCCTGGAAATGTTGCAAGGACCAGAGGAAGACATTACTAATGAAGAGTCAAATGGAAGACCGTGGAATTCAATTAGCACGGCCTTAGCACGCATCTTACGACTAACTTAACCCTTATCATAATTGACTCGAGTGTTGAGTTCTTCCTAACATAAGGCTTAGCAAACGAGGCATTCATCATGCATGCCGTTCACATGCCGCGGGTGCTACCCTGCACAACCCCAACCCACTTTCATGGCAAGACCCCGCCAGGCAAGAACCAAATCGGGCAGCGACCATCACCCACTCATGTTCACTGAGCAGTCCATTCCGACGACAACACTTTATTTCTGCCCGGGGTGAAAAGCGACCTTATACAATCACCTCAATCCGTATATCTTTCATCACTGAAACTTCCACAATCAGCGGCGAGCCACTCCATAGCCCGTCGCCATGTCATCGGCACATCAAGAAAGTGACGCCCATACCAAGCTGTCACTCAACAACACCACAAAAGACGCCACAAAGCCTGCAAAGAAGAAGTCAAAGAAGGTCGTCGCAGATTCATGGGACGACGAGGACTCTTCCGACTCAGAACCTGGGCCCGAGAAGGCAGATGAAGAGGGCGACGAGGATGATGACCTGACATCTACGCCAAAGCAGACAAAAGCCCCCCCGCCAACCCCCCTCTCCCCGGTCGGCGCCTCGTGGACTCCCGCACAAGATGCTCCCTCTTCCCGGGCGTCGCCCGCTGACCCGTCTCGCCGGCCAGAGAAGACGGATGCCGTGGCACGGCGCATGATTGTTGCGGGTCTGGGCCTCAAGGCGCCTAAGCTGACGGACGAGCAGCGCGCCTACCAGAGGTCTGTTCGAGAGCAGGAGAAGAAACGACGGGAGCAAGAGAAGGCTGCCGAGCAAACGGCAAAAGATGACGCCGAGAGGGCCAAGGCGGCTGTGTGGGACGAATAAGCTGGGTAACCTGGCAATCAACGTCACTCCGAGTACAGCAGGACGGGGAATAAAGACAGCAAGGGTAGCCTGGAAATTGCACAACTAAAACTGTGACTATTGGAGGACGTAAATCGCCGAGACAATAAAAGAGGCACACGCCGCGTTCTGTATAAGCACAGCCTCGCCACTCTCAGCCATGTAACGCGTTTACGAAATGTCGATGAGACCCTTCTGAACAGCGGGGCGAGCCAGCATACGCTGGTGCCAGGCCCAGTAGTTCTTGTACTTTGTCTCGATTTCGTACTTTTCCACAGTGTTACCGACAGCGGGGACGAAGGTGTTCCAGGGGACGAAGGCCAGATCGGCATACGTGCTGAGAAGCGGTATCTATGTCAGCGGATGCAAGTGACAGACTGACTGAACGAGGATATGCAACATACCACTTTCCACCGACGAGCCACTCCTTGCCCTCGAGAATCTTGTCGAGAACCTGAACGACACGGACCATCTGCTCCTGGTAACGAACCTTGGCAGTGGGCACATCCTCCGGGTGAAAGAAATAAAACCAAGCGACCTGGCCGTAGTAAGGGCCCTGTTTGTAAGGTCAGCCTGGACTCCTTTCCTGCCATTATAATTAGCTGTTGGGGATTATGGTCTCTCACCTGGCCAGACATCTGGAAGTGCAGGTACTGCTTTAGGTGCCACTTCTCAGGGGCGGAGGTGAAGGTAAGCTTGTGCTCCTTGTCGTAGGTGTCGACGAGGTACTCGATGATGGCGCCCGACTCCCAGAGAATCAGACCGGTGTTAGGATCCTCGATGGCCGGAAGGCGGCCATTGGGGTTGATCTTGGTAAAGGAATCGGCCTTGGGGTCGGGCGTGGGAATCTACAAAAGGGGGAAGTTTGTTAGGAGAGTTTCATCCTAGGGGTGTTGGCAACTGGGAATAACATACGGCGGTGTAGGGGATCCCAAGCTCCTCGAGGATAATGATGACCTTCTTAGGGTTGGGCCCCTTACCTGGGACGAGGGTTAGCTGAGAAGAGGGGTGCTCGAAGACGGCGGGTTGTTGGCATACCGTGGACCCAGATCTTGATGGGCTCAAGGGCAGACATGTCGGCAATGTGGTGGATACAGCTGGCGAAGGGAGTAAAAGAGAGCCGAGGGGAATATGTAGCTGGTTGGTTGATTGATTGAATGGTTTACTGGTTGATAACACGGTCAATGTTGTCGACCTTGTCCCTTCTTATACCATCTCGACTTCAACCTACCCCCCTGCTCCTCTGGCGTAGCAACCAGACCACGGCGGCTTGGCAGAGACCTGCCCGCCTGTGTTGCTTTATAATCTCTGATAAATCGCCGCGGAATTGAATCAAATTGGGAAAGAACGGCGGGTAACAGTGGTATTGGGGATCGGATTTCGGGTTGGACATGACGCCGTGTCCTGGTGTCTTTGATATGCGCGGGCACTAGACCCTTTCTCGTATACAGCGTGGCTTCTGGCTGGCCGCGGGGGAATTAAGCTCGTGACAGGGGGGGCACGGGGCGCGCGCGTGTGATGACTAAGGTGCCGCGGGCGTCCAAACCGTCCATCGTGAGGCTGAACGCCGGGCGGGACGCTGGAAGTTGACCCGTCTCGTTTGTCCGTGAAACCCGTTCTGCGTCAACTATCGGGAGGAACTGACGATACCAGGAAAACGGGTCTCGTTGGAAGTTAGACCCCGTCATTGTCAATCCAATGGTGTAGGGCCCCCTCCCCAGTGAACCTCTCCCTCACGGCCGTTCAACAACATCCACGCTCGTCAACTTCTCCAACAGCGGGAGTGTCCTGGCCCCCTTCATCAGCACAAGCTGCTTCTCCGGCTCGTCGCCCTCATCCCTATCCCTATCCCCATCCCCATCCCCTCCCGCATACCGCACTGCCACCGTCACGTCCTCGAGCCCCATCTTCTGCGCCGCCTCGTTCCACAGCAACTGCTTCACCTCGCCCGCCTTGGAGCAGCACACGTAGCCCAGCGCCGCCGGAGCCCGCAGCTCCTCCTGCACCCCGCGCGTCGCCGGCTTCTCGCCCACCAGCAGGCCCAGCACGTCCCCGGCGCCGCGCCACCCCGGCGGGGCCTCGGCCCGCGCGCCCTTGAGCTCCCGCACGTACATCGGGCTCGGGCTGCGCGCCCCGGCCTTGCACTGCACGAAGACCTTCATGGCGTGCTCCGTCGACGGGAGCGTCCACGTGCCCAGCAGGTCCAGCCCGCGGTCCGACGCGCCTCCGACCCGCTTCAGGAAGAAGCCATACCGCGAGAGCGTCTCGGCGACCGTGTACTCGTAGTGCGTGCCCTTGTACACCGTCGACTTCTTGTTGAGTCGCGTGCGCTCGACGTAGCTGAGGAAGGTGGCCAGGTTTGAGTGTTCCTTGGTGGGTGATTCCGGATATATCAGCTTCCCAGCTGTTGTCGAACCTGCACCATTGGCGTCGCTAAGGAACCGTCGCCCGCCAATTGTCGCCGGCACATGTCTTGGAGACAGATATGATATCCGTATGGCCCTTCTAGAGTTGCGGCAAGGGGCCAGCATCGCTTATTTTGACTGTATTTGACTGTACGTTGTTTGGCGTTCATGTGGTGAAGCCCAAGCGGCCAGAACATCGGGCATGCACAGATACGATATAACTAACTAACCGAATTATGGCTCAACTAGGTACTCTGGACTCCACTGTCAATTACTAACCATCATCAAGCACTTGTCTGTCTGCTTGCAACAGTCGATATCAACAAGATGGAACGAGATCAAATTGTCTATTATGTCCATTGATTCTCATATTGCCCCCTGATTCGCCTACTGGAACACGGCTCATGATGCACTACGCACTGACATCCCTATTGGATTCATCCAGTGTCATCTTCTTACACGCTTCTCATACAATTATAGTGTAGTACCAACATTGAGAATGGAAATTTCGAGACCGAAGCAACAAATCGCTTCGCCTCACTAATCATAGCATCTCTCCCTCGTTTGAGAGATTAGGTGGAAGCATGGTGTTCGCCATTCGGGTCGCCGGCTGAGGCGGTGCTTTCTCTCTTGATCGTTCATCTCGCGATCTGCTTTGGCCAAGGCGACGCACCCTGGACTGCGGTCTCCGCATGGGAGGCTTGATCATATTCTCCAAGAAGAATGCGCTTTCCGTGTGGCCCGTGTTGGGCCGCTCGTCGTCGGCATCTGAGAACCCTCCCATGTACTCTTCATCGGAAGCAATGTCTCCAATTTGTGGTTGATAGGATGCTGGGGCAGACGGCGACGTGATGGACCGTGAATGAAGGCCGGGCCGTGCAGAGAGGGACCCAACTGCACTGAAAGCCGCCGGATTCATGGTATTGGCGCCGGGGTCCCTTGTTATGACCGGGGACCGGTCTGCAAACCCATTTTGAAACGACGTGTTGTTCGATGCCTCGTGTAGAATCGGCAGGATTTGCTCATCGTACAACTCTGCGCCTGATTCGAATGACTCGGGAGTGAATTCAGTGATGGTTCTTGAGGACCTCCCATCCTCATCTGTTGTTGGGCTTGATGGTTCGTCGAAGAAGTCGTCAAGACTGTCCAGCTTCGTCACCAAATCACCAACGTGGACATCGCCGCGGCCCTCGTCCGATAGCATCGTCTCGGTTCGTTCCGATGCGCCAAAGTAGCCGTACGGGAAGTCATCGGCGTGGAACTCGACTTCGGGCGTTGGTTCAGTCTCTGGAACCATGCCTTCGGATCCTTGGCACGTGTAAAAGGCGGCATGGATATTCGCACGTGTGGCCTCTGTCTTCTTCGCGGGAATTGGAATGGCCCAGCCAGACGCTTCTGGAATTCCGAAGAGGCTCTGGGTGCGCTCGTACTCCTTCCGAATGGCCCTCGATGTCGATCGTGTCATGCTCATTCTCAAGTGATGCTTGTCCATGTGGTTTCCAGACATGGTCATAATGTTGTCCAGTACCTCGAGCGCTTCCATGCAGAATTCAGTTTGTAGGAGGCGAAGTAGCGGCGAGATGAGATCGGAACCATGTCCAGCAAGCTCGGGTTTCCGCATGTCCACATCAGGAATTGCCACGCAGAGAATTCGCATTGTCTGAATCTTGACCCAGGAAAGAGAATTTGTGAGCAACCCAATGAGGAACGTGACCATCTGAAAATCCAAATGAGGAAGAAAGTATTCTCGCAAAGCACCCCACAATTCAACGAGGAAGTCCTTGCTGCTGCCGCCGTACGACTGTCTCGAAACAAAATTATGCAGAGCATCGGCAATACCCGAGTATCCTTGACGATCGGCCTCTTCCAAAAGAAGACTCGCCGTTCGCGAGACCTCCTCTCCGGGGCTGCCTCGCTCCATGTCGTTTAAGAAGCGGGGGAAGTTTGCCAGCAAGGTGAAGAACAGTCGATGGTCATCGCCAATCAAATTGTCACTAGGGAGTTGAACCAGCTTGTCCATCATGTCAAGAGTTGTTTGCCAGCAAAGAGAAGACCTCAACCCCTTGTGAAGCAAGGGCTGAACACCTTCGAATACACCTTCCCAGCGGGCGGGCTGGCCGTCAACCAGTAGCCTGCGAACATCGTCCATTTGGAAATCAATTTTTGTGAAAAACTTGTTGAGCATCTCCACTGCCTCCAAGAATTCACGCTCGTTGATGGATTCCAGACAAGCACAAGTCGTCCAAAACAGTTGGGGGAATTCAAGTAGGTCATCGGCATCCAGCTTGACAATCAGCGTCTTCAAGGTGGTGAGAATCTCCATCGAAAACGACTGAATTTCAGGATCATCATCGGCAATCGTGTTGGACAGTCGCGCCAGCATGTCTCCGAGCATGTATTGGTCAACCGATGTGAGAACACACCTGAAAATCTGGAATGAGCGGCAAGCAAGGTGCCGCACGGGACAAGATGTCGCCCAGGTCAGCGACAACCGCCCCCATTGCTCCTTGATACCAGGAAAGGTCATCTCGAAAGTTCCGATGACTTCTGCGGTGAGGAATTCCATGCTTGGGGGGACCTTGTTATCGTGGTCATCGACCTTCCCGTTGCTATCCTCGTAGCCCCAAACCACTGACCGGTCATGACGGCGGATCAGGTCGATAAGGTCCTCAATCGACTTTTTGTCCCCGTCTTGGGTACGATCATCGACTTGCGAGATGACCAATTCATGTATCAAATGGACCAACATCTCGCGGGCCTGCTCCTGCACAAGGGGGGTGTAGTGATCCCAAAGGACAGTAACGACCTGCAAGAGAATCGGAACATTTTCTTGGGTGAGGTGAACCGGAGACACCATCAAGTCCACAAGCAAGATGAGGGACAACTGCCCCAGGGAGAAACCGGCTTGCTTGGTTCCTACTGGAAGAGCCTCGGCGAGATCGGCGCAATAAGGAAGCAGGTTGATGTCGGGTGGTGGCGGGAACGCGTCCCTCTTTTCGTTGGGAACCATGGCCTTTGGCGTGATCTGCATCAGCAGGAACTCGACAACCTTAATGCCTGGCGTGCTGCTCGTGGTGGACAGGAAGACGACGATCTGTTTCGCATATTCGACAAAGTTCTGCTCGCGACGCTCAAGGCACAGCTGCATGATAAAATCAAGGACCAGACGAACGTTCCCGGGATGGGGTCCGGTGGCAAGGGCTTGCCACAGGGCCTGTACCTCGTTGTGCAGGGCTCCGCTGGATTTGATGGTAATCTCCAGTAGGTTGGCCAGGAGGACGTAGGATTGGGCCGTAGGACCTCCATTCGGATCCAACTTCAGCTCAATGGACTGGATCCACGGTAACACAACAGCAACCACGTTTCGTTGGGCGGCTGGCTGCAAGTCCTTGAAGTACAGAGTGAACTCGGAGAAAATGTGGAAGGCGAGTTCCGTGTGTTGCTTGGCAAGGCGCTTGGAGATTTCGAATTGCGCCAATTTGTACACGGCCTGGGTTTTGTCGGAAATGCTAATGTCAAAATCCTGGACCTTGGAGTTGCGTTGTTGACGCGCTTCTAAAGACCTCAAGACCGTTGCCGATTTCGACCTAATCTCGCTCTGATCGTTGCCCAAAGTGAAGAGACAAAGGCCAAGAAGTTTCCAAAAGGGACAGGGGTAGTCGATATGATCTTGGAGTACTTGGGTGACCACCGCGAAATAGCTCTCGAGTACCTTCGGAACGTCCGCGAGGTAACATCGCGCAATGCAGTGCTCCAACATGTAAGGATACTCTTGGTTGTGGACGATCAGGTTCTCCAGTGCTCTCCTGCCAATCACATTCATCCGATCGCTCCCCGAGTTGAAAATGGCTTCTATCCAAGCCAGCATTCGACGGATGTCAAACTGCAAAGTGACACCGCTGTCGGTGGTGACGCTGATTGATCCTCCGCACAATGCGGCCATGGCACTCAATGCTGCAGTCCTGAGATTCCTCTTCTCAATCTCCATGGCTGCGGTAACAGTGCCTCGTTCACCCAGCGTCTGCTGATCGATAAGAGACTGTCGCATCGTGTCCTCACGAGCCCTTATTTGATTTTGGTTAGGCGAGAACCCACACCAGTCCTCCATCAAGGAGAAAGCAGACTTGCGAGCCTCAAACGTCATCCAACGTGAAGGGTCTTTGGTCCGATTGATGCCTTCAAACAGGGCCTCCATCAAACCGCAGTAGTGGCGTCGAAGCTTTTGGAACTCCCAGTCCATCTGGACTTCTCCGTCCATCAGGAAGAGCTTGAGGTCTTTAGTGTACGAGGTGAGGTTGCTGAGGAAGAACTCAGAATTATAGACGTCAGGCTCATTGACGAAGTGGGAGGTTAGCTTGAAGACGTGCGTGATCTCGGTTCTCAGGAGGTCCATCTTGCGATTCCGCCGTGGGCTGCTGTTGGTTCGCTGGTGCATGCGGGCACGCGCTTCATCGTTGCATCTTGACACTTGACCCTGAAGCTCCTCAAGCAAGGTTCGGTAAATGTGAATATTGATGGATCCCATGGCGACGACGACTGCGTCACGCACAGAGCCCGAAGAGACGGAAAGAAGAGGGATCAGGTACTTGAACAGTGTCCTTGCTGTAACAATCTTGTCCTTCGGCATCGGCTTCGAGCCCTTCCGGACGTGTTGGGGGTCTTGAGGGGCTGGGGCTGCACCGGGATCTGCAAGCGTAGTACAAGCAAAAATTAGGTACAACTTCCACTGCTCCACCATTACCTCTGGATGCGCCGTCGTAGATCTTCCTGTCATGCGAGCACTTCCTGGGTCGCCGTTGTAGTAAAGGCCACGAGATGGCTCAGAAAGGTACACGATCGGCTTGTACATCTGCAAGATGCGGTTACAAATGAGGTCTCGGCAGATGGTAACGGTAAAGGGGCATTGGTCGTAGGCGATCCGAATGAGATTGGGGAAGACTTTGAACCACAAGGTCGTGTCGTATGAGACGTCGCTGGCACACAGCTCAACCAGGGCACCTCGGTTGTTGGTGTTCTGCAGGCCTCGCTGCAGCCTACTGCGTTCCGCCACAGATAGTTGTTCATCGTTGAAGTCCATCACCTTGCTGGATTCGTTCTCCAGAATGTCAATGAGCCTCATATTATCTTTCTCCTCCGACACCTCTTTCCCGAGAGCAATATCAAACTCGACAATGAGTCTCAAAACCGTGACGGCAAAGTGGCGAACTCTTCGGGACTGGGAGCAGAGGAAGAATAGCCCATGGGCCTCCGCTTGGTCAACCTCAGCCCATATACTAGATAGGTCAAGCTTGAGAGCTCTTTTATCAGAGGCAGTAGTATCAGACTGATCCATTGCAATTTCCCTCGTCTTTTGCCTTATCTCCTCAATCCAGATCTGTAACAGCTCAACATATAGCCTTAGGGTGTTCTCAATGTGGCCATGGCCAAGCATTCCACCATCAGACATGGTCGAATAGCGATCGTCAAAGTTGAAGATGAAGCGAGCAAAACCCATCGTTACTTGCTGAGCATGAGCCTGTCGAGCAATTGCCTTTAAAGAGTTGGCTGACGACTCAGCAATGTTGTATTGTACATGGGCCGTGCCAGTGCACAGCAAGTTGATCAGCGAGTTAAAGGGAATATCGACGGAGAGACAGCGGGGTAGTGCCTGTACTGCGACGTGAAGAAGCTCATAGAATGCCTGCTTCTGGTCAGAAGCATTCTGATGATCGTCCTTGCGAGAGAAGGTGAAGGTCTCGGTGATTGGGGTCTTGGGAAGAGGGCTATTGAACTTCTCGTCCAATGCCGCCTGCCCACCGAATGTATTATCGCAGATGATTGTGATCTTGCCAAGAATTTCGCAGAACTTGAGATAGTATTCTCGGACGCTATCACTCAAAACATGAGTGAGCACAGGACGTGTGACGTATTCCTCTTTAGGGGAGGCTGTAGGATTTGAGAGGGAGGAGTTCCGGGGCGAAGAGACCGCGGGAGAGACCGCAAAACGGTCTGTAGATGAGCTGGGAGTTTCGTAGGTTTGCGGAAAAGGTGGTTGGCCCTGCTCCCCCTTCTCCAAGTCGGACATGATGTAGAGAAAAGCTCGGATACCGACTACAATCCTGTCGGGATCCAGCTGCTCGACTCTCAGTTCCTTGTTAGATGTGAACAACTCGGCATTGACGAGGGGAAACACGACGTTTCGGAAGCAGTATTCCGGGTACTTGAACCCAACCAATCGAATAATTTGGATCAGGGGCTCGGTGCAGACGGTGTCGGAGGCAACCAAGCTGCGCTTTGACGAAGGCAAGACCAGCTTCATTATCTCGTCGATCTTTCGAATACCGCTCTGAAGTGTATCATTCGTTCGATATAGGTAAGTCCAAAGCAATCGAGAAATGACCTGCAGGCATAGAGGTTTGGTGAAGCGATCCCTGGCCTTGGTCTGCAACGGGAGGATAAGTTGAAGCCACTGTGAGGCGAAGTTGTCCGGTGACGAAACACAGAGCATCGTTGCAGTGAGTGGAAAGGCAACATTCCAGTGTCGTGGTTTCATGAACATCTGAGCAAGGCGAGGCCCAATAGCGGCGAGAACTTCGGCCCATCTCGGATGCATGAAATGGCTGTTGCTGGCCTTGGCAGCAATCGGGAGTAGCAGCATGTCTAATACTTGACAGAAAGCGGTCTTAACCCTCTGGCCATGGGATTTGCTGAACAGGCGGCCCAGCGAGATTAGAAAATCGCATGACTGCTCCCAAGCTTCTTCTGGGGAGATCTTGACCCTGAGATGTTTCATGCCGCCCAGAACGAGTTCTACTTTTCCCTCGGCATCTCGACCCGAGGACGATGTTGGGCTTTTTACGACCCGCTCCTGGAGGGAGCCGTCTATATCTTCGAGGAACCTCCTAGTGACGCTGGCGAAGTTGATGTAGCTCATATAGCCGAGAAGCTGAGCAAAAAGGTTCCAGTTGGCCAGCTTTAGAGGCGATAGAATCAATTGCTCAGTATCAGCAATCTTCAGTTGTCCGAAAATTATGCTTTCCAGCTTGTCCTCCATCTCGGGGGTGATGCAGGCAAGATTGCTCTGGCTGATGACCTCCAGCAGGACCCGGCACAAGATGTATATCGAAACGGCCGATCGGCGCTCGGCCTGGGCCACAAATTCTTGTCTCGCGGCGAGAGTGGGCGGGAAGACGCTCTCGGGGCCTCCAGAACCTGGCTGGCCTGCCTGCTGCACAGGCTCTGTGTTCCTTCGCAGAAGAGGGCCACCGGGCAATATGCTTCGTGATTGTTGGAGATGACTCCGGGCTTCGTTGGCGGCATCGCTCTTGCTTTTCCTCCACAGCATCATTGAATCGATTAGGGCTTTCGGCTTGGGGCTCGCGATGTGACCGAGGGCGACAATCAATTGGTCGAAGGCGGGATCGACGCCAGGTCCGCAGATTTGTTCGATATTGGGTTCGGGGTCGAAGGGCACCGTGACACACTCGGTGAGCTTCTCTTCGGCTTGTGCGATGAACTACTACGGGTCAGCCAGAGATGGCGAGGGGCGTTCAGGCCAGTACCAGTACTAACCGAGGTGAACAAGACGTGCAAGGCATACTCGCCGACCGTCTTCTGGTCATCCTTGTGGTGGCGGGAAGAGTGAGAATGGTGAGGGGCATGGTCACGCCTCGACTTGCTGTGCATGCGCTCCAGCTTGCGATGGGTTGCGCCGAGAGGGGACAGGTCGGCGGCGGAGGCGGAGCGGTCCATCTGGATGGTGCTACCGGAGAGAGACGTAGGCGTCCGTGATGGATAGGTGGAGGCGGCATCGCCATCGATGCGGGCAGCTACCGACTGCATGTCCGGGCGGTCGAGGCTGACTCCGGCGGCAGCAATCATTTGCGGACTGAGGGGGTTGGATTTGGCGCTCGCCTGGCTGCCATTTCTCGAGTGCTGGATGCCGTGGACGATGGAGGTTTGGCGGTGGTGGCCGTAGTTGGCGATCTTGGGGTCGACAACTCGCTCGACGACGCCTCCCAGGCCTCCTCGCGAGTGCGATGTGTGAATGCGCGGCGACGTCAAAGTCGGGGGCTGCGAGATCTTGTCGGCCGAGGAATCTCGTGAGTGCGAAGGGCGATGGGGCGGGTCGAGAGCGGGACGCAGGGTTCGGTCCCAGCTGGCCTCGTCCTCATCCTCTTCGTCGAGTCTTGAAACGGACCGGGGCGAGAACCTGAGCGGATCCTGCAGGTGGTCCGGCAGCGGCTGCGACGGCACTATTTGGTGTCACAAGGGGCTGTCAGCGATCATGTCCTTCACCGAGCCATGCCTCGTCTCTGCCCGTGCAGCTCGGCTGGGGATGGGCCCAAGGGCGAGGTTAGCTGCATGCTAGCCCCAGTCGCAAGCGCTGTCAGTTTGACGTGACGCTGGGTTGTGCCTCGGCCGCGACGAGGGCATTCCCGCTGTGCAACAAAGGTGCGTGCGTGCGTTGAGAGTACGTCTGCAGGGCGAGATGAGGAGGAGGAGAAGGAGGAGGAGCAGGAGGAGCAGGAGGAGGGGCGGGAGGGCGGCTGGCTGAATGATGGATGGCGGGCACACTTTATAGGTCACAGGTCGCGACTCACCCATTTCAACTCGGATTCAACCGCAGTCTCATGATCTTGGGCTGTCGGTCGGTCCCAGAAACAAGCAGGACGTGTACGATGCGAGGTCTGGAAACGAAGGGACAACTTGTACGAGCAGCGACGGAAGGTCGGCGAATGGCACATGCACGCAATTAGGTGGACAGCCGACTTTGGACTTGGGCATTGGCGACAATGACGCTACCGTCCGAGCGCCGAGTTTGGGTAGGCTCTTCCGCTGGCTGACGGCGGGTCGGCGGCCGGAACTCTCTGGGTCGTCAAGGGATCAATCAACAACAAATCAACAAGGGAGACTGCGAGAGGCTACGGCGCAACCAGCGCAGCCAGCGCAGCCAGCCATGCGTTTGCGGGCTTCCACGTCCTCGGCATCCATGCAAATCTGCAAGGGCCACGGCCTATCAGCGCCCTGCCGTGAGACATGGCCAGAAGACGCGCCACAGCCGACGATCCATTGGCTGTGAGAAAAGGGGTCTGGGGTCGAGAGATCTTATCTGGGTAAAGGTAGGTGGGCTAACTACCAGCGTACCAGCGAACCAGCGAATACGCCGAAATGTTTCCACAGCTTCCCAAGGCCGAGAGGCTACTGGGCAAGAAAGCAATTAGCCATGTTGTGGATGAGCGGCATGGCGCGCTAATAATAAGACTTTCACAGCTCGCGTTGCAGTGCCTAGATAGGTAGGTTGTGTCCTCTCTGCACCAAGCAGCCTCAAATAGTGTCGTGATAGCCAAGAGCTCCATACCATGCCGGTGGTTGGGAGGCAGGATGATGACTGCGTCTAGCCCAAATTCTGTTCAATAGAAGGCCCATGCTTGCTCTCCTCGCCCTGGGCACTATCTTGCTGGCCCAGTACTTCGTACGTACGTATTCTACTAACGGGAACCTTGACCGAATTGTGATCTTCACGAAAACAGTCTCGTTCTTTGAACATCATATCCATAAAAGCAATTGATGAATGTCCGCAGCGGAGGTTTACGCTTTGACAGCCAGCCACGTCGAACTTGCTTCTACATACTCCGTAGCTTTACATTAGTCCGGTTTCCACAATAGAAAAACGCTGATACACAAATGCCCATCGTGCCCTTTCTGAAACTGGTGTTCAGGACCTGCGTGGCTTCGCCGACTCAACCAATTGACGACGTCCAGAGTCTTAGGCGCCCCGCCACTCCAGAGACTGGATCTCGGATACGTGGGTGGGGGTGTCTCAGCCTGACAGACCAAATGCCAATGATGTCACAAGTAATTACGAAATCCCAGGTTAAGGCTAAGATAATGGTTGAACTGGCGTCCATTGTCAATAACCTAAGCAACCAGGCCAGAGCGGGTGCCAAACGCCAGGCCATCATTCTTCCTCTAAGCGAGGAATTGAAAAACGAGAGAGGGGAGGAAACAGGTCCACGACTCGTGAAGGAAGATAGGTATAAAACACGGAGAGATCATGAAGTATTGGCATTTCTAGCGCATCAGAAGATAATGCTGGGCGGACGACCCCAGCCAGACATCTTACCTCCATTGCTCAAGCAGCCAGCACAGGAAACGGAAGAGTTTTTCTTTCTTTCTTCTTTTTCGCTTGATGCATGTGGTTTTTCGGATGGGCCAATCTTTCGGTTGTTCACCAAGGATACTCCTAATTCCGAATTCTTATGACTTGACCAACCGATCAACTCCGAGGGATCGTCAACAAAGCCGGCGTATCGTCGTCTTCCGGATACGGGACTTCCTCGGGACCTGGTGGGGCCCTGAACTGCCCGTAAAGCTGCTTGGTCAGGAGGGGGGCGGAGAGAGAGGGGTTAAGAAGTATACACTGCCGGATAACAAGACAGCCGGCAATTCAATGAAATCCGGCAGTTCAATATCATGTACACCCTCTATGATCTGTGTACTTTTATATGTATGACGATTAGAACTAGCGGCTTCCTTTCGGTTTCTAATTACAAAGGACGGATCAGATCTGCAAGCCGGCGGAGGGTTGGAGCTTGGCCATTCACTGCCCTGGGCCGAAGTCCGGAGATAGCCCGGGAGGATGGAGGGGCAACTACTCCATACTTGGTCGTCCGTCTTCCATAACTAACGAGAGAGCGAAAGAGAGAGCGAAAATTGTCCCGAGTAAGATGGCCTTTTTGGGTAGCAGAGAGTGTGGATACAATTGCCGGATGAGGGCAAGGCGTCAAGCATTGGCCGCGGAAACCATGCCTTGATAACCCGCAAGTCCAGGCTGGCGAGCTGGCTGGATTCGGTGGGTGTTGGGCCGGTGATAAGGCATCGCAATAGAAGGCAATGGAAACGGGTCGGATCAGATGGCCGAAACACCCCGCCGACTTGACGAGTGAGCATAGCCCGCACACAGCCTGCGGAATCGCTCATCAAATTCCCACGACTGTGGAGAACTGCGTGTTCGTTTTCGGAACCCCGGAATTGGGGTGGACCGAAGCTGGTGTAAACCTACCTAAAGTTATACGTGCGTAGTAGGTTGAGTGATCAAGGATTCTAGGGCACAAAGCACGAGCAAAAGAAGCATGGGTTCGAAGATGGCACCACGTCAACCGCGCGACAGCGGCCATGTCCGAGAGTCCGGGGTCCGGCCTCCGTCAGCGCTGCCGGTTCTGTACAGATATAGCTACAGAGTACGACGCATCGAGTACGAATAGAAGCTGGATTACAGCGAAGAACAATTTAGGGTAGGACAAAGCGTAGCACTGCCGCTTTCCAGGGCTGTCGTTCAAGGGTTTTTCCGAGGTTGTTGGCGGGTGATCAACTAGGCCTAACCACCTAAGCAACCGCTAGACAACCCCTGTATTCCGGGAGGCTACGGTACCTGTTGGGCTGTTAGCGCACGGATTGTAACGGACCTGGACTCTGGCCTCGAGCTGGTTCCGCCAGATAAAGCTGCCGTTCCATTCCGTAACGAGCCGCCAACGCTGCCGCCTTTTTGTCTTGGAGCCAGATCTCCTTCTCACCCATTTCCTTTTATTCCTTTCAAGTTCAAGTCGGGACTCGCAGCCTATATTGTCTGCCTTTTTCCCATCCCGTCCGACTCGCTGTGTCGGGGTTCGTGAGTCGCTTCAACCATTTCCCCACGGCCGAATTGCCGACTGTTCGTCCCGGCCACGTTATGGACTAAAGAAACAGACCTACTGGCTTAACTAGTACTGACAGAAGTGTCTGGCAGGCAATTTGCGCCACATCCCGCCCAAGCCGCTGCCCTCGTCCCCCCGCCTCCTTTCCGATTGCCGATCTACGGGCGATTTTCCACCTGGGACCGAGGCGACATCGCATCCGCAGCAGCGCTTCCCGCATTCTCGACTACCGAATTTGGTGCGGCCGATAATTTCGGCTCCTACAACGGCAGTTGGCCGCTCACTCTCTGACCTTATCATCCACCGCCATCCCCTGCTGTGCCCTCCGGTACCCGCTCGTGCTCGCGGTAACCCCAAGACACCATGGCCGAACTCGACACGCTGGACGTCATCGTCCTGGGGGCCATACTCCTCGGAACTTTGGCATACTTCACCAAGGGAAAGGTATGGGGCGTCACCAAGGACCCCTACGCCAATGCCTTCGCTGCCGCCAACGGCGTGAAGGCGGGGCGCACGAGAGACATCGTCGAGAAGATGGAGGAGTCGGGCAAGAACTGCCTCATCTTCTACGGCTCTCAGACCGGCACTGCCGAGGACTACGCCTCGCGTCTTGCCAAGGAGGGCAAGAGCCGCTTCGGCCTCGAGACCATGGTCGCTGATCTTGAGGAGTACGATTTCGAAAACCTGGATACTGTCCCCAACGACAAGGTGATCATGTTCGTTCTCGCCACCTACGGTGAGGGCGAGCCCACCGACAACGCCGTTGACTTCTACGAGTTCATTACCGGTGATGACGCCTCCTTCTCCGAGGGCAGCGATCCCGCCCTTGGCAACCTCAACTACGTCGCTTTCGGTCTCGGCAACAACACATATGAGCACTACAACTCCATGGTCCGCAATGTCGACAAGGCTCTCGAGAAACTTGGTGCCCACCGCATCGGCGCAGCCGGCGAGGGCGACGACGGTGCTGGCACCATGGAAGAAGATTTCCTGGCCTGGAAGGATCCCATGTGGGCTGCTCTGGCCGAGAAGCTGGGCCTGGAGGAGCGTGAGGCTGTGTACGAGCCAACCTTTGCCATCGTCGACCGCGACAACCTGACCGCCGAATCAAGCGAGGTTTACCTCGGTGAGCCCAACAAGATGCACCTCGATGGAACCGTCAAGGGACAGTACAACGCCCACAATCCCTACATCGCCCCCATCCCCGAGTCTAGAGAACTGTTTACCGCCAAGGACCGGAACTGTCTGCACGTCGAGGTTGACATTAGCGGATCTAACCTCAAATATGAGACTGGAGACCACATTGCTGTTTGGCCCACGAACCCTGGCGAGGAGGTTGACCGCTTCCTCGATATTCTCGATCTTTCAGACAAGAGGCACAATGTCATCAGCGTCAAGGCCCTGGAGCCTACTGCCAAGGTGCCCTTCCCGACCCCCACTACGTACGATGCCATTCTCCGTTATCACCTCGAAATCGGCGCCCCTCTTTCGCGTCAGTTCCTCTCTACTCTAGCCGCTTTTGCCCCGAACGACGAAGTCAAGGCCGAGATGACCCGTCTCGGTAACGACAAGGATTACTTTCACGAGAAGACGTCCCCTCACTACTACAACGTCGCTCGTCTGCTGGCTTCTGTTGGAAAGGGTGCCAAGTGGACCAATATCCCCTTCTCTGCCTTCATCGAGGGCCTGACCAAGCTCCAACCCCGTTACTACTCCATCTCGTCTTCCTCGCTGGTGCAGCCCAAGAAGATCTCCATTACTGCCGTGGTCGAGTCGCAGATGATTCCGGGACGCGAGGATCCATTCCGAGGTGTCGCAACCAACTATCTTCTGGCCCTGAAGCAGAAGCAGCACGGCGAATCCAATCCTCACCCGTTCGGCCAGACTTTCGAGATTGCCGGTCCCCGAGGCAAATACGATGGAATCCGCGTCCCTGTTCATGTTCGCCACTCCAACTTCAAGCTACCCTCGGACCCCAGTAAGCCCATTATCATGATCGGACCTGGAACTGGTGTCGCTCCTTTCCGCGCCTTTGTCCAGGAACGTGCCAAGCAGGCCCAGGATGGTGTCGAGGTTGGACGAACCCTGTTATTCTTTGGTTGCCGAAAGGCCTCCGAGGACTTTATGTACGAGGATGAGTGGGCAGTAAGTTTCACAGCAAACCATCGTTTTGTACTACGCTGATGTGCCTTTACAGGAATACAAGAAGGCTCTTGGCGACAAGTTTGAGCTCATCACCGCGTTCTCGAGACAGGGCTCTAAGAAGGTCTACGTCCAACACCGACTCAAGGAGCGATCGAAGGAGGTCAGCGAACTGCTATCCCAACGAGCCTACTTCTACGTTTGTGGCGACGCCGCGAACATGGCGCGTGAGGTCAACACTGTCCTTGCCCAGATCTTGGCGGAAGGACGTGGGGTCTCGGAGGCCAAGGGCGAGGAAATCGTCAAGAACATGAGGGCAGCCAACCAATACCAGGTACGTTATTGCAAAATCCTGCGAACGATTATTGTCCTGGAGTGACCTCTACTTTCGCAAATAAGAGGGAAAATACTGATCAATTTGTTTAGGAGGATGTCTGGTCGTAAAGAAGCGGAAAGTGCTCGCTGCTCCAATGGGATATCGGGCATAGTAAATGCCTGTTAGGTTTTACGACACATCAAGGGCGAGCCCTGCTCTCCAGGTAAACTAAGATGACCGCACATGAACTAGAACTTCATTTTTACTAGAGGAAGAGATGGATGGAATTACCCGCTGGTGGTATCTAGTGGTGTCTATCTGAGCACTTTGGTGTATTTGTCGTAGCCTGGGTACAGCGTTAGAGTATCCAATATCACATTATATGCATCATCTGACACTTGTCGGACCGGGCATCTCCGCCGGTGTTCTCGCTCAGCTGTACGAGATGCACATGGGCTAGGGAAATGAGCAAGCTAGAGGCGGTGTCCTTCGCAACCTAGGACATATGGGGAAATACCAAAAGAGAACAGCGTCACTAGTGTGGATTGGAGGACGTAACCACCAGAACGTGTAGGGGAGAAATATGAATTTCCATTCGATTTTTTTGACTATTACTTGATCTGTCTATTCCAACTAACTTTGTGCTCTGTCATGGAGAAGAGGGTGTTTTTGGATCAAGCCTACCCTGTGATAGCGGCTCAGCTAGCTGACGGCTATTCATGACCTATGAATCACACATACCTTGGGACGTTGCCCTAATGTCTGCACCAGCCACGCACAAATGATCAACCCGGCAGTCATGGTGATATCACCGCCGGAGACTCGATGAGGGGATGTATGCCCGACTTACGTGTGGTTGCAGCTGGAGCCAAAGCTGGGCGGGCTGTCACCGAATCTGTCCACGCAAAAGCGCCGAACTCTGCAAGAGCATCAATGGCTTGGCGGTTACGTGTATTCTTGTCCCTTGAAGCGTCCCGATTGGATAGCAATTGTGTTCGAGTCAAAACTATGGGGATGAGAGTTGAAGCTGTCCGGGCAGCTGCCTGGCGGTTGAAACGAGTCTCCGGATGTCTGAGCAGAGTCAATTTTCGAATTAATCCGTCCACAGGTCGTATCAATCAGACTTGAACCTAGTTCAAATACGAGTAGCAGTAGGAATGTAGGAATGCGTAATGTGAAGGTCAATCCCTCCCAGGACGTGTTCCGCAGAAGCCCTCGTCCAGTTGCTTGAGTGGATGATTGAATAGGAGCTGGCTGCCCTCCATCCCCCTTTTCTATCAAGTTTACAAGTCTGATTGGAACGAGAGAGCTCCTGTCTAGAATAGCCGCATACTTCAGCAAGATTGGCTCTGATCCTTAAATCGTGCAGCGTAGTGCTGTTTGGCTGCAGAGAAGTGGGCGACGACGCTTATCGGGGACGTTAGACCGCCTCCCCTTTAACGACGAGGACGACAAGGACGAGAAAGAACAAGCGGTGGAATAAGCCGACAGACAGAGACGTAGATAGCTTATGGCTTCCCACGGTGCCAGATCTGACCTGTCTCGCAGACCTTGCCCCGAGCAGATCCTGGAATAAAGACAAACTACTTCATGCTCGATCCCAAAATAAGCATCGAAGATGCTTGCCGAGACGCGCTCTCAACTGTATCCTCTACCTACCCGCCCAACGGTGAACCTTGGTCCGCCTCACTGTCCTTTTGTTGCGAGCAGTCGCAACGCGACTCGACGCGATTCCCGCCTGAAAGAAAACAACACCAGGCGGCGCAGCACCAAATCATTGCCATTCTGCTCTTGCATTCACCTCAGGACACTGTCACAGCTCCCCTCAAGAACGGCCTGCTACTAAGGCCTACGACCTGTCTTCCAACTTAGTAGGTCCAGACCTGCCAGCTAACCAGGCAGCTGTCAATAAACACCCGACGCCCCTCTGGGCTGCCAGCTGCAACACCACCGTCACTGTCACCTTTGCCGTCAGCGACTGCTCGCTGCCAGCTGCCAGCTGCCCGTTATTCACGCCCACCTACATATTTAAATCTTACCTGCCTCGCCCACTTCCTCCTTCTTTCTCTCCTCCGCATATTCTATCCTACCCCTTACCTTCCTTCTCACCACTCCTCCTTCCCATCCCCCCTTCTCTCCCATCTTCTCTACCCCCTCCTTCTTCCCTCAATTAGACGGCGCGGCGACAGTGCCTTCATCACTGCGTCCACATCTTCCTTTACCTTCCGAATCTCTTCTTTAATCACTACCCACCCATACCTTACCTTGACCATATTCCTCACAATCATCCTTGGCTCTTCCCCTTTTGGAGCCAGAGCGCATTATTTGCTACCAACCTGACGACGATTCGAGGGCTCTCACCTTCCTCGAACATAGAAACTTGCAGGCTTAGTAAGTGGCTCTTCCTTTATCCTTCCTCGCCCTCTCTTGCGAGCCTCCCTTTTCTTCTTCTCCTCCTCCTCACCCATCCTCCATTCTTCTTCTTCTCACATCCCCACTGGTTCTCGCCACTCTCCTTCAAGCCAACCTCCCGTGGCGGCCGATCTCTTCTGAACCCCATCTTGCTCGATAGCTTGTTCTGTCTTACTTACTCTCGCTTCATCTCAGAGTCTTGGTACCCCAGCATTTGCCGTTGTTGGTCTCTCCCTCGGGATCCTCTTTGTACCACCAGGTAGTTGACGCTCGTCGACGGTGAGTCTAGTGTTCCCTTCATCCGTCCAGCCCCTCCTGTCATCGCTCTGCACTCTTCCTCTTCTCAGGCTTTCTTCCAGGCCAGCCTGGGTATGGCCATTGGCGATGACATTCTCCACACCACCCCCATCTTGTCTTCCATTTGGCTACCCTTGGCCTGCTTCCTTGTTCGCATCCTGCTTGGCCATGAGCCCATTCCTTTCCTATACCCACGCGCAACAGATCCGCTCTAACATGAACTTGCAACAGAATCTTTGCACTACGCCTTGATCATTCGCCATTTCCAACAGCTTCCGCGAAGTTGATTTGCTGCCAGTGAGGTAAGTGCAGCATGCTATCCATGGTCCCTGATTCCTCTGTGTACATGTCGACACATGCATTCGAATGTCTACCTCAGCTGCCCACATCTTATCCTCCCGATGCGTTTTCGCACTTGGCCGCACAGTTTCTAGCACATTTCTGTACAATCAGTGGACTGACACCTTCCTTGAGCAGATTCACCCAAGTTATCATCACTTGACAACCAAAATGGATACCGGCAATATCGGACAGCCGTATCTTGCTGGCCCATCCAATCGAGGCCAGCATTCGCATCTCACGCTTCCCGCATCTAACGAACACAACGGAATGATGAGCCAGTTCCAGGGAATGACCCTGGGTGGCATGAACATGGCCAATGGCCCAGCTCCTCTTCATATGGCGCCTTCATACATGCTTGGTCCAGACGGCCAACTCGTCTTGACACATCCTGCTTCACAGCCTATGGGACTGAGCCACTCCAACGAGAACGGTTACAACACCTTCCCCCTCAACGGTCCGTATGGCAATCCTTATGTCGGACTCCCCATCCCCATGCTCCCATTCACGCCTGGACGCACCAACACCGCCCACCATCGAATTGATCGTGGTCACTCGGACGTCCCTGCTCTGGAGAATCGTCGTGGTTCTTACTCAACCACCGAGTCAACCCCCCCTACTCCATTTTACACGGGGATGACGCATCGTGAGAATGGTCCACGTGTTGCAAGCCTGGACCGCTCGACTTATACGACCCCTTCTCCTCAGCAGTTGGGCATGACGAACTTGCATGTTGAAGCTCCTGGTAAGCCAGCCTTGCCATCGATTTCCGAGCATGCTCTCGAAGAACTTCTCAAGAAGAACCCCGCCGTTCCCAAGGCGGTCCCTGCAGTCTTCACTCCACCGGGTCAGATGAAGAGCCTGGACCAGAGTCTCGAGAACCGGATCCCTGGAAACCGGAATGTCTACATCCGCGGCCTCCACCCCACGACCGACGATGAGTTGCTTTATCAGTTTGCGGTTCGATTTGGCGCTGTTGAAACATCCAAGGCCATAATCGACACGGGCACTGGCGCTTGCAAGGGGTGAGTTCTATTCCAGCATCTTGTTGGTGGCTTTCTGACAATCATTTAGTTTCGGCTTTGCCAAGTTCTTTGATGTCACTGATTCAGAAACCTGCATCCGAGGATTCTATCGTCTTGGTTACGAAGTCGGGTTTGCGCGGGTAAGCTCTTGTCTCATCCATGCCTGGCATGAGTGACTACGATCTGACAATTCTTCCAGGAGTCGTTCAACTCTCGTCTCAAGGCAGAAGGAGATGAATTGTCTACTAATCTCTATATTTCCAATCTGCCAAAGACTCTGACCGAAGTTGTAAGTTACTCTTGACCGTTCATACTTGTGGACGATGATGCTGAACCTGTATAGGAGCTTGGCACGATCTTCTTGGGATACACCATCTTATCGAGCAAAATCCTCCGGGACAGCATGGGTAACAGCCGGGGTGTTGGCTTTGCTCGGTAAGTTCATATTTCGAGGCAGAGATCGTGCGGAACTGACCCCTCTGCAGCTTTGAAAACCGCGATGTCTGCGACGACATCATCCGAAAGTTCAACGGCGTTGGTATTGGAGAGGAAGGCCTGCTCATGAACATTCGATATGCAGACACCCCTGCTCAGAAGGAGCTCAAGCGTGTGACTGCAGAGCGCCGACAGTTCCGTACCAACGAGTACAACATTGGTGCCTACGGGACTCCCCTTGTGGGAATGAACCCAATTATGTACGGGGCCCAACCCCAGCAATGGCGGCGCCCTGTCTCGGCATCTGCTCGCCTGTAAGCATCAATCACCATGTTGTTTCTGGTGAAGTTTGCTGACTCGGACATAGTACGCCTGCCGTCGCTCCTCCCGCATCGACATCTGCAGCTTCAGAGGGAGGCTCTCGAGCCCGGCCTTCGGGATCCCTTCGTGGTTCTCAGTACGATGGTTTGTCTCGCCATTATCGGGGCCTTTTCTAACCTCTTGACCAGGACGGCCACGAGCGCGGATGAAACAATTACTACGCCCACGTCTTCCGAATGTGATGAAAGTGTCACCATTCATGCGGACACAATCGTTGTCAGCGCCTCCGTCGACTCGTCTCCGTCCGTCAAGAAAGAGTCTTCTCTCAAGAAGGATACCTAGTCGCATAGATGCGATTAGTATGGACTAATTTCGCGCACGCATGCCACTCATTGCATTCTTTCTTTCCTTCCTTCCTACTAATTACGGTCTCTTGGAAGTTGGAACTATTCTTCTTGCAACATTGAGGCAGTGTTATGCAATGGCGGAACATGTTATGAACAGCCCAAGATAGCTGTTGCGCTTGATGGCTTGTGTGATGGTCCATTTTATGAGCTCTTGTACTTTAGATTCTAGGGACAGTCGTGTCATTAAAAGTCTGAAATGTTGGTCTTTGGCCGAACAGAATAAAGAACCATCATCTCTGACTGCACTTTTCTGTGCCACGATCATCCTTGTGCAACGACCTTAAAGGAAAGCACGAAAACGATTACAGGGCAGAGATTTCGCAGATACCGGGACAAAAATCTTGAATCTGGTGCATGCTTATGGGTATCATTACATCTCATCTCAAACTGTCAGCTTAGCCATGGATTCATCGACCGGGAGTTCCACATCCCGAGCATCATCTCCTAGAAGGCCCCCAGATGCCCTGTCGTCCTCAACCCCCTCTTCGTCGTCTTCCTCTTCGTCTTCATCATCATCGTCGTCGTCGTCGTCATCTTCCTCCTCTTCTCCATTTTGGCTCTTCGTCTCTGCCTTCGCCCTGATCGCGGCCTCCAAGTCCTTCAACATCTTTTTCGTGAAACCGGATGCCTCCGCTGACGCGTCGAGCCTCTTAGCGCCATCTTTTCCCATGCTTTTCTTCGCATGCTTGAAAGAAGGACCTTTCTCCGAGGTCACAAAGTGGAAACGCCTCTCAAAGAAGCGTTTTATGCAGTTAACATCTCGGTCAAAGTACATTTCTGCATTTTCGTGTTCCATTGACACCATCTGAGGAAAATCGATGATTATGGGCTCTAGAGTCAGAGTCTCCTCGCCGCCCTCCCCCTTGGTCCTATTCTCCTTGACGAGAATATTGAACTCGTTGTAGTCGCCGTGGATCAAGCCATGCTTGGCGAGCCGAAGGATAAGGCCGATCAGATCGGCGTATAGAGATGCTGGATTGGGGACCTCGGCGATTTGGCGAAGAGGAAATGCGTCAATCAGGCTCATGACAATGGTGTGTCGTGATTGTGCCAGCGGCTCGGGCACAGGGAACCCCTCTTCGCGAAGGACTTTCATGAATGCGAACTCTTTCATTGCAGCTAGCCTCGAAAGGTACATCCATGAACCAGAAGAGCCCTTCTTGAGGTAGTCTCGATTCGACTTGACGGTTCGGAAGGAGATACGACCGAGTCGATGGATCTTGAGCACCAGCTGCGTGCCAGTCTGGTCTGCGACGATCATGATGTCGCTTTCCTTGCCCACACCAATTCGGCTCCCGACACTGTAGACAACTTTTCGCTGGGAGTGGGTGTGAAGAGCGAGATAGTCGAGGCCGCCGTAGGTCAGACGGTAGCCATCGTATTTGGCTTCCTTGACTCGGGCGATCAAATTGACTTTGGCGAGGGCAGAGATGCTCCTGTGAACACCGCTTGGGCCGCCGCGAAGACGGGCGATCTTTTCGATCAGGGCTGTCGGGACAAGTTCGTGGTTCTTGCTACCCATCTCAACCTAATTTCCTGTGTTAGATGATGACAAGCAAAACCTTGATGGACTGGAGACATACTGCCGCCAGGACCCGCCAGTCCTCGGCGATGAGGTATCGCATGGCCTTGGTGTCCAAAATCATGATGGGCAGGTGGTCCTGAGGTTGACCTGCAAATTTTGGAAGATAGAAACCCGGTGGATGTACTAAGTACGTCGGTAATTCATCAGGACGTGGGGTTGATCGTTGTGATGTCGTCGCATGGTGGGGTTATCCTAGAAATTTTGGCGATAAGATCGAAACCGATGATGGAGCGCCTTATCTCGGAGATTAATCGGGTAACTTGGACGACACGTGACTGCGAGGCTGGGGCAGGACCCGTTTTGCAGGCGGCAGCGCCTGGCGTAACCCAGAGCTACCTGGGTACAGCAGCACCGTGAGCTTTACCAAGCGGCTCCATCACCTTCCATCTACCAACACGAATACCCACGACCTCATCAACAACCCGACATCACCACTCAGAAATCTTTGCGAGCATAGGACATACGCCATCTGAACATCTCCTTGCGACCTTTCCCTCTCCTCAATCTGTTCTGCGGAGCTGCCACAGGCGCTTAAGCCGTCAAAGTCAACATGGCTCAGGACAGCGAACTGCCCAAGGCGGTGGACAAGGGCAAGGGTAAGGCCGTCGATGATGCCAAGAAGGACAAGCCCGTGGCGAGTGGAAAGAAGGAGGATGACAAGAAGCAGAGTATGGGTATCCTGTGGCACTTGCGATGCGCCCTGTTGCTAACCAATACCTAGCTGCCGAGGAGGAGCTCAGCGAGGAGGACCAGCAACTCAAGAACGAGCTCGACATGATTGTTGAGCGCTTGACAGTGAGTAGACAGAAGCCAAGCTCCAATTCGCGCTTGCACAGGCATCTAACAGCGACCAGGAGTCAAACAAGGATCTCTACAAACCCGCCCTGGAAGCGATGAAGACCTCCATCAAGACATCGACGTCATCCATGACCGCAGTACCGAAGCCGCTGAAGTTCCTGCGACCACACTACGAGCCGTTGACAAAGCTGTACGAGGAGTGGCCAGAGAGCGAAGACAAGACCTCCCTGGCGGATGTTCTCTCCGTCATCGGTATGACCTTCTCGGATGAGGATAGGCAAGACACCCTCAAGTACCGACTTCTAGCCCCGACGTCTGATATTTCCTCGTGGGGACACGAGTATGTCCGACATTTAGCGTTGGAGATTGGCGAGGTATATGGCAAGCGCATCACAATTGACGAACCCACGAAGGACTTGGTTGATCTGGCCTTGATCCTGATTCCCCTCTTCCTTAAGAGCAACGCCGAGGCCGATGCTGTGGATCTCATGAGCGAGCTGGAAATCATCGAGGAGCTCCCTAAATTCGTTGACGAGAATACGTATGCGCGCGTGTGTCTTTACATGTCTAGCTTGGTCAGCCTCCTCACTTACCCCGACAACGAGACCTTTCTCAAGACGGCACACAACATCTACATCGAATACAAGCAATTTGCCCAAGCGATGGTTCTCGCCATTCGACTCCACGATGTCGACCTAATCAAGGCCGACTTTGACAAGGCCGAGGACCCTGCTTTGAAGAAGCAGTTGGCGTTCTTGATCGCCCGCCAACGGATAGTCCTTGAGCTTCCCGGAGACTCGGCGGAGGAGCAGGAGATCTCGGAGTGTCTTTCTAACCTTAAGTTGTCGGAACACTTCAAGGCCCTCGGTAAGGAGCTCAACATTTTAGACCCCAAGACTACGGAGGATATCTACAAGAGCCACCTCGAGAGCAGCCGAGTTGCCGGAATGACCAACTTGGACTCTGCCCGTCATAACCTCGCTGCTGCATTCGTCAATGCCTTTGTCAATGCCGGATTTGGCAACGACAAGATGATGCTGGTGGATGGCGAGAAGGAGACTTGGGTGTGGAAGACAAAGGCCGATGGCATGATGTCTACCGTCGCCTCGATGGGTACTCTTCTGCTCTGGGACATCGAGAACGGTCTCGACAAGATCGACAGGTACACTTACTCTTCTGAGCCTGAGATCTCGGCTGGCGCCATGCTTGCAATTGGCATCATGAACTCGGGTGTTCAGATAGATTCAGAGCCCGCCCTTGCTTTGCTAGGTGACGCCGACAAACTGCACCACCAGAACCCCCTAATTCGCACAGCCTGCATCATGGGTCTTGGTTTGTCCTACGCTGGTTCAAACAAGGAAGACGTTCTCGAGCTTCTCTTGCCTATCATCTCCGACTCCTCTCAGGACATGCAGATCTCAGCTATGGCGGCTTTGTCTTGCGGTCTCATCTTTGTTGGCTCGTCCCACCCCGAAGTTAGCGAGGCAATCATAACGACACTGATGGATGATGACCGAAAGAGCCAGCTGACTGACAAGTGGACACGGTTCCTAGGCCTAGGACTGGGCCTACTCTTCTTCGGACGACAAGAGGAGGTGGATGTTATCCTGGAGACTCTTAAGGCCATTGACCATCCAATGGCCAAGGCCACTGCCGTGCTTGCTGAGATCTGTGCTTGGGCCGGTACCGGTGCTGTGTTGAAGATTCAGGAGCTGCTGCATATTTGCAATGAGCACCAGGAGGAGTCTGATGAGAAGAAGGGTGACGAACTGCTCCAGGCTTATGCCGTTATTGGCATTGCTCTAGTGGCTATGGGCGAAGACGTTGGGCAGGAGATGGTTCTGCGACAGTTCGGTCACCTCATGCATTATGGCGAGGCCAACATCCGAAAAGCTGTGCCTCTGGCCATGGGTCTCATCAGCCCCAGCAATCCCCAGATGAAGATCTACGACACGCTATCTAGGTATAGCCACGATAACGATCCCGAGGTTGCTATCAACGCCATCTTCGCCATGGGCTTGGTGGGTGCGGGTACCAACAACGCGCGGTTAGCTCAACTACTTCGACAGCTTGCCAGCTACTACCACCGTGACCAGGACGCCCTGTTCATGGTACGCATCGCCCAGGGTCTCCTCCACATGGGCAAGGGCACACTGTCAATCAGCCCCTTCCACACCGATCGCCAGGTCTTGTCCCGGGTCTCGGCGGCTGGCCTTCTCGCCACCATCATGGCCATGATCGAGCCCAAGGAATTCATCACCACCAACTCACACTACCTCCTCTACTTCCTCGTTACCGCCATGCACCCCCGCTTCCTTGTTACCCTCGACGAGAAACTCAAGCCCCTCAAGGTCAACGTCCGTGTTGGTCAGGCCGTCGATGTCGTTGGCCAAGCGGGTCGACCCAAAACCATCACTGGTTGGCAAACTCAGAGCACCCCAGTTGTTCTGGCGTACGGCGAGCGTGCAGAGCTTGAAGACGAGGAATATCTCAGCCTTAATGGCAACATGGAAGGTTTGGTGATTCTGCGAAAGGTAAGCCCATGATCCGTCCCATCGCAAAATATTACTTCGTGCTAACATTGTGCATAGAATCCTGAGTGGCAGGAGGAGAAATAGACAAAGAAAGGTTATGTGAGCGAGCGTTAGGGTTGGTCCAGGATGGGCAGGTCACAGGTCAGACCTCGTTACACTGTATAGTAATCTGCTGTAAGCGCAAGAAGCGGGAGGAATTAAATGCATTGATAGATGATCAAATCGATTGCTATTCTATTTCTCCATTTCCAAGGCAGTCCCATCAAGATAACCAGTGCCGATGTACCCCGACCATTCCATGTGTGAACAAAGGCAGGGGACGTTTGTTAACCGCTAACCATGCCATGTAAAGTACCTCTGTAATCATGTAGAAAATATCTATTTCGTAATAATAATGTCCCAAAGCATCCAGATTTCTATAATGCATATTGCTTGCTCCCAATAGAAAAAACATTACGATGTGTTTCCAAAATCAATCCAATTGGGGAAAGAAATCACCACGTCTCGGGGCCAAAGTGCTCCCCCTCGGCGACCGTCTTGTAAGCGCAAGCTTGCCAGTCACAGCCCTGCTTGTAGACCTCAGTGCCCCACCACTTGAAGCCATCCATCCACCCAGGGTAGATGAAACCAAAGAAGACGACGACGATGCCGAAGGCGAGGCCTGAATCGAGAGCAGCACTGAGGGTCATGGTGTACTTACTCCACCAGGCATTGTGGCGATTTTTGATGAGGTAGTTAAAGACGTAGCAGACGACGACCCAGACGGAGAAATTGAGGCCGGTGGCGGGAGGGATCCAGGACATGGCGCCGAAGATGACGGGAAGGTTCACCTTGCGGAGGATGCTGTGGTGGTGACGACGGCTGTAGAGCCAGAGAGGGATTGGGAGAAGGGCGCCAAGGGGGAAGAACCAGATGAGCGAGCGGTAAATGGCCTTGGGGCCAAAGAACTCGTGAGGGCCGACGACGCCCCATAGGATGGAGCCGTTGAAATGGACGCGGGCAATAGGGCAGGTAAAGCCGTTAATGGCCTCGGAGGTGCAGATGCCCTTGACATTGGCGAACATCCAGTTGAGAACCCCGATCTGGGTAAAGGATGACACGAGGGTGGCGACGATCTGGACGGAAAAGAGGATGCGAGGTGGGATCTTCATGTAGTGACCCAGTTTAAGGTCGGACGCGAACTTGATGCCCTGGGCTGACGAGATGTAGCCGTAGGTGACAAAGACCATGTTGGCGATGGGACGACCGGGAAACACAACACCGCAAATGAGCTGGCAGATGATGTAGATACTGCTGTGCTGGTTCGTCACAGCCATTATGATGCCGTTGGGAATAAAGAAGAGGGCGCCGATGGCCAGAGCCAGTAGAAGACCGTACCAAGGCAAGTGGACGGGATAACTAGAGCAAGTTTGTTAGTACTAAGCTAAAGGAAGCAATTGATGTCTGAGGCTAGGGGAACTCACTATTCAACCACGAAGATGCCAATGGCAGTCATGGTGAGGAATGTGATCAAGTACCAACTCAAGGGCGCATCCTTGTACCGCTTCATCAGGCGGCTATGGACATCCTCGTGGCTAATGAGCCCCTCGACATGCGAGTTGGACGAAGATCCCCGCGTATGGCTGTCTCCCGTCGACTGTCGCGACGCAGGCACACTAGGGCCACCCGAAACCGGCTGATACTCTGGCTTCCCATCCGCGCGAGCCTCCGCAAGGGCTTTCTTCCAGGTTCTCCAAATATCCAGGCCGTGCCAGCAAGCCGTGTGTGTCAAAAGGGCAGCCAAGCCAGCAAACTGCACACCATAGCTGAGAACGTAGGTGACTGGGAGGAATACTCGGCTGTAGCTTTGATATGCTTCTCGGTCGAACACGAAATCGGAGGTCAGAATCTTGCTGACATCGTAAACTTTCCCTGTGTTGTCGAATACCGCAGCGGATAAGATTGGCATGTAGGACGAGAAAAGAAAATTGCTGTAGTAGAGGATCGGAGCAATAATCCACATAACAACAGCCAGGCCTCCGATGACATTCATGGCAGCCCAGAACGGCACCAGCAAAGGGGAGCCAACATAGGTGACCTGTGCCCAGTCAAATGTCAGGGGAAACAAGCCAAGACCGGATGATACACCAAAGAGGTTGGCAATGACGACACTCTTAGGAGCAAACCAGGTGATGACGTTGAAGTAGCTCAGAGCAGGCATGAGCAATCCAGGGAGAAAGTAGAAGAGGAAGGACACGGTCCAGACGATGTAGAAGAACTTCCACCTGCTAATGGTCCAGCTTCCCGCGGGCTTGTTTTCCTGCTTATGGAGAGTCGAGAACATGGCAGCCGACATAAGGGTGCCCGGCCAGATCATGCCACTCGGTCGGACAAGGAACCGCCTGGTCAAGCCCGCAAATCCATAGCCCAAAATCTGCGTTGAGATGGTAAGGAGAAGCTGGTACACGATGGGAGCCTCCTGGTTATAGAACTGGGTTTGCTCGATAATGACGTCCGTCGCAAAGGCAAAACCAAAGGCTACGTTGCTACTAACGTAGACGCAGGTGTGCTCCTTTTCGTTCCAACGCCCCTGGGCAAACCATTGCCGCCAAGTAGCTTTGATGGGGGTATGGGGAATCTGATCGTCGTCGGAGATGGGATGGGTCAGGACACCATCGACAAAAACTTCTACAGGGTCATATGACCGCTTCAATAACAGGTCCCAGAGGTGTCCGAGGGGATGAACGAGAAGCAAAGCAATAACGGGAGTAATGGCAACGCTGGGGTATCTCAAGGAGAAGAACAAATTGGTAGAAGATCCAAGAATGGAGAAGAGGACGGAGAGACACCACATGCGAGGGGTGTTTATGGAGAGGGTGAGGTCGTCGGTGGGCGGGACGGAGGCGCGAACGGCTTCGTGGGGGGAGTTCTCCTCGTAGTCGGCGTCGGAGGCGGCCGTGGAGGCGTCGTCCAGCAAGGGCCCGTCTTCAGACACATCGTCCTTCATGCTTTCGTCGAAAATGTCGGCAGCATGGGTGTGTTCTGCCACGCCAAAGCGACTATCGAGGCCAGAGACGAGGACAGCGCCGTCGATTTCCTCGGATAACCTCGATGAATGCTTTGAGGCTATGGAACGGTGGGTGGTATCGCTCCGCATGGTATCGGGGACATTGCGAAGCTGGTGGGCGTCAGGGTCGCGAGAATCGCTTCCAGCTGGCGAGTTGTTGCGGCTGGGGGTCAACGAAACGGAGCCATACGGAGCGGCATCGGGACGAGAGGCGGGTGACCGCAGGAACGGCGTCTTCTTGGAGGCCATGTCTAAGTCGCCCTCGGGGGTAGGCTGCGAAGGGTCGGCTGAGGCAGGAGCATCTAGGGCTTTGTAGTTGGCAGTGGCACCGTCGACGGCAGCATGAGGCTCGAAGGTGGACGAGGACAAGCCGGCATTGTGGTCTAGGTCAAGAGCGAGAGAAGGAGGACGAGGCGCAAACACGGCAGGGGAGACAGCGGCAGTTAACAGATCTGGATCGCCAGCGTCCGGGGCCTGATACGGCAGCGCATGGCCTTGATTCAGGTTCGGGTCGGGCGGGACAGGCGCCCCGGCGTGGGCAGAGACGTGGGAGGCGTGGGAGACGGAGGCGTGGGAGACTGAGACAGAGGCTGTGGGCCAGGCAGTGGAGGAGGAGGATGCGGATGATGTGGACGCTGATGGGGATGCTAGGGGTCGAAGGGCGACAGCCTGCTGCAGATGGGGCGGATGGGAGTCATCGACCCTGGCTGACGAGCCGCTGGCCGACGTCCTGCGAGTGTTGGTGGTGCGTCGTCCCATGGCGGGCTGGGCTGAGCTGGCGGGGCTTGAAGCCAAGCGTGCAACTTGTGTGTTCTAGGCGGGCTCCTTTGCGATGCGATAGGTGACAGTGACACCGAGGACGGAGCGTAGGCGGGCAGTGGGCGGGCACGCGCCAGGGCCTAGGTACCTCTAGGTACGCGGTATTCCGTTGTAGGCACTCCGTAACTAAGGTAAGTAGGTATTGGACAGGTTCCACTAGACAGCCGGGCTTGTCGCGCGCGGGGGGTTAGCAAAAGATGCGGTAACGGTTAGCAGAAACAGTGAAAGAGCAACGACAAGTGACGAGTTGCAAGGCTAGGCTGCGAGGCTTCCGTTCACCAGCGGGCGGGCACTGTGGACGACTGTGGACCTGTCCAGGGTGCAGCGTGGGGAGAGTCGGGAGTCGGAGGAGGCCCCTGGGTGCGGGATGTCCATGCTTCGTTCGGCTCAGTGGGCGAGTGGGCGAGCTCCCAGGACCAGGTTATTGCGGCAGGCCGCTGGAGAGGAGGCTCGCTCGCTGGCTCGCTGGGCGGCGGGATGACGACAAGAGGACGGGAGCCCAAGGGATGCAACCCAGGGTACCTTGTCGTCTTCTCCAGCGCTCAGCGGACCACCATCCGACCGCGCCTTGTTGCGGAATGTGTCCGATGGCGAACAATCGTGACCGTGGCGGGCTGCGTAGGCACAGGGAGATGCTGCGCTTCGTACAGTACGGGATCTCTCGCGATGCACTGACTGATCTGCTGTGACCCCCAAACACGAAAGCTCACTCGTGTGGAGTTCCAAGGTTGTGTGTGTAGTTACAAGTTACAACCAAGGAGATTGCCAGGCAAACGGGCCACGGGAACAGGGGAGAGGGACAAGCGGCCAGAGGGGGGATCCGGCAGGGGTGCTTCCAGAAAAAGCAAACAAGGTGCGTTGCATGCGTGGGATGGTTGGAAATCCATCGCATCGGAGTGGTGAGAGACGAGGGATCGAAGTTGGGGGAGGCGGGAGTGGGTAGTAATTGGGCCAAGGCCACGGGGCCTCAGCGCGTGGGAGTTGCCGCTGGCAGAGCATCCAATCATATTAGAGCATGCCCCTGTGGCCTGTTGGTTCTGGCTGGAGCTGGGCGCCCTCCAACACAGCATAACGTTAAGAAGTTGGCCAAGCTTGCGGGAGGCTTGCGGACGCCAGCTACCTAATTGAACAAGCGCATGGAACGGGGCTCATCAGTCTTGTACACGTCATGTACCGGCCGCCATTGTGAATGCGGATTCCCTGCATTTGATTTTTTGCTCAATTCTTTTTCGCCTTCCTTGTCGCAGCCAAGTTGATGTGCATAATGCTGGTCTTCTTTTGCACATGTCCCCCCACTCCGTACTCGTACAATACAGTAATAGCCAAGGCGAACGGAGGTACTTTTGAGGGCTGAGAAGCCTGGAATGGTAAGACGGCCACCCGCTTGCTGTTCCTTGTCATGATGTGCGTGCACTCCCGGCTGGGTCTGAGGTGAGCGAGCTACCACGCTCTCTGCCTGTGAGACCACGGTCTAAAGGCAGGCGTGGTCTCACAGGCAGGATGAGGGGGACAGAGACTACAATGCACATTGAATGTATGATGCACAAGTCTCATCGTACCATTGACCTTTGTCGCTGCCTCTCACTTCTCAGCGTGCACCACCTGGCAGACAGATCGTAGACCGGCTGGAACTCAACGCCCGGTTCAACGCCCCGGGTACTGCCTGTAGCGGGTATTAAGCGGGTCACACCTATGTACAAAGCAGCGCGTGCGAGGCTCATGAACTCAAGGGCCATCAGCCAGGGTTCAGGGGCAGGCCAGGCTAGCATCAGCCATGAGGTGCTGCTGCTGTGACGCCGTCATCTGCGACGCTCGGATGCAGTGGAGGATCTGGCGGATCTGATTAGATAACCGTGCCAGCACTTCCGTCGCGACTCTGCTTGCTGGTAACCACCTCATCCGCTGGGCTGATCAAGTACGGCTCTCTCACAGCTACAGTCCAGTCTGCACTCACCATGGAAACCCAGCTATCAATGTTGGTTCTGTGACCCTCCTGCGCCATAACGGCCAAGCCTCTTGCTACTTGCGCCACACCTTAACATCGATTTTGTGCCTGGCGCTGTCGGCCCCGGGCTTGTTCAAAGAGCTGGCGCTGGCCATTCAGCATCGGAAAGGTACAACCGTATGTAGCCTCACCAAGCTCGCTCCGACTCCCAAGCTTGCACGCAGCCTTCCGAACTTCATCTCCTTCTTCGCCAGACGATGCGACACGACCCGAGACCCCCTGGCGCCTCATCTCCTAATCTGGCCGCCTGCATCACATCCCTCTCCCTTGCTCAACGCCGTCGCCATTTGCGAGGATCAGGATTGGCGATCAATTCCGTGCGGCCGCGGTCTTCAGCCACCCATCCAAATGGGGTGAATAGACGGGGGCGACCGAGACACTGTGAACAATAGCTTCGCTGGTATTATCAATGGCGTGCACATCTGCAGCCAATGCGCTTTCCTAACTCTTCTCGGCTTTCCACGCGTCGAGGAGAAAGCAAGACATCGAGGGATAAGGCAGAGTTACCCCGCGAGAACCAGCCACTAGCTCTATCTACTTCGCATGCTTACAATATGCAGTATCCGTAGAATGTTGCGAATTCCAGTCGAAGCCAGACACATGTTTTATGTATGGTAGTTCCACACTGACACCAGAGTGGGAGGCCTGGTGTTTGCAAGAATACCATTCTGCCTCATCCCTGGCCCCACTACCCACCATCAATGACAATTAACATTGCCCTAATTCGCCGTCGCGTCTCGGGTCAGTTGTGCCTCTAGCCAACTTATACACGTCCAAGAAAACATCCAAGTCGAGTGCAGAATCGGTAAGGAAAGCTAGAGCCAACGGTTATGTTGACAAGCTCAAACACAGATGGTTGCTATGGTTCGTAGGCTCCGTGTGAAGGATACCGAGGCTTCGCTACAAATGTGCCGGTGCCAACCTTCCAGACCCAACCGTTTGGTTCACTATTCGGCAGGCAATAAAAATGCAAAGGCGTCTGTGTGCCGTATGTGTGAAGTACATGTGAGCTACTTCGGAGTTGGTGTCGTCCTGGAAAGGTTTGTCGGTCCGGTCTGCACCGGAGGGCTTTGGATAGCTCGGCTCCGCGCCAAGCGCTAAACCTCCGGGTTTTCTCCAGCCTCTACCATCCTCATCGCACAAGTCGCGATTGCTATTTTTCCCTTTGTCGCAGCATCCGCCGTTATTAGCCATGTCACTGTGAACTCAACTGGTCCTGGCGCCAGCTGGGCTTCACCGCTCGAGTTGGGCTCGCAGCGGCATTGGTTTTCTCGATTTGCCTGATGACGCCAGTGAGTTGGCTAACTTAGAGCATCTCCACTGGGGGGTCGCTCACTAAAAATGGAGGTCATCTGCTGAGTGTCACGCTGGCTGCCTGGGTACGCAAAACGATAGAAGCGCTGCCGCGCTTCGTCCCGCTGTGCAGCACACGGACATATCAAACTTCAATTAGCGTCCCCTCTCGTCTAACTTATGGCCTAACAAAATAACCTCGTTCTTAGAGTCCAGACTCAAGGTTACAAGACAAACCAGCCTCAGCCTCACTTTGCCATGGCGTCATCCTTGACAGCTGCTAAGCAGCAGCTGCGGAGTCTCATGAAGCAGAGACTCTCCAATGTCACCCAAGACTCCGTCCTTGCTCAGAGTATGACCACACTGCTTTGTAACTCCTGTCCACGTGCCGCCCAAGCGTCTAACACAGCTCTCACAGGTCGTCAGGTTTTTGAGGCTCTCAAGGACTTCAAGCCCTACAAGGATGCCACACGTATCAGCGTTTACTTGGCCATGCCATCTGCCGAGGTCCAAACAGATGCCATTGTTCGCCATGCGCTAGCCACGGGCAAACAGGTCTTTGTCCCGTACCTGCACAAGTCACCCCTCCAGGCTCCGGACACCCCTGCTCGGGTGATGGACATGGTGCATCTCGCGAATCTCCAAGACTACGAGAGCCTCATGCTCGACCGCTGGGGGATACCCAGCGTCGATCCGGGCACCGTTCACCAGCGACAGCGTATCCTCGGAGGCCCCGACGCCCAGCACTCCGAACAGGCCACCCTGGATTTTATGGTCGTGCCCGGAGTAGCGTTCGACTTTGATGAAACCGGTTCCGTGAGGCGACTCGGTCACGGGAAGGGCTTCTACGACTTTTTCATCAACAGATACCTTTCCAAATTAGAGGCCAAGGGTCTCAGCCAGGAGATGCCCCTGTTGCTGTATGGGTTGGCTTTGAACGAGCAACTGGTTCCCGCTTCATCAGGACAATCAGTTCCTACGGATGCCCACGACCGCAGGCTGCACGGTCTCATCCTAGGGAGCGGAGAGGTCAAGGCATCTGCAATTGACTCTTCTCATTAATGATGCTCTCCAACATGCAAGGAGTATCCCTCAAGCCTGGACATTCTCGCAACTAGCTGAGCTTCATCATCACATGATCTATCTGGTCTGCAGCATGCTAGCGAGTTCCGGATTCGGGCTCACTATTGACGCACGTGCAAACTCATATCGACATGGTATGTATGAGTTTCTCAAGCATATCCTTGGACAAGCAAGGAACGCAATAGACGAGGAGCTTTGGCCGCTCTTTGACCCTTTGAGCATTGATCAGATTGGCTTTGTTCTTACGGAAGGGTGACGGATCCTCATTAAAAAGATCTGGAGTACTGATTTCGTAGGATACAAACGATTGGTTTCCGAGGAGGAGTTCAAAAAAAGTCTTGTCGTTAGAAGTTTTAGAAGTGTTCGGAACCAGGAAGACCGATACCCAGACAGTCACGGCTTTCAGCAGGCAGTGGTGGCAGTTCATGAGACTGCTGACGCCAGCCCAGCCTCAAGAATAGAAATAGAGACCAAGGCAGGAATCGTCGGTTTGCTCATCTGCCCATCCCTCCATGCTTGGGTTGTCGTTCGTTGATGCCTTCGTTGAAAGGCGTTGGGCCGGCCCGGAAAAACAACGGAACGACATCACCAGGCAGATTGCCCCGCCAAGGTTCACTCCACCAGACCCATGCTTCACTGGCCCAAATCAAGACGGAGGTGGGCATGTGTGTTTTGCCTCGAGTGATATCCCACTTCCATCCACCACCTCACATCTTCCCCTTTGCGCCCGGGTTCTCGACCTCTCCCTCGGCATTAACACCATCTCGATACTTACGCTTGTCGTCGGCCTGTCTCTGTGCTCGCCTCTCGACTACGCCCTCAACGAATCTCTACCCGGTCCGACATTTGTGCGGCCACGTCGTATGCGCTGCGCTTGCAACCTCCGATCGCGCTGAAGCTTGCGGACAACCTAACATCCTCTTCCGAACTCCCAGGTCCCGAACGCCCCCTTGCCGGCTCGTCGCACAATTCAGGATGGCTACGAACGGAGCGCAAGAGGCCTTTGCGCCCCCAGATGTCCTTGCGGCTGTCATGACCATGAGGAGCGGGGAGCAAGAGGCCAAGAAGCAGGCCCATGAGTACTTGGAGAGATTTCAGAAATCGGTCAGTCGCGCGTGCTCTTGGCACATGTGGGAGGTTTATTGCGGTATACTGACGTTACTGGCGTGCAGAACGATTCATGGGCCACAATAGTAGGCATCCTGCAGTCGGATGCAGAGCCAGAGGCAACACTGTTCGCTGCCATTACCCTGCGTGGAAAGGTAGGCCAGCTATGACGGATAACAGGGACATACTTGATCTAACACCACCAGATTACATACGACCTGTCCACCCAGGTCCCCCCTAGCGAACTTCCTGCTCTCCGAAGCCAGATCCTACTCCTCCTTAAACACTTCGCCTCCGGACCCAAGCCCATTCGAGTACAGCTCTGCGTGTGCCTGGCCATCCTAGCGATCCAGATGAAGGAATGGAACGATGTCCTGGCGTCTGTTGTCCAGTCCCTCGGCGACAGCCCGGAAAGTCACGCTTGCATTCTGGATTTCCTACGGGTTCTGCCCGAGGAGGTTACCGAGGGTCGAAAGATCACCTTGTCTGTACGTGGAGCGCGCAACCATAGACCGAGCGCCTATTCCCTTGG
Source organism: Neonectria ditissima (assembly GCA_001305505.1). Classification (NCBI taxonomy): domain Eukaryota; kingdom Fungi; phylum Ascomycota; class Sordariomycetes; order Hypocreales; family Nectriaceae; genus Neonectria; species Neonectria ditissima. The sequence continues at coordinate 841,428 of LDPL01000034.1, forward strand.
AAATCGTCTCCGCCGGTCGACATTCAACACGAGTTCAAGTCTAATTGTTTGGAATTAGGAAGAAGATCTTGCGGCACGGACACAAGCCTTACTGGGAGATAATGCGGACCAGGTGATCCAACTCCTGATCAACTACTCTCAATCATCCCGTAAGCGACGATACTACCGGGCCAAGAACTTGCCATGCTAACATTTGCCAACAGCTGCTGCCGCTCAGAACCCACAGCTGATGGAGTGTATTACTTCCTGGTTGCGAGAGGTCCCGGTCGGCAACGTCGTCAAGTCACCTCTGCTGGAAATTGTCTTCAATGGTGTAGCCAGCGACCAGTGCAGCCAGGAGGCATCTGAATGCCTCTGCACTATGCTGCGAGAGACTTCCGATGTGGATGAAAGCCAGGAAATCATTGAGGTGCTGTTCCCCCGAATCATCTCGATCCAGCCTCAAATCGCAAAGGCCGCGGAAGAAGAGGACACGGAGGCCCTCAAGGCTTTGACTAAGGTGTTTGCCACTGCGGCAGAGAGCTGGGTTGTGGGAATTGCCCGTCAGCCGACACATTTCAGACCCTTGGTGGATGCCGTTCTCGAGTGCGCCGTTAGGGATAAGGAGCAAGATGTTATTGAACACACCTTCAACTTCTGGTATGAGCTTAAGCTTTACCTTGTGCTTGAGAGATACATCCAGGGTCGCTTGGAGTTGCTCGATGTTTACTCAAAGCTCGTGGACATACTTCTCGGGCATCTGCGATACCCTCAACCCGAATCAGGCAACGAGAACGACCTTTTCGACGGAGATCGCGAGCAGGAGGAGAAGTTCAGAGAGTTTCGACACCAGATGGGCGACACCCTCAAGGACTCGTGCGAGGTTATGGGTGTCACAGACTGTCTGACCAAAGTCCTCCATGCCATTCAGGTGTGGATGACCAGCTACGCCAGCCAGGTTACCGACGCCACGGTACCGCACTGGCAGGAACTGGAGGCGCCCCTGTTTGCCATGAGAGCGCTTGGCCGAATGGTCGACAAGGATGAGAGCCTAGTGCTCCCTCAGCTTATGCCCCTGCTTGTGCAAATTCCTAGCCACGAGAAGCTGCGCTTCGCAACCATTATGGTTCTCGGGCGATATACCGAATGGACGGCAGCGCACCCGGAGTATTTGGAGCCGCAGTTCAACTACATTGTGACCTCGTTCCAGTCCGACTCGAAGGAGATCATCCGGGCTGCAGCTCTGTCGATCAAGTTCTTCTGCACAGACTGCAAGCACCTCCTCAGCGGTCAGGTGTTGCAGCTCCAGACATTCTACGATCAGGTTTTGGACAAGCTGCCAGACCTCAGTAAGGAGGAAATTACCGAAGGCGTCTCTAACGTCGTAGCTGTTCAGCCAGAAGAGGAAATTTACCGACTTCTCAAGACATACTGCGATCCTCTTGTGCAACGATTGATGGCTAAAGCGAACAACGCCGCCGACGAGGACGGCAAGTTGGCATTGGCGGGTGAGTCGAAAGCTGAGGTTGATGGCATGGGACCATTTGCTAACGATGTACAGACCACCTCCAACTGATTACCATTTTCGTTCAGAACGTGGTACCTCCTCACAACACAGGCCAAGAAAACCCTGCGGTGAAGTACTGGCAGGAAGTCTTCCCTATCCTGGCAACTGTCTTGGACAATTTCCTCACCTTCACCCCTATCTGCGAAAGAGTGTGCAGGTGCTGGCGAAACATGGTCATTTCGTACCGCACTGCCATGGCGCCGATGCTGCCCGAGATGGCCAACAAGCTGGCGATAGGCTTCAACAACTCGAGAGAGGGATGTTTCCTCTGGGTTACTTCCGCCATCCTCCGTGAGTTTTCCGAGGCCCGCGAACATGTTGATCAGGCCACGACGGACAACATTTATACCTTCTTTGAGGCCCAGACAACGACGTTCCTGAGAGTTATGACGGAGCTCCAGCCTAAGGAGCTTCCCGACGTCATTGACGACTTCTTCCGTCTGCTCATCGATGCACTGCTTTACTACCCCCAGAGGCTCGTTCCTTCGCACCTCTTGCGATCGATCTTCGAGGCAGCCATTTACGCCCTTACTCTGGAACAGCGCGATCCCCTATCATCGACACTGCACTTCTTGCGGGATCTTCTTTCTTATGGTGGAGACAATCCTGCCTCCAGTGACGGTCTTCCTGAGGCGGCGGCTGCTGAGATCCGAGTGACCATCCGGGCCCTCCTAGCGAACCTAGGTGACAACCTCGTGAAGCAGGTCATGGCGGGTATGATGATTACCTTCCCTCGTGACTGCTTCGCCGACGGCAGTGGTGTCCTGCTGGCCTTGTTCGAGCTGCTCCCGGCCGAGACTACGGAATGGGTGTCGCGCACGATCGAGCTGCTGCCTCAAGGTACCGTGTCTCCCGTCGAGGCCAACCGATTGATGACCAAGATCAAGGAGAAGCTGCAGTCCGGGGATCCCAGTGCGATGAGAAATGTTCGTGCCCTTCTGCAAGACTTTACCAACACCTATAGACGCCGCAACGTGGCTCCTCGAGACGGTCTCGGCCAACTTGAGGCTACGCGCTTCCAGTTTTCTGGATGATTGTGAATCACGGCCGGTGCATGGGTAAAATTTTGAGGAGGGTATGATGACTGGGAAAGAGTCATCGTCGCATTGACTGTCGCGCGGCCGATGTTACCAGGAAGAGAAAGATGGGCTGTCTTGAAGGGCGATTGGCTTCAGCAGATATAGTTGGCGAGGAATCGAGGCGTGGGAGAACGTACCGAGATGTGATGAGACAACCGGCGATCTTTGTGGGAGGACTAGGCGGCGGCATAATATCATGACCACGGTGGTCATTCAGTGTGATATGGGAAAGGTATCTCGCAGCGGCCGGCCGGCATTGATCCGCCAGGACGGAGACAAAGGATTAGCGATTGTGAACATGAGGGCAGCCGTGGTCAGAGGGGTTGTGGACAGAGAGGGCCAATAACTCTAGAAAAGTAAAAAAACCAACATGAACAAAGGTAGTCCGAACGTCTAGTTGGATAAAGGGAATGTAGATGGGCCTCGTTGGCCATGTTCCAGGTTGCGTGCTCGGTGTTGGCAGGGGCTCTTTGTTCTGAGTCTATCGAGTGAAGCCATTCAGGCGAACACAATGACACTAGTTGGCCATTGTATGAAAAGGCACTGGAGTTGCAAATTTCGGCTGGTCGTTCATGGCAGACATGCCGTCTTGGACGAGACGAGTTCACAGATCACCCATCCGTAATGCCCAACACGTTTCTCACTCCACATCAGAGTAGTAGTGCTGGTTCCAATCTTCCGGATACGCGTAGAGTATGAGAGTAGCCTCAGTGCTGTCCCTATTATTCGTGTCTTGTGTCTTGCAACACACTTGTCAACAAAACTGTTTCAACAATATGGCAAGGCGGAGGGTTTAGTTGCCTCACGTCAGTCAGGGACGTCAACCATGTGGTGAGTTAAGTTCGTATAGAACAGCGAGTCCCCTGACAGCTCTTCCAGGGCCGAGTTCAACGAACACTCTTGTCTTCGTTGTGAGCTCTTTCAAAGTGCAAAAGTTCTGGTGTTTGAGATGGGGACGGCCAGAACTTGGTGATAGAGACAAAGGGGGCTGGCCCAGTGTTAGGACCTTCATCTCTGTATCGCGGCGTGTACTTTGGAACAAGACAGTTTTGAAGTGGCATTCAGTGGGATGTGTTCTCACGATCTTGATTGCAGTCCCAGCGCATACAGCATATAAGTCGGGCGTGTCCCATCTCCAGAACTGTTGTCCAAGTCAGCTATCACCATAGTCACAAGCGATCTCTCTCTTCTAAGCCCGCCAACTAGGAGACATTGACCAAGCTATTACGAGTATCTATCCAGATCAACCACACAAAAAGCCATCACGACATCGCAATGGCTAAACGAGCCAATGCTACCGGGAGCGGGGACCAGGAGAATGCAGACATTTCTCAAGGAGTGCAGCTACCTGCCGCTTCCAACCAAGGTAACACGCGACCCGGCAATGAAGGAGACGTCAATGCCGGGGGGGAAGATGTTGACAATGGTGCCAACAGGGACAGTTCTCGAGCATTGCGTTCGCGGACAAGAGGCAAGCGCGCGGCCAGCGAGACAGCGGAGGACCAAGGACCGAGCAAGAAGCAAAAGGCCAAGCCGCCCCCCAAAGCCAAGGCCAAGGCCAAGCCAAAGCCAAAGGCGAAGACGAAGCTGCCGGTTGTAGCAGAAGGAGGCGGTGATCCGGTGCCGCCGGGTTTGAGAAGAAGCGCACGGAGTACCAAGCCCTCACAAGCCTCCAACGCCAACAACAACAACGACGGGGAGAAGCAGGCAGACAACGGCGGCGGCGACGTCGTACCGGGTGGCACCGCAGCCCCCGCGAAGCCGTCCCGAAAGCGCCGGGCCGTTACCCAAGACCCAGACGACGAAGAAGCCGTCAACGAGCTGGGCGAGACGACGCGGGCGGAGAGGAACCGCAAGCGCCGGGCGCGGGACGCCAAGAACCGGCTCGAGAAGAAGATCAAGGCATCGGAAGCCGACACGTCGAACCCAGACCGCGCGCTCTGCCACTTCTGCGCCGACCACCCGCAGGGCCGCATCGCCAACGCCGCCCGCAAGTGCGACTGGGTCAAGTACGGCACCGTCGGCGTGCAGTGCCGCAACTGCGCCGACCACCGCAGCCTGAACCCGGGCGCCGCCGACGAGTGCAAGGTCGGCGAGGATGTCATGGACCACAAGCGCTACGGCTGCAACGACCCGGACGCCCCCGCCGTGAGGGCCTGCGACCGCTGCCTCGCGCAGAACAAGGGCAACACGTGCGACGTCGACGCCTTGCTGGGGTACAGGTGTTCCAACTGCAAGTCCGGGACGTGCCGAGCCGGCGCCGTCACCAACCTCAAGACCCGGCCGAAGTCGCTCGGCGAGCGGCCGTGGTTCCGGCACGCCTGCGACCGGTGCACCACGGGCCCCAAGAACGTCGCCGACGCGGACTGGTGCACTTGGCTGCAGGGCCGCAGCACCTGGGGCGCCGGGTGCAGCCGATGCCTGGCTAACAAGTCTGCCTGCATCGCGCAGGACGAGGACCTGGTGTATGCGCCGACCGACGCGCCGCCGCCGGCCACGAGCTGGTGGAACAACATGGACCCTTACGTGGGCTACCAATTCGGCACCATCAAGTTGCAGTGGTTGACCAGGTGGCGCCGCATGTGCAACTCGTGTTCCGAGTTTCGGGGTTTCAACCAGTGCGTCGTGTCCGCGTCGCATCCCTTTACGTCCTGCACCCGGTGCAACCAGCTGGGAATCGACTGCGTCGACACGGGGAAGAACCCGCGAAAGTATCCTATGCTCGATCTGAGCAAGGTCGGCGTCGGGAAATGGATGCCCTTCCAGGGCTGCAAGCGATGCAACCTCATGGGCCGGAACTGCGATCGTCAACGGCCCTGCGACTCCTGCGTCAACGTCCGCGAGGGCGCCCTTTGCGATGACTTCAAAAGGGTAGACCACGGCGCCGTTTACGGCTGCTGTAAGCGCTTTCCAGACCGAGCCAGCCTTCTCTATTACCTGGGCCTCGGCTATGGCTCTGGCGGAGTTGACACCGTCAAGGACGGCAGTGTACTAGAAGATTGGATCGGCCCCATGACGGCCAAGTACAGCACGCTGAGTGCTCAAGAGAATGGGAACGTCATTGCCTCGGACGTCCTCATCAAAGTCAACCAGATGCGGCCGCTGGGAGCCCCGCCTCACGGTGGTCCTGGGGGCGCTCTGCAAAACATGATGCCGTCACAATTGACGAAGGAGCAACTGGCGGACCTGGTTGGCAACGCTTGGCCGCAGCATTATGTCCCCAGGGACCACCATGACTTTCAGGCGAGGCTCCAGGTTATGTCCGATGCAGGATGGCCCAGCGCACGAGAAGGATTCGGGGCTCCGATGAATGGCCCGGCCGATGTGCCGAATGTCGAGGGTCAAAACCCGCCTCCGCCTCCGCCGCCGCCTCCTCCTCCGCCTGCGAACCTCCCGGCTGCGAACCTCCCGGCTCCACCTCCTGGCGATGCTCTCGTGGACCCAAACCTATACCTGTCGCAATCGAACCCTCAACCTCCTCGAGCAAACCCCTATTTCCCAGCACCACCGAATCCTCAGCCGGCCCAGCCAAACCCCTATTTCCAAGGACAGCCTCAGCCCCAACCTCCCGGGAACGTGTTTGCCCCCTATGGAATTCCCGCAGCGAGACCAAACGCTCCTGCGCAAGCTCCTTTCAGTCCGCCGGCCCAGCTCCCTCCAGGGCCTCAGCAGCCTCAGGGTCCTCGCCCGAGTGTGGCTGCACACCTCTCCCCACACCTCTACGCCTTGGTCAACGGAACGGTTCGAGCAGCTGCGAGAGTCGTTCCAGGCATCGATGTCAACCAAATTCTGGGACCGTATTTTGGGGGAAACGCTCCCGAAGGGGAGGGCAACCAGCAAACGCCCGGCGTTTCTGAACAAACATATGCTCAACAGGCCATTCACCCACCCGTTCAAACAGGTGAACAAGGCATTGAAGCAGAACGAGACGATTCCGGCAGTCAGAATCCAAACAGCAACCCAGAGTACTTAAATCCTCCCGGCCAGGATGCACCACTCGAGCAAATCCTTCCCAACAACAATCTCCCCATGGAAGATGAATTCAGTATCATGGATAACTTCCTGGTGAACAACAACGACGAACAGCAGCCGGGCCTCGGAGCTCAGGATAACCTCCTGCTTCGCGATGTCTCGCCTGCGAATGCCGGCCACGGTCTCGACGATGCCGGTCCGGGCGGTGCCCCTGGTGGCTTTGAGCTCCCACCAGCCGGTGACATGGCCCAGAACAACGCTCAGCCCGCTCCCGCCAACCTAGCCAATCTAAATACCCAGATCAACCCTTTCCTCGTCAGTGCTACCGGTGACTTGCCGCAGATGCTGATTCCGGCGAGACCCTCACGCTGGGAAGGAGTGAACTTTCTCGAGTACATTGACATGAGCCACTGGCGCAATTTCGAAGAGGAAGACAACCTCATCAATCCGTGGCGGCTCCTAGGCGTGGCCGGTAACAACATGCTTGCCGACAGTCCCGCTCGCGACATCCTTCAAGATGTCCCTCTCCAAACACGAGGGGAAGCCGTGCTCAACAACGTCTTCACCAAATGTGTGGAGCCCGGGCCTTCCGGTTTCGGCTTCTGCGGTAACGAGGCTCGTGACCGGGTTGGGTGCCAGAGCAAAACCCATCTCAACTTCCAGCCAGGCGGCTTCCTGATCTGCGAAGAGTGCAACAATGAGGGCGTCCGACTTGTCACCAACCCAGACTACAACCCGCCAACAGCCGCCGAGATCATCAACATGCGTGCCTACGCGTGCGTCACATGCGCCAAGCACCTCAGCGAGAATCAAGACACAGCCATTTTCGAAAAGGCCGGCGCCAAGCACGTCTGGGGCGAAGTCGGCCCTGGACCTCACGTTCCGATTCAGTTTCAGGGGGACAACGACCAAGGAGACGCCCGCTACCGAGCGACCACCATGTCGACAACCGGATGCGCCTGTGCGACCAAGTTGCTCGATCGCCCACTGTGCCGCTTCCACCGACTGCATTACGCCGAGCTTGCCATGAAGCAAGCGGCGCTGATGCGTGATTGGCGACTTTGCCGCTTTGGCAAGCCGGTGTGCCCAGCGTGCCTGATGCAGCAGGGTCCTTTGCAGGACGTCGCAGTCTCGGCCGATCACGACGGTTTCTACACAACCAACGGGGGGCCAACAGCGTGGGCGTGCCTCGTGTGCACCGATTGGGTTGTGAACCAACGCAACGACGACAAAAACCGACCCCAGCTGGTTCCAGGACATCTCAACAATATGGTTGCCGGCAATATGGCCAATAATGTGAACACGGCAGGAGTCTGAAAACGGGAGAGCAAAGACAAAGCAAGGCGTGCGGAACCTAAGCCCCAGATCGAAATCGACCGCAAATACGACCGCAAAGGGCCTTGAGGCTAAGAAAAGCTGAGAGCAAGCAATGTATTAGTAGACAACATACCGAGCTAAGGAGTAAATCAATTTTCAAACAAGGAAATGTTCCCGTGATATGACTCGACTCACCTGGGTAGATTGTGATGATTGCTGGTACTGCTTCCGCGTCCAAGTATTCCGCTATTCACGTGGGCAACCGCATGATACATGGTAAGCACTTGCAAGTCGAGCAGACAAGCCAACTTGTCTTCATTGTGAAGTTTGAGAAAGGGGTAGCTGGATTTTCTGACTGTGACCACTGCTGCCGGAGAGAAGGAAGCCTCGTGGAAGAAAAGAAATTACAGGTATGAAATAATGGATATAGGGAAGAGCGCAGAACCCGTATTTAGTCTTCGAAATTCATCCTCCCCTGTGACACAAAATAAAAAAAATCGGGCGTCTCTCGCGAGGTCCTGGGGCCGGGCGACTGGCTGACACATCGTCAGTAGCACAGGCTTCCCCGTCTTGTCTCTCCGGTAAATAGATGGTCCTTTTTTATCCACGGCGTCCAAAATGAGGCACCCCACAGGGACAGCCATGCCATACGCCACGTACCATCATGGCGCCGCTCGCTTCCAGATCCTGTTGGCATGGCCGGCCAATACCGCATCACTGCGACGTGTCCGTGGGCTGCGTCGAAAAGTCCAAGTGCGTGTGCAATTAAGCCAGAACCCGACTCCCCGTCCGATGCAATCAACATTTTGATACCCGCGCTCTCTCAGAGAGAGCAGCCTGTTGCGTTTGAATTTGATGACAGGGCCCGCGATTAAGAAACCCCAAGGCATGGCGGGTATCCGCTCGCCAGTCGTCGTCACCGCGCCTGGCCACACCTCGAGATTCGGAATCGTCCCCCGCCTCTTCTCCTTTCGCGCACGATGATTCCTTTACATAACCACACACTTGGAGCAGCAGCCGGCCTGTTGATCTCCGTCGTCAATGTCCATGGGCTTGGGAGGGCCGTTCGCGCCAGAGGTACCGCCGCTACCAGTAGAGTATCCCTGCATCTCGCGGTTGTATCTTCGGATCTCTCGCACGATATCGTAGAAGGCCTTGTCGACATTGATCCTCGACTTGGCGGAGGTCTCGATGAACTTGCAGCCGAATGATCTCGCAAGCGCTTCACCCTCTGTAGTGATATGGGTCAGTCTTGTTCGACAATCAAGCACCTGCGCGATACGTACCTTGTCGCGTAACTTCCCGCTCGCCCTCCAAATCGCACTTGTTGCCAACGACAACCATGGGGAAGTAGTCCTTGTCCTTGACTCGCAGGATCTGTTGCTGGAAAGTGGTGATTTCCTCGAAGCTCTGTCGGGAGGTGATGGAGTAGACTAGCAAGAAGCCCTCGCCAGTTCGCATGTACTGCTCCCGCATGGCGCTGTACTCTTCCTGGCCGGCGGTATCGAGAACATCGAGAAGAGCAACCTCATCGTCGATGACGCACTGCTTTCGGTACGAATCTGTTCGCGGAGACCGTCAGCATGGGCAAACTAAAGAGGCAGGAGGAATGTGGTATGATTGGGAGGTTTGATAACGAACCTTCAATCGTAGGATCATATTCATCGACGAAGTGGCTCTGGATCAACTGGATAGTCAAGCATGATTTACCGACACCACCGCCGCCGACAACGACGAGCTTGTACTCTCGCAAAAACTAACCAAGCGCGGTCTGGTTAGCAACGGTGACGGCAGGGTGTGAGGGAGGCAGAAGAGCGTTGGGGTCAGTGTGGCAACGCATCGGTCGCAGCGACAGACAAAAATGAACACGCCGAGGGCATCGCGAGGTAGCATACCTTGGTGGACGAAGCCATTGTGTATGATGGTTTGAAGCAGCTCGAGGCAGCTCAGTCGGGAGGCGCTGAAAATTGGCTCGCGCAGGGGGGCTGGTCGTCGCAGAACCGTAGGAGTCAAAGACGGGCGACGAGAGGCAGGAGACGATGGACGGCGGGGATTGAGGTGGCGGGGAGGGAAAGGTCGTGGGAAAAGAGGTCGAAAAAAGGGCGGATTGGAGAATGGAGATGGACAAAGAGAGGGAGTGTTTCGCGTGGGACTGGAGGAGAGGGAGAGAGATGGACGGATGGGATGCAAAAGGGCCCAAGGTTCGAAAGGTCAAAGCAGAGAGCGAGGAAGGGAAAGGGATGGGATGCTGCCAGGAAGGGGAAGGGGGGGCGTGGATCGATGGGGGGGAGAGGAATGGGTGGATAGGATAGTCCAGGTGGTGTGGGTGTGTGGGCTTGTGGGCGTGCGATTTGGTTTGCCCACTGAGGCAAGGTTGGCTAGGTACATTTGGCCTTAACAGCCCGTACGCGGTAGCGGTCGCAGCGAACTTGGGTTAGGTGAGGTGTGGAGAAGGCGGAAGAAGACGACAGCCCGGACTTGGTCGAATGACTGACTTGACTACGGGCTGTAGTCTACAGGCTGATCAGAACGGGAGACTTTCCCAGCCTCTTGCAGGCTGCATGCGGAAGGCTGGAGTGGTCAATTGCGTCCGGACCTGGCACAGCATATCCGTCCGTAAAGGAATTAATTAGGTAGTGGATTAGATGCCTTTGAAAGGCCCAGCCCTTTTGCGCGCTGAGATGGTGCGCAGGGCGCGCTCATCAGAGACCATTGGGGGCTCCCGTCCCGCCAGTGGGAATGGAAGCTGTGACCATCTCCATGGGACCGCTCGGGGGGCTACCACTGCTAGTACTTCTGCCGCTAATGCCCAGACTGGTCATTGGCCAGAGCCAGCTCAAGCCCACCGAAGCACCTTACACAAGCCCTGTACTACGTACCATGTAGCTTGTGGCCTGTGAGGTTGGATGGATCGGATTGGACATGGTCGGCGGCTCCATGCGCTGGGCTCACCATCGGTGGCATGGGAAGGAATTGTGACAACCGACGGGAAGCTCCAAAGGATGGATGCAAATGGCGGAAAGAGATAACTACCGATTAATCACTGGATCCGTCGTCCAGCAACACCACAGCCAATCCATGATGGTAATAACAACAAGCGACGGCGGATCGCCGGGAGCGGCGAATGACAGCGGCTGGGCGGCGGGATTGGCCATTTGACATTTAGTTGACGGCGGTTCTGGCTGCAGGTCGCCAGACTCGCCCAATCCTCACCTCAGAACGGGACAGAAAGAGGCGGACGGCTGTCCCTCCCGTACATACGTACGTACGGTGCACCTCATGGAAAAGTTCTAGAGTCTAGACCAGCCGCATCCCTATTTTATTTTTTTGTTCTGGGGTCCGTGAGCTGCCCAGGCAAGAGGGAAAAATGAACGCCCACGCAACCTTAAGCCAAACGAAATCAAGAAAGCTCCCGGATCCCGGCTGCCCCCGTTCCGTCCCATTCGGGAGGGGGGTGGTGGTAAGAGCAAAAAGACGACGGGCGGGAAGAAGCTCCAGCCTCCAGCTTCTAACGTTAGCCACTGTCGCCTGTGGTCGCAGTGGCCGGAGGGGGGCCAGAATGGGCACCCGGGGAGTCCCCTGCGAGAGCGATTGCAGTGGGCTACGTACCTAGTACATAGTAAATGGAGCCGTCTTTCGGGGGTCACGCCTCCCCCTGGCGTGAGTGGAGGTCCCAGGTCCATGCTAGCTCAGCGGATAGGTGGAGGAGTCTTCTCTTCTGCAAGGGCAGCGGCAGACTGCGTTTATTCTACCAATGTCCTACCCCAGGAGCTGCAATGCACTGGACCCGTATCAGGTACCAATACCTGTGGATGTGAGGGCCTTGATATGCAAGATACAGGACGCCAACCTCTGAGTAACCGCCCGTATCCGCCTATTGTCCGTGACGCAAAGCTGCAGGCGGCAGGATTGCGATGCCATCTTCAAATTGTCAAATCCTGGCCAGCATCCGGCGGCGACGAGGAGTAGGACAAGGAGGAGGTGGGCGGTGGGTGGACAAAAAGGGGCCAAATGGTCTGTCTGCTGTCTGCAAGGGTCCATGGAGGTCACCCTCAACCTCTCATCACAGCACCGGCGAGGTACGTAGCAGTCACCCACTCACAAGGCACGGTCGGTACTTGGGGGGATAACAAACGGCGAGACGACTCAGAATGACACGGGGGAAGAGGGAGGGGCCGACCCTTGGTTGGCATCAAGTGCTAGGCGGCCTAGCTTACCAAGTGCGCGAACGGAGACAAACCAGTCAGTCACTAACGGCCTGCCGCCCCAAAGGGTTCAGAAGAACGGGGTTGCGATGTCGTCGTCAAGGGTGTGGACGAGGATGTGGATGCTGGGCGTTGACAGGCACCATGACCGTCATGCGTCAGTGTCAATGTCAGTACCACAGTCAACAAGCCACGGCTATCTCTCATTCCCATCATGGATGGGTTGATGATGAATAGCAGGTCGTGTTATTGACATCACCATCACGACGGCCCTCCCAGGTGCGAATAGGTAGGTCGCATTTGCGTTTCACGGGCCGACCAAACCAGACAATGCTCAAACGTGGAAACGAGATGCCCGTCTTCATCTTACATGGACCGTCCTCATCAGCAATCGTCCATCATCGCCGTCGGCCCCGGACCTGACATGGACGCAGCCCGGACTGGTTAGCTACTTACTATGGTCCCCCCTGAAATAACGTTAGTACGATCCACAGGCCAGGACCCCTTGTAGAGGTTCTCTAACTGTGCGAACTGGAGGTTTCTAGTAGCTTCTTATAAGCAATAGCTCCTACCTTTCCGATCTTAAGTAGTAAACTATACTGTACTTTATACTGTCTGTATACCTCTACAGGGAGTCCTGGTCAGTGGATCGTACTAACGTTATTTCAGGGGGGGACCATAGTAGTGCCTGCCTTACAGTACCTCCCAGGGGTGGATACTTAGAGACAGGCAAGTTTGACCGTTAGACTGGGCAAAGGAAAGAAGGTGAAAACCAAGAGCAACCATCAACACATCGTGCGGCGCAAGGGGTCGCATCCGCCATTCACCACCACCCTCCATCGCCATTCATCCGCCACCATCCATCCGTCGCCATCCATCACCATCCATCACGGGTAACAGGTGCACCACCCCCTTTCAGATCCAATACCGTCACCTCCTCGTCCCTCCGCGACCCCAATTGGATTCCCTCTCTGCCGTCGGCCAAGCGCTTCACCACGCCCAACGCAAGCCGCGCGCGTGTGGTAACCGTCACATCACATCCTCTCCCGCCAGATGTCCGATACTCGCTCGGAATACTCGCTCGGGCGGCTGCAACATGTGCCGACCCAGACTCCCCGTTTTGTATACGTAGGACTGTCCCATCTCATTTAGCGTCATGGGCAACCAATGGCAATGGCATAATCATGTCTATTTCGTGCCTCGATCCCCTCTCCTCTTCACCCACAACTGTCCTCACTATTGCTCGTCTCCTCACCGCGGCCTTGCACCCAAGGTTGGGGAACCGCGGAACAGGTCGAGCTCGTTCGACCTGGGGTGCATGTAAGTACTGCTTCCTTCGTATTACTACGTAGTACGTAGTAGAAACCGACGCTGTTAGTCGTGCCAGGGCCCAGGTCCCCATGTCACCTCTCGCTAACTCGCTCTTGGACTGGGCTGGAACTGGCTCCAAGCTGGCCTTGGCATCCCCCAAGGCCCGGGTTGTGTGTGCTGTTGTTCCACGACTCCTGATAACGTCTTGACATCGTTGCTGCGTGTGTTGCATGCTTCGTGCTGCGTACTGCGTATTCGGACGTGCAGCAATGATTTGGTCAGTGTCACAAGCGAGATATGACTATCCGTATCACCCACTGCCTTAGCACGTCTTGAATTGACATTACGTTGCGCCATTCTCGATACCATGCAATACCATGACCAAGATGCAGCCCATCCGCGGGATGTCACTATCTTGCTATCGCCCACGGAGAGTACCCGGATAACTAGTATCAATGGTGCAGCCACGAGGCACAGCCCCCAGATCGCCGCCGTCGCAGACGTCCCAAACTTTCTAGGCTTTCCAGACTTTCTAGGCCTGGCTGCTCGTCCCTCAGTTGGGTCCCAATCCGTCCATCCAGCCAGCCCAGCCGCCGCGCGCTGGGAATCTCGGCGCAGAGTCAAGTCTCACCACTACAACAGCCATCGTCACAATCCACCTCCGCCCCGGATACAAGCACAAACACATGCACATGCACAGACACAAGCACATGCTCAAGCACAAGCACGAAGCACAAAGCACAAGCTCGCCACACGGCCATCCCCTCGGCTCTGGGAGAGCTTCAGCTTCCCCCATGCCCAATATGCACGCTGCGGCACCACCCCACGCCCCACGGGCAACACCACCCTGCAGAGTGGCCGCGGCATGCGATGTGCAGCGTTGTTGGCGCCGATGCTGTTGGGCCTTCCCGTGCGTCTATCGACAGGCGAGAACGATGGTCCGGCGGTGATGCCCAGCCGCAGTCTCGTCGCCAGAGCTATGTGTGAGGCGTCCGCGTTGGTTTGGAAAGGCACAACAGGTCATGGCAAGAATTGCGGCATTGCTTTCGACCCATTCATTCCATAGTGGCCGGCACTGTAGGCATCCATCCAAGCGTCGATGGCTGAACTAACTGGCCCATGGCGACGACTAACGTTGGCATGTCTTTCCGCTTTCAGAGTGCCCCTCGGTCGAGGGGCGCAGCTAGAACGGGTTGAGATCCAGATCTTGAGATCCAGATTTAGGACCCAGATTTCGGGATGGTGCGAGCACTGTATCGCCGTGTCGATCAGTACGTCTTACATCAAATACTCAAACACACCGAGACGCGTAAGTCGGCGACATGCCTCTCCATAGACTTGAAGACAGCTGCGGAGGTCGCGGCAAGTGGAAGAGCGTGGCATTTGCTTAGCTTCTAGGATTACCAATCCAACGCCGGCCGATATCCTTCCCTGGAGGAGGTCGGGGTTAGGAATGCCAGCAAGGAATGTGGCCAGAGCCGAGATCTGGACGATGGTGCAATAAACCATTAAACAGGGAGTCGGTCCAGAGCCGAGAGAGAAAGTATAATGAGCTTCGTCAGCAACATGGACAGTACGGCTGAATCCCAAAGTGTTGGAACCATCGAACTCTACCCGCGAGCAAGGACCACGAGTCTAATGGATGATCTCCCGGCCTCAGTCCAGGTTGACGCTGATGAAACCAGGCAAGCACCGGAGATAGGCGACCGACATCAAGTGTAGGAGGAGACGGCAAGTTCCTTTCCCATCGGAATCGCAGCTGCAGGTCTAGACAGGCAGGATTCGAGACCAGATGTGGCGTAAAAGGTAGAGTTTTGTTCCAAGATGCGCCGTGCTGCAGTGCTGAGTGACGCAGAAGTTTGCCTAGATATTCCGATGGTGGGCATCAGAGCAAAAATGAGTATTTACTCCCAAATATGTCGCGGTGGGTGTGTATTTTACATTACATGCATGTGCCTGTGTCGTTAGAAAAGTCAGCACTTGGAAGGTTGGGTGATGCTTCTAATGCTGGATACCCTAGATGCTGTGTGGTAGTAAGCGATCTAGATGTAATATATCCAAGGTTAAAAAAATTAAAAAATTAAAAGCAATACAGATAGGTACGACGCCACTAATAACATTGGTCTATTCGATAGTACTGCATATGGATCAGCTTCAGATCCGGATGACGGAAGATTTGAGCATGGAATTGAAAAGTGTGTCCCGGATATATTGCACTTGCACTTGCACGCATGAATATATGCATCGCACTTAGTCTGCAACAATTGCCTTGTCCGAGCACAACCTCAGTCATCCACCCGCATCATAATCTCTCGGTGAAGACTGCAGACGTCTCCAGTCCAGCTACCTTGCTGCCATCAGCATACCTGCGCCCGCACGCCGCGCAGTGCCCACGGCTCACCACCTCAACTCACTCACTCGCTCACTCACCCACATTCTTGTGCGCCTTCTAGAACGAAACGGCGTTCCTTGGTGCCATGCGCCGGCTCCACTACCGCACACTGGTGCGGTTCGTTGCAGGTTTGCAGGTATCCAAAGGCCCACACATTGATGATATCCGATGGATGGATCCCCCCATCGTGAGCTTGGGACAACTTCCCTAGCACAAACCCCCTTTTCGGCAGATTGCTCTGACGGCTAGTCTCTCCTCGCCAACCAGGGGGGGCGTGTGTCTTTCTTCATTGCCATCGTGTGTGCAGACCTCATCAATCTCCTCGACGGCCGAGAGGTTGAGCTCTAATATTCGTCCTTGCCGCCGATCATGCCACAAACGCCAGGAATGGCCCACGCCTCCGGGTCCAGGATGACTCTTCCTACAGGCCAAAAACGCAGTGCATGTTAGTACCTAGGTAGGTATCTATCCTACTCCGTCCGGGGTACTACGTATCTGGGCTTCTCATTCTCTTGGACCTGGGCTCTTTACGCAGCGTCATCTTTAGGACCGAGTCGCCCTGTGATCTGCAATGCAAGCAAGCCGCTGTGCCGCACAGTTCTATTGTCGCGTCGTATGACGAGCATCTGCCGAACATCCACCCGCCCAACCCCATCCAAGGTGCCAGCAACCAGGCCTGCCCCGGCCTCACGGTCGGGAGATGAGGCTTAGCCTCCGCGTCCTGGTCTTATCTCGGCCGGGGCAGACAGAACTCAGGAGCACCGCACATCGCCATCACGTCGACGTTTCGATCCTCATTGCTACCAAGCCTTCTGAGACAGTCCAAGCAAGGGGTGGGCAAGTTCGCATCACATCGCGGGCATTACTCCGTTGTTCCATTGTTCTAGTCTCATGTGCCTGAGATGCGACACCATCTGATGCTACCTAATCACGCCTCTTTGACAGTACGATACGTATCCAATGATACAAGATGCGTTCGAGCCTGGCCTCTCTATCCAATGGCAAACGTTCCGGTTTACCGCGAAACTTCAAGGTTCTCGGCATGACGGCAGCCGCTTGCCATCGTGTAAGCGCAGCGTAGCAGTTAAACACACGAGTCAGCCTCGACGTCCCTTTCGAGCATCGGACACACTTGATCCATCCCAAAACTCACTTCCCGTCCTCTTTTGGGGACCCCCCCTCCTTCTCTAGTTCGCCCTCTTCGGTGGATTGGTCGTCATCCTCCCCCTCTCGGGAAACTCTTAGGCCCTGTACGCCCTTCTCTACTTCAGCAACAAGACTTTCTAAATACTCTTCATCCCTGCAAGCAATCGCGTCAGCATCTTTTCCAGAATTTGTCCTGCTCTCTGAAACATGGAAACCTACTTTCCAACAAGCGTGACCGTATTACGGCTCTTGCCCCAGCGGGGATAACTGCCGACTTTGATGCCTCGAGGCTCAACCCTGGCGGCCAACTCAGTGAGGTATGCAGCAACGCCGCTCTCTGGCAGGGGTGTTGAGATCAAGATTCTATGCGTTCCCTTGCCCTCAGGGTCTACTAGCCGCGGTAGGAGAAAAGGCTTCAGTCCATCCAGAAGCTTTGTGACTATTGATTACCGTTAGGGATAGGCCGACATTATCGTAATCAAGGCATACTTACAAAGTCTAGGGATTCCGGGCAGGATGTGAACATTGCCATTCACAACTGCAACTGGGACCCAGAGGTCTTCGTGGGAGAAGATAACTTGCGTCTTCAAGTCCCGGGATTCATCTATCGGGAGCCTGGCCATGCGCAGCTTGGCTTTGAGGGCGGGCGAGTCAACGTCCCAGTCAAACTTGGGCTGGTTTGGCTGAGGTTTCGACATCTTCTTCATCTTCTCCAAAGTCTCCTGATGGAGTACCAAAGGAAGATTGAAGGCCTTGGCAATTGATTCATAGGTGATATCATCGTGTCTAGAGAGTCAGTATGCACGGGTTCCGTAGAAACGCGGACTTACGTAGGTCCAATGCCACCACTTGGAATAGTTAGCTATCTAGGTTGCATGTCTTCTCTTTTTCATAGGCATTGGGACTTACCTCGTCACGACAAAGTCGTACCGATCGCTCATTCTCTGGACTGCCTCAATGATCTCGCTCTCATCATCTTCGATGACTTCGATTCGTTTCAAGTTCTACAGCGACGGGTTAGATATCGAAAAATTAATATCAACAAGCTATGGATAAGACTTACAACGCCGAGAGAGAAACACCACTTCGCAACGTATGCCGAGTTCGTCTAGGTTTGGTGTCAGCAACGCCCTGGTGTCGACCCTTTGTCAGGGCTACCTGGTCCGGAGCCCAGCCTTGCTCACATCAACGGTCTACCTCAGTGTCAGCGTTCATGTTGTACGAATACGCCGAGGACCCAATCGCCATGTCTGTACCTTTCCGCCCAGCACCTCGTCACCAATAATCAAGCACGCTGCCGTGTGGATCGTGCGCGCATTGCGCTCGTCTGCGGAAGCCATCCTTGCGAGTGTAAGTCGCCGCACGGAAGCTGCACCGGGTGCGGACAGATGCTTCGCGATCTGGGAAAGGCGCGAAAACATGGATGGCTTGGAAAAATGCCGCGTGAGACCGGGGCCGGAGAGAGAGAGGGCTTTTAACTTGCAGAAGGGATGGGATGTTTGTTGGCTCGGCCGCAACCCCCGAGGTGGATGACGTTTACTTGTTATGGCGGGACGGTGGGCAGACGGAGGTGGGGGTTTCGCTAGGCGCAGTTCGGTTTGGCTTGGTTCGGCTTGAGTTGGCGGGGCTCATGATGACTTACGAGCTGCAACTCCCGCTATACCTCACCATCGCTGTCCTTCTGTCAACAAACCAGTCTGGCGATAGCTTCGGAAATTGCGCTCGCGGCCTCTTTTGACTTGTCTCCCTCCGCCGGCCACCCTCCGACGTTCAACATGGTAACGTCGACACACCCGGCATCACGCCACGGCAATTGCAGCTCCCCCGCGCTGACATGCTGCCCCAGGCCTCCGAATCCAGACTGTACACCTTCTCGAACGAGACCAAGGATCACCTCCGGAAGTTTCGCTTGACGACTTCCAGAGCAAAGGGTCCTCAGGCCGTCATTTGTATGTGCGTCTCCTTGTCCGTGCCCATGCTCGCCGTCATTGATCGAACACGCCGACTCATACCCCTCCTTCGCGCCCTGCAGATATGATCGATAAGAACACCCACGAGATCCGACAAGATGAAGACAAGACCATTTACAAGTCCCTCGACGAAATTGGCGACGACCTCCCAGACCACGCGCCACGCTTCGTCCTCCTCAGCTACCCTATAACTATGGTACGTCGTTCCTCGACCTTTCACACACACAACCCCCCGATTACCCGGTGCGGGTGCTAACGGAATGGCATGACATAGCCCGACGGACGACTCTCCGTTCCATACGTGATGCTGTACTATCTTCCCATCACCTGCAACGCCGGGATGAGGATGCTGTACGCCGGCGCCAAGGAGCTGATGCGCAACACGAGTGAGGTTGGGCGGATATTGGATATAGAGTCAGTTGAAGATCTGGAAGAGATTCCCGACAAGCTGGCAACTGAGTAATTAGCCACGCCCCATTTGGACATTGCATGAGAAACGAACATATGGCACAGCACGGGAGAAAATCGAAGCATGGCATGAAAAGAAGAAGTTATCATTATCTACATATACTACGTAAGGGTAGAGTGCGTCTATTCCGGCAACACGCTCTGGGTATCCAGTCCCAGCTGACTCGCCAAGTTCTTCACCACCCCTTGAAATGCGATGCATGCAGGGCTATCTGGGAAGGAGTCGAAGTAGCTCTCCCCATAGTCACACGCCATTCGAATCCGTGGATCTAGTGGCACCGCTCCCAGGAACGGGATGCCCATCTCCTGAGCCAACGCTCTGCCACCACCCGTGCTCGCGCGGAAGATCTCGCTCTCGCCCTGGCACTTGGGGCAGACAAACCCGCTCATGTTCTCGGCAAGACCCAGCACTCGGATACCGGCTTTGCGGCAGAAGTCAATCTCCTTTCGCACGTCGAGCAGGGAGACCTCCTGCGGCGTGGTGACCATAACAGCGCCATCGATGCCGCTCTCCCTGAGGAAGGTGTTGACGCTCAGGTGCTCGTCGCTGGTACCCGGTGGCGTGTCCACCAGCATGAAGTCAAGGTCACCCCATTCGACGTCTTTGAGGAACTGCTTGATCATGCCGTTCTTCTTGGGCCCGCGCCAAATAACGGCATCGTCGCGGTTCGGGAGCAGGAACTGAATGCTCATGACGGCGAGATTGTCCATGACCCAAATGGGCGACCATCCTGAGCCACTGACATGAACTGTCTCGTCCTCGACGCCCATCATCTTGGGGATGCTGGGCCCGCAGATATCAGTATCCATGATGCCGACGGTGTTGTCCGGGTTGGTCGCAAAGGCATGGGCAAGCAGCGACGTGAAGGTGCTCTTCCCCACGCCGCCCTTGCCACTCAGCACGAGGATCTTGTGCTTGACATTCTCAAGGCGGGCCGAGATAACGGAGATGTCTGGGTCAGGCCCCTTCGGTGCAGCGGCGCAGACGGCCTGGTTCGGGCATCCGGCACACGAATCGGCCTGGCCGGCCTGTTGCGACTCAGGGCCGGGGCAGTGTTCGGGCTCTGGGGCAACGAGCTGGGGCTTCTGCTTGAGGGGGTTGGCGATGACGTCCTCGACAGGCTCTGGCGCTTCGAGCGAGGGTGCCATGATGAGTTTGCGCCGAAAAGTCGCTGTATCGCGAGTTCAAGAGATGTGGTTTGGAGACGGTTGTGTTGGTGGCGATACCGAGTCTCGAGGCTTAATAATACCAAGTCGTCAGAGTTAGGCGAGTTGCTAGCCGCAGTGGTTCGCAACAGGGGAGGTAGTGGTTCGCCAGGCTAAATGTAAATTTAGGACAGAGGCAGCCCTTCCAAACTTGATTGAGTAGAGAAAAAGAAATGGTATGCTGAATGGATAATCTAAAAAACAGAGACTATATCTTGAGCGTAAGTGAGTGTGGTGTAATTAGGATGGGGTTTGCCTAGTTGTCTAGGGTAAGTAAGCAGGCAATATGATTCGCTTTGAAGGGCATCCAGGGACTTCTAGGTCAATCATCCACTCGTAATTCCTCGCGCAATCACATTCTAACGCTAACTAATCGCTATACCAATCTGTCCCCAGCTAGTCCCTAAGTGACTGTCAGCTCACTGAAGAGGAAAAAAAAAAACAGGTGCTTTGTTCCCCTGGAAGGGATCTCGAAACCCCCGGCAGGGGAGGCAAAAAGTAAGGTTCCAGGGGGAGTCGAACCCTCGCTGGCGGAATCAGAATCCGCAGTCATAACCGTTAGACCATGGAACCAGTTGAAGCGGTGTACCACTTCCCATGGAAGGTTGTGTGGCTCGAAGTTATTTAGTAATATACAGTATTCAAGCACTGCTTGACCAAGTTTCTCGTGCGATGCGATACGCGCCCGGTGATCGGCGGGGTTAACTCGTAGATAACGATAAGACCGCAACCCCGCGTAAATTTTCTTTCTGAGCTGAGCCTGTGCAGTTATCGCCTGAGACTCTGCGCCTGCGATCACGCCCCAAGTCAACGACACTCATTCAAAATGGCGCCCTCTGCTGATATCCCCGAGACGAACCCCAAGGGCGATCCCACGGTCCTGAGTCTGAGGAAGTCCCTCTGCTCCGAAGATACCCCACTCCCGGTCCGTTTCCGCGCCCTGTTCTCCCTCAAGCATGTCGCCCAGACCTCGTCCGAGGAGGACAACATCGTCGGCGCCGTCGATGCCATCGCTGCCGCTTTCGAATCGCCCTCGGCCTTGCTGAAGCACGAGCTTGCTTACTGCCTGGGCCAGGCCAGCCACACATCTGCTGTTAAGCCCCTACGCGAGGTCCTTGCCGATCTCGAGCAGGACCCTATGGTCCGACACGAGGCCGCTGAGGCTCTTGGCGCCCTGGGCTGGGCGGACAACCTCGACATCTTGGTGGAATACCGCGATCGCAAGGGCGAGGATGTTAGCATTATCGAGACGTGCGAGATTGCCATTGATCGCATTGAGTGGGAGAACTCTGAGGAGCGTAAGAAGGAGAAGTTGCGCCAAAGGTACACGGCCTGTTCTTTTTGACCCTGTTGGGTTGCCTGTCGACTGACTGATCTAGTGACTTTGCCTCTATCGATCCTGCCCCCCCGATGCCAGAGTCCGAGAAGGAAGTCGATGTTCAAGACCTTCGCAACAAGCTGATGGACACGACGCGACCCCTCTTCGTCCGATATCGTGCCATGTTTGCCCTCCGTGACCTAGCCTCCCCCCCGGACCTCCCCACAGCCGTCCCTGCGGTGCTTGCGCTCGCCGAGGGCCTCTCCGATCCGTCCGCATTGTTCCGTCACGAGATCGCTTTCGTCTTTGGCCAGCTGTCCCATCCAGCATCCATCCCTGCGCTCACTGCTTCGTTAAGCGACGTCAACGAGGCCAGTATGGTTCGACACGAGGCAGCAGAGGCTCTGGGTGGTCTCGGAGAGGAGGAGGGTGTTGAGGCGACCCTAAGGCTGTTCCTTAATGACAAGGAAAAGGTGGTACGGGAGAGCTGTATCGTCGCATTGGACATGGCCGAGTACGAGAACAGCGGAGAGACCGAGTATGCGTTGGTACCAGAGGCTAGCAGTGCAACTGCATGAATGATGATCCCTACTGGGAAATATCGAGCCACGTAGATTCTAGTTGTTCTCATGCCATCTAAAAGTTATTAGTTAAGACAACCCCACTAAAGTTTGCTCGGGTCCCTTACGAATGACCGCAGTCGCAACTGTAGATGACAGTCGATCCTTCATCTGCTCCGCGAAGCTGCACGTTGGAGTATTTGACCTCCTCTTGGCCACAGTTGGGACATGTCTGGCGAACAGTACTTTGGGTCTGAATGTTGTGTTTCTCGACGGCTTGAACGCTCGATTGAAGCTTCTGTCTCAGAAATGATGGAAAGTCGGAAGGCTTTGTTTGGGTGACAATAGACTTGGAGCCGGTGTCTACATGAGCGCAAGTTAGAAACCGACCTGGAGTGCGCGCAGTGTTTTCGCAAGCGCATACGAACCTCGATTCTCGGCACCGCAGCACTCGCAGACCAAGACGTTCCGTTCGGTACCCTTGGTCGAGGGCAGCAGATTGCCACAGTCGGTGCAGAAAACAAGAGATCCGATTGCCGACATGGTGTGTTCGTGGTCGAGGTCTTTTTTTGATGTTGCGGTGATCTTGGAAGCTTCGCGGAAACAATTTCAGAGACAAAATTGTCTGGCTTATCATAGGCCGAAACCCAAACTTGGGGACCCTAGCCGGAAAAACTGGCAACCTAAGGCAAGGCGGCCATCGGATCAAACACCGACTGGCTTAAAAACCAACGCACGGGCCACTGTCGAGCAATCAATCTTCAAGGCAAGCTCGCGAGGCTGTCGTTTCCCTAGGCTTCAACTTCGACCGCGTGCATCTACGACGCGATCCGCTGAGGCCAACAATGCCTTGAGCCACAATCGTTTTACGACTCGCCCAACCGGCACCGCGTTCATTTCACATGCAGACTCTGGTCTACCGTTTCAACAAGTCCGCCCCGTCAAACGAAGCTCCCCAATTCACCACTGCGCCCGAACCCCAGAGTCCCCAATGCGACGTTGCTCGTTTGCTCCTTCCCCCGGCAATGTCTGAATAAGTGGCTGCTTTAAGGACTGCAAAAATGGACAGAACGAACGCCGATGGCGGTGGCGCCGCACACAATGGGCTCTACGCTCATCAGATGTCAAACCCTCGGCTCACCATTTCGCGGCCCTTCACGCTCCAAGAATCATTACCCTATTCACCACAGACGTCAACGATCCCGTTCATCTCAGGTTCGCAACTACCTTGCTCTTGTGTCTTGCTGCCTTCATTCTCCAACACTTTCTAGATATCATCCCCGACCCGAGCCTGGGCTCAGGCACACCCGCGCTGCCGATTTCCGACCTCTTTCACTTCCAGGAGTTCGAGAACTTGAACAAGGACGCCTACGGACAGGCTTCAATGCCCCGGAACGTCAAGCAGGCCATCGACCATGTTCTACAAGATATGAAGCCGAGCCAAAGGACTCACTTGTAGGAAGAGTTGCTTACCCGTGATGATGTACGATATTGACTCGATGTAGCAAGTTCACCACCGCACCGAGGAGCTCATCGAACTCTGTCGCTGGCAAAAGTCTCGCCGACGATCTGTCCCCGATCACGAGAGCCGTATACGAGAAAGTCGGAGGCTATTTCAAGGCAACGAAGACAAACCTTCCCGACACAAACGCGAAACTATCCAACGGCCAGACAGGAGGTTATACCAACCCAAAGCGGGCTTCCTCGTCCTCCTCGCTCAATTCTCCGAGTGCCCCGCCAGCACACACACTCCCGGTGCAGAACGCCCAGACATATGCGCAGAATTCCGTTAAGATCGAGGTTGCTATACCATCAAAGAGGAATTTCGACGGATCCCAATATATCGACGTAAGGAACCTCACTCAAATCGAGGTTCCTGCTCCTGTCTTTGCTCAACCGCAGCCGCCACAACAGCAGCCACCACCACAACAACTGCCACCGCAACAACTGCCGCCACAACAGCCGTCATCACAGCGGCCACAGTCTGTAGTTTCACCACACCCCTTTATGACCCAGGCCACTCTTGACGCTTCGCAAATCTCGTCCATTCGGATTGAGCTACCATCCACAACAATAAACCGAGACGAGTATCTTGAGTTCGAGGAAGCGCCGGAGGAACCACAAAACCTTTCCACCCGCAGGCAAGACCGGCAGGGGTTTGCGGATAGCCAAGAACTCCTGGGAGAGAGCCTCGATCAACGGCAAAGGGGCGAGGCGGCACTTGATGCCCTCGATAAGCTTGTGCGAACAGTTTTCGCATCTGTCGGCAGCGTTCTTGCGATGGAGCCTGGCTTTGAACACATCGTAACTATGACACAGGACCAAGAGGTTGCAATGACGACGGCCACCCAACAGAAGATGCACACGGCAATTCAGAAGACTATTGGATTGAGATGCTATGACAGGGTCCCAGTTGAGCACCTTGTTCAGATCACGAAACTGAGCGAAGCAAGCCTCAAGCAGGCAGAAGATTTGGAGATGCGACTCGATGAGACCTGGTCCGAGGATGCAGTGGAGGCTTGGGTTCAGAAGCTGTCGGAAGTTGACACGATACTCAAAGCAGCACGAACGTGCCTCCGCATCCTATCCGGAGGTAGAGAAGACAAACAACTTTACTCCGAGGCTGTTATCCAAAAGAGCGTTGACATCTTCAAGACGGTCACAGAGGATATCATCATGCCTTTGGTAGAGCTTCGCCCATCTGGAAATTCAGCGAGTGTCTTCAAGATGCTATCAAAGTCCAAGAAGGCCATTACATCGACTTTCGTCTGCTGCCAGAAACTGTTCGCCTTGTTAGCGGAACTGGTCACTAAAATCGAGCTCTCAGATACTGTTATTAACTCTCTCGAGTTTACCGCGTCCCGGCTGATCTTTGTCGAAAACGCCTACTTCGAAAAAGACTCTGCAGTTGGTGTTCAGAAGTTTGATGGAATCCGCTCAGTGGCAATGGACATGCTTTGTCAAATTTTCCTGATGAAACCACAGCAGCGTCAAGGTATCATTGATGAGATCCTCACTTCTCTGGAAAAGCTGCCAGTTGGCAAGCAGAGTGCGCGACAATTCAAGCTTTCTGACGGAGGAAGTATCCAGCCTGTCTCCGCCTTGATTATGCGACTGGTTCAGTCAAGTTCTGGTAGAGTGGATAACAGCAAAGAACGCAATCGCAACAGCATGTTGCAAAGCATGAAGGGCGATGATGAAGATGGCTCTGAAGAAGACGGCGACTTTTCGTCAGGACCCAAGCAGCCCGTCTCTTCTATCAAGAGTGAGGAGCAGGGAGCTCAGCAGCACGCCGTTTCAATCAAGGATCTCGACACCGCAGTCACTTCATTGACCGACAATGCTCAACGCAACGCATCATACGTTATCAACTTCATCGTCAAACGCGCCATAGGGTCCACCAAATCCGGAGACACTCCTTATCGAAACTTGCTCGATCTCTTTGTTGAGGACTTCACAACGTGTCTTGACTCACCAGATTGGCCCTCAGCCGAACTCCTCCTGCGCCTGTTGATGGTCATGATGGTGCAATTATTTGAAGCTCCAAAGACGGCCGCCCCGGCGAAGAATATGGCACTGGAACTGCTTGGCGGTATGAGTGCAGCCATATCTCGCCTTCGGTCTCACGTTAAGAGAATGGCTAGCTCATCCGAAGGCAACGATGCCGACGAGTTTTCTAGGTACCTTGCAGATCTTGCTGGCCACGCTCTCGAGCAAAAAAGCCGCGTGGAACAGATGGTTGCTTGGGCTGGGCCGTACCGAGCAACACTCGAGTATCTTCAACACCGCTGCACCGATGACCCGCATCTATCAAGCGCAATCTCGTTCTTGATCGCGGATTGGGCATGCCAAGTCCACATGGGTTACGACTCTTATCAGGAAGCATACGACGAACGGGACCAAGAACTTGGACGTCTAGGATATCGTTTGCGAATGATGATCGACGACCGGAGATGGCTTTTGAACGAATACACTTTCAAGACCGTCTCTGCAGGTCAGGCCAAGCTGTCTTACTCGATCATGCTATTACGCTCTCCACTTTGCGAATCCTTTGGGAAAATTCTGAACATCTTGCTCAGCTCAATGGCTAGCGACCAAGCTACTGTTCGCAGTAAGAGTTTGAAGAGCGTCAACCAGGTGCTCGAAACAGACCCCTCCATTCTTGACGGAGATTCGGCCGTTATTCAGTTAATTCTCGAATGTGCAAGCGATTCGTCAACTCAAGTCCGAGACTCCGCCCTTGGATTGCTCGGCAACTGCATCAATATGCGTCCTGTTTTGGAGACGTCGTTGACCCCCAGAATTATCGACCGGTTTCAGGACAGTGGCGTTGGTGTGAGAAAGCGAGCGATGAAGCTCGCCCGTGACATCTATCTCCGCAACCGCAGCAAGCCTCTTCGAAGTGCGATAGCTAACGGACTGCTTCGTCGAGTTCAAGATCCAGACGAGAGCGTTAGGGACCTTGCTCGCCAGATGATCGAGGAAGTTTGGTTCGCCCCCTTTTACCGAGATGAGGGCACAGCCGTATTTCAAACGTCACTGACGGAACACGTCGCTCTCATCATCCAGACCGTGAAGTCTGGCACTGTCACGGAAATATTGGACAAGGTTTTTCAGACGATCCTCAGGCCGCAGAGCAAATCTCTCGAAGGACCGTTTTCTGTCTGCTCCAAACTCGTTGCCAACATGTTCGGCCTCATCGACAACCTAGACTCAGATGACCCAGCTGTCCCCTCTGGACGGGATGCCTTGCAAGTGCTCACTATTTTTGCCAAGGCTGATCCCAAGTTGTTCAATTTTGAACAGATTCGCCTTCTGAAGCCTCACCTTGCTAGCTTTGCTGGTGCCGACGAGCTTACTGCCTTTCGAGCGGTGACTGTTATCTACAGACGCGTGCTCCCGCAGCTCTCAACAGTGCACTCTGATTTTCTATCCGAGGTGCGTCTGCAACTACTAAAGGCGATTGGCAAAATCGCTTCTCGAGGCGCCATTGACGACTTGATTGCTTGCACACGAGTTGTCTGTGATCTTCTTCATTCATTTGAGCCCCTGGCCAACCTCGTGGCCTCAAGCCTACTGGGCATCCAGAAGCTGCGAGTCGGTCAATTGGACAACAAAAAACTGCAATTCCTATCCGCATACTCGATCATTGTAGGCATGGTTGGCAAGCACTGTGATCTAGACAAGCAGATCCAAATCTTCAAGAGCAAGTTTCCGAAATGGCAAGGAGACTCAGTTCCGAGACTGGTGGTTGACATGCTGGTCCCCTTTGCTTCACCCTCACAGCCTTTGGATGCCCGCAAAGCATCACTCGAAGCCATAGGTTTAGTCTGTCAGGCCTGGCCGCGCAACTATGTTCTCGCTAAGGTTTACACGTCGTTTCAACAAGTTTTTGACGATCAAATACCTATCTTGGAAACAATGATATTAAGATCGTTCCGAGAATTTTTGATCACCGAGGAGAAGCGATCGGAAACCGCGGCGGCCGAGGGATCTGGCAAGCAACCGAAGAAGGGCCTGACGGTCATGGGAGGAACCAGCTTTGATGATGTCGCGAGCGCCACCACGCAGAGGTTCTTGAAAGATTTCAGTCGCATTGCCGTCACCACCCAAGATGAGCATGCATTCCTTGCCATGGAAGTGTTGGGTAGCATCAACCGTCAAGGTCTCACCCACCCCAAAGAGACCGGCGTTACATTGATAACGCTGGAAACGTCGGCGAACCGGAAGATTGCAGAACTCGCCTTCGCCGAGCATCGGGCCCTGCATGAAAAGCATGAGACAGTACTCGAGCGAGAGTATGCTCGAGCAGTACAGTCAGCATATGCTTACCAGCGAGACGTTGTCGGGGATTCGCACGGCGCTACAATGAATCCCTTTCAATCTAAACTACACTTCTTGATGGAGGTCCTCAAGATCAGCAAAATGAAGAATCGCCAGCGCTTCTTGGAGAAACTCTGCGGCCTCGTGGACTTTGAGCTGCCGAAATTGGAATCGGAGCCGGATATGCCACCCCACGTGGACTTTTCCCGGTTCGTCATCGAGAACATTGCATTCTTTGAATACCAAACCGTTGGCGAGCTTCAGACGACAGTCAATCTGATCGAGAAGATGGTGACGAGCACGGGCGCGACAGTTGCGCAAGCAATCGAGTCGGAAGTTTTCAATGTCCGCATGGACGCTGAGCAGCCTGTTGCACTCGCACCCCCAGTTCCTGACGCACAGCATGGGTGGCCTCTGGCTGCGGACCAAGCGCCGCTTCCTCCGCCGCCAACCACCTCGGTCCCGGTCCCGGTCCTGGCCCCGGTCGCGGTCCCGACCCCAACGATGGCAGACTCGATAGAGCCAAGCCGGCTTCGTCAGCTGACTGCGGCTTCGGTTATCTTACTATCGATGTGGGAGGCACGTACGCATCTACGGCGTCTTTATGGCATGGGGACAAACCGACACGACAGCAAGGCAAAAGCACTGGCCAAGGACCTGAACAAAACGCCGAACAAGGTGCAAGGAGTCCACGGAGAAAGAGTTTGGGATGAAATAACTTCGCATATGAACGGGCTCCAAGCACAGGAGCAGATGGTTCAAAAGTGCAAGGCGTTCGTGGAGCTTCTCAATGTGGACAAAGAGTTCAAGGTGGTGGACGACGATGAAGAGCAGATGGAGGACCCTTCAACGCCCAGCCAGGATGAAGGCGAGGACGGCGACGTCATGGTTGAGCGAGGACGCAAGCGGAAGGGGGTGATGACACCCGGAGGCCGGAAGAAACGACCCCGATCGGGATCACAGCCGCGAAAACGGGGCCGACCACGCAAGCAAAGCGTGGAGCAGGATCTGGACGGTGATCTTGATGGGGACTGGATCTAAGTTTTCTAGGGCAGCAACCAGGCGCAAGATATTTTCTGGGCTGAGTTGGGCAGATTTGTTGCGGTGTACGCTCTGGCATTGGGGTTCCAACGGATCGGGGTGTGGCTGGGCTTCCAGAAAACGTGGGCGACGAGGATGAGAATTGGTGGCTTGGTTTTGGAACGTCAGAAATGGATGACGTCTACACGGATTGAAGGAACAGGATGGGGTGGAATGGTGGCACCAGCATTGGGGTAGCGGGAGAGATAGGGGACCTCCAGCCAGCGATGAGCAGCGAGGGACAAGGCGTTTTGGGGAGTTGCCGATTTTGTTGATGATACCTGAGCTCACAACTAGCTCACCTTGCTTGGGGATTTACTAGGACGAAGTCGAAATGTCTCGATAACTCAATGATACTCCAGCGAAAGCAGTCCCGTGGGATTTTGGTGAGAGTCAATAATGGCTCAATGAGAATGATAGGCGGTAGCGAATAAGGTAAGCTACGAATACAAGCTTGAAATGGGAAGTCAGGGGCGGCGGGATGTGGTGGACTGGCTCGACGCCACAGTCGATCTCTCGGCATCTCTTGGCCGTCTTGGCACTGAACCCTGTCGGCGAACGGACTAGGATCAAGGGCCTAGTTAGCGCCAGGTGTTGCGGACGTCGAGATTCCAACGTTTTTTTTCTTCCATTTCGTCTTTGGGCCGTCCAGTTTCAGTTAGAGGGTCGTCTGGTGATGGGGGAGATGCTGAGTGGGAGAGATGCATAGCCCTGGCTATGAGCTGGATGTGGGGAGGGCAGCGAGGCAGTTCCGGTCGAGACCTGACGGCTTCAGGCTTTCAGCTATGCCTGATAGGCAGTGCCAGTACCTAAGTAATACCATGGCAACTAAGGGATATGGAGCAGCAGGTGATTCCAGGTGGTTTTGGTCCGGGCCTAGGCTCCCCGGGCCAGGTTCCCAGGCCGGGTCTCAGGCTGATTGGCAGTGCCGAGGAGGACGACGACGATGATGAAGGTGTGAGAGACTGGGGCGCCGAGATTGGCCAGCACGCGGCGCTGGGGAAACCACTACGTACTACTACGTACTACTAACGTAGAGGCCTCCCCCTGCACCGTCGTCGTCAAGCTGTCATGGTCGTCGTGTCTTGTCTCCTGTTTTGGCGTCCGTCCATACCATGCCATGCACAGCACAGCACAGCACAGCGCAGCAGCAAGCGCGGCGGCGTGCCGAGTGGGCGTACCTACCTAGCCACGCGCACGCGCACGACAACGCACGCTGGCTCCCTCCTCTGACGACTTGGAGGTACTTTGGCTAGGTACTGCTTGCCTTAGTACTCAGTAGGTAGTAGCAGTAGCTGGTTAATTACTCGCCCCGTCCCGCCCTGATAATACGGTGACGTGCCTTCCCTTACTACCTACTCCATCATAGACGAACAACCACCCAAAGAAGGAAGGGGCCCAGTTCAGTGCAGCATCCCTAATCTTGTTTTTTTTCCTCCGGCATTTGACCAAAGCACCAAGCACCAAACACAAACAAAGCACCAGCAAAGACACCCAGTCTCAACGAGGAACGTTTATTAAACCTACCTCTCTCCATCTCTTTACCCGCACTTTCGACTTTTAGTCTTTCCTCTTCTTATTTCCTCCTTCTCCCTCTCTCTCTCACGGCCCCTTCGCGTGTACCTTGTCTACACCTATCCATTCAAAAGCCCCCATCCTGGCCGCGAAAGCGCCAAGCCCCTTGGCAATGTCCTGTGAGTTCTCCCCCACACACTCTCCTGACTTCCCGTCCCGTCCCCCTGGTTCTTGGCTCTTGGCTCTTGGCGCTCTGTTCTTTTGCATCCATCAGTCTACCGAATCCATCGCGTTTGGGGGCCAACTCAAGCCTCTCTTTCTCTCTCACGCTCCTTACGCTCTTTACGCTCTTTCCACCCTCCCCACGTCATGTGCCTTGCTTTACCCTGCGCTGCCTGCTAATCCTCGTTGCCATGTCTCAAGTCAACCACTTCAACATCAAGCGACAGGCGCACAACCTCAGCCGCACCAGCTCCGACCAGTCATGGAACCCCTTCCGTCACGTCTCCTGGGATCGTCAACCAGGTCGCACCGGCACCTGGGACGGCGGCCGTCTCGAGCAGCAATCGACTCGCAATGATCCCTCCACCGGCGAGAAACTGACCCACGCCAGCACCGATCCCACCAACGCTCGCGCTATCGCCAGGGACTGGTCCAACGTCGACACCATGACCGACGCGCGCGAGATCGATGAGGCACCCGTCGACGCGAGAGCCGACACGGCCGTCTCTCAACGGTCTCTGGTCGACGAAAATGAGAGAGGTCTAAGGAACAGGAAACAAGATGAAGCCCCTATCCAGCCCGAAGAGGAGGACGACAAGTCTAAGAAGGTCAAGAAGGATCACAGGCTCTTCAAGAACGTTCAGCCCAAAGAACCCTACACCTTTGCGAACCAGCTCCAGCGCACGTTTCTCAACTCATGGATCAACGTCCTTCTCATCGCCGCCCCCGTGGGCATCGCTCTCAACTACGTCCCTTCGGTCAACCGTATTGCCATCTTCATCATCAACTTCATCGCCATTATTCCCCTGGCCGCCATGCTCAGCTTTGCCACGGAGGAGATTGCCCTGCGAACCGGCGAGGTCCTTGGTGGACTGATTAACGCCACTTTTGGCAACGCTGTCGAGCTCATTGTTGCTATTCTCGCTCTTGTTGAGGGTAAGGTTCTCATCGTGCAGACCTCCCTCATTGGATCTGTCCTTTCCAACCTTCTGCTCGTCATGGGATTCTGCTTCTTTTTCGGTGGCCTGCGTCGCCAACAGCAATACTTCAACGTGACGGTTGCTCAGACCGCGGCTTCGTTGCTTGCCCTTGCCGTCGCCTCGGTCATTATCCCTACCGTTTTCGACATTGCCAGCAAGACACCCACCAAAGCCGTCGCCGATCTCTCTCGTGGCACCTCTGTTATTCTTCTCATCGTTTACGGCGCCTATCTCCTCTTCCAGCTCAAGACCCATCAAGAGGTCTTCACCGAGGAGAGCCAAAAGGTGGCTGCCAAGCCCTGGGGCACTTCCCTCGGTTCCGGTGCCATCAAGCAAGGGCTTGCAGCACCCGGCGCTTTCATGGGCCGCGGCATGGCTGAGCAGAACGAGAATGAGCGCCTCTCCCAGATGCTCATGAACCCGCAGGGACTTGCTAACGAGGATGACGAGGAGGAGGAGACACCTACGCTGCACTTCTGGGTCGCAGTCGCGACTCTGGCCATTTCCACCGTCTTCATTGCTCTATGTGCGGAGTTCATGGTCGACTCCATCGACGCCGTTACGGCGGGTGGTAGTGTTTCGGAGGAATTCGTCGGTTTGATCCTGCTTCCCATTGTCGGCAACGCCGCCGAGCACGCAACCGCCGTCACTGTGGCCATTAAGGACAAGATGGATTTGGCTATCGGTGTTGCTGTCGGCTCTAGCATGCAGGTCGCTCTCTTCCTCATCCCTCTTCTGGTCATCATTGGTTGGGGCATGGGCAACGAGGACATGAACCTGAGCTTCGACATGTTCCAGGTCGCCGTCATGTTTGTCGCCGTCCTCCTCACCAACTACCTCATTGCCGATGGTAAGAGCCATTGGCTTGAGGGTTGGCTCTTGATTTGCCTATATGCTATCATTGCCGTCTGTTCATGGTGTAAGTCTCCCTTTTCTTGCATTGCTCGGCTCAAACAATTACTTACATGACTTGCACAGGGTACCCCACCGACCAGTAATGCCGTTTTGTCTCGTTGCCAAGCCCTTGGCTTTGGCTTTGTTTTTGTTTTTACGAGCTATTTCTTGCTTACAACTGCACATACTTGTTGCTTAAGGCCTCGTTTTAGAGCTGCCTCTGTATATATCGTACCGTCGTCGTTTTCTATGTTTGATAATCGAGGCAAAATCTGGAATTTGGAAGCGGGAATGCGGATTTGGGTCATCGAAATTGCAGCCAGACGCCTTGTTTCGTATTTGTCATTATGTATATATATACCCTGGTTGTCAGAAGATAAAGGCTCTTCTGTTGGGTGGGAGATTTTACAGGTAGAAAGATTCACGTCGTTTACCTCTTGGTCATTACTACACGGTATTCTAAATAAGAGGTCCGACTTGGTTAATCACTTGCATCCGTATCCAAGCAGAGGAATGATGAGAACAGGACGCCCACTAAAGCAAACAACCACCGCTAATCGTCATCATGCGCCGTGTCCGTCTCTCCCGAAGCGAATTGTTAAGTCGACTGGACTAGTGACCGGCTTCACCCACGCCCACTCAAACTGGACCCGCCGTCGTACTGCACACTGCCCCTACGTAGAAAGGACATGGGACTGTTGAGGCGCTTGGCCGGCCCGCCATCGCCGCCGAGCACGCCGGGCGGCAGCCCCAGGGTCGGGATGCTCGCCTCGGGCACGGGATCGAGAATGGTCGGAGCCATGGCGGTGGCGGGCGTGCCTTGGATGTTTTGGCCCTTCTCCAGGGCTTCGGCGTAGAAGGCCTCGAGGCCGGGCACGTCCCGGCAAAAGTCCTCGAAGGCGCTCTTGATGACCTCCGGGTTGGGCGTCATGAACGGGGCGGTCTTGGCGGCCTGGTCGAGGGGCTTGAGGGCGGGCGACTGGTAGTAGTAGGCGGGCTTGGCGAGGGGCGACGACAGCGGGGCGGAGGAGGCGGCGGAGGAGTCGGCGGGCATGCCGTAGGACGAGTAGGACATGCGGCCGGAGCGGTCGACGAGGGGCGGCGGGTCCGAGGCGGCGACGGCGCGCATCTCCTTGTCGCGCGGGTTGCTGGGCCGGTTGGTGTAGAGGCGGTTGGCCAGGAGGAGGAAGTGGCCGTCGTCGGTGATCTCGGCGAGGAGGGTGCCGGAGCGGTGGATGTACTGGCTGTACTTGTAGTCGGGGGTGCCCCACGAGTAGCTGACGTCGACGTTGGGCGGGAAGTTGCAGGCGGCCTCGACGTCGAGGACGAAGTCGAAGCGCTTGAGGACGGCCACCTGGTAGAAGTGCTTGGTGGGCGACGTCTGCGGGCCCTGCGAGCTGGGGTCCAGGTACGCCTCGGGCCTCTTGTCGGGCGGCGCGGCGGCCAGCCGGACGAGGAACGGCTGGCGGAAGGGGTTCGTCTCGGAGATGGCGCAGGCCTCGCCGATGGGGACCTCGACGAGGCGGAGGCCGTACTGGCTGGCCTCGCGCGCCCACATCTCCACGGCGTCCTCGAGCAGCTTGGCCGTGATGTTCATCCAGTCGATCCTGATGTGGAAGCAGCTGTCCGGGTTGTGCAGCCGGTCGTAGTGCAGGTCGATGCGCTCCGGCCGATACGAGCGCTTGCGATGGTCCACGTCGTACTTGATGACCTTGCTCAGCACCACCCTCGGGCGCTTGCCGTTGTGCGACAGAGGCATGGTCGGCGTGGTCGATGTCGAGACGGGCGAGTTCTCGCCGTTGATCGAGCTCGGCCGCGCCATGAGAGCGCGCGGCGAATCTCGGCTCGTCGCCTCCAGTGTCGGCGTGGGAGGGACGCCGCCGCCTCGTCGCGAGTTGAACCAGCCAGTGTGTGGTCTGGCGAACTCGTTGGCGATCTGGTAGAAGTAGTTGCCGTCGCGGAACTGGTGCCTCTTCTCGACGTGTACAAACAGGCCCTTCTCCTTGTCCCTGTTCTCGTTAGGCACCATGAGAGCGTTGCCGAACGCCTCGGCGTCTTCGCGAGTCTCAAGATCCTCGAAGTTGTCCAGCAGCCACGTAGTCATGTCAGACCCGATGAAGCAGAAGTCATGCAGGCGAAGATGCCAGCGTCGGCTCTGCAGCCGCACCCCTCCGGTCTCTACCGGTTGCTGCATTGCGTCGGCCAGCGTTGCCAAGTTCAGGTTGGATTTCTTAAAGCGCATCTTGCTGGACACAAGCTGACCCTTGCGAGTAGCCCCCTCGACAGCTTCCACAAGTGGCAGAGTCTCGACCTCGGCGGCGATGACCACAGACGGGTCTTCAGTCTTGTACACAATGTCCAGCGGATTGGGGTCTCGCCGCTGACGATGGCCGACGGAATGGAATCGTCGCTCAGAAGGAGGAATGTAGCGATACTTCTGCCAAGATTGGGCCAGGCGTTTGATTCCCTCGATCCGAACCTCTTCGGGATTGTCTCCGCTCTGTGTCCTCGGCACCGTCGTGTTCTTGGAAACCACAGGGATGAGTACGAACCGCGCTCGCCAAAACCTCAAGCTTTCCATCATCTCATCGTGGTGGCCTGCAATGTACGAATCAATGGCGTTCCAATTACGGTCCGGTCGGGCTGTGAGTATATCGATTTCTCGCGTCAAATAGGACTCATCGAAAAGAGTCCGAATCGCAGGCTTGTAGATCGGGGAGAAGCTTAGTGGCGTGAAAGAGGTGTCTGTAGGCTTTCGCATAAAAATGTTTACTTCGACCTCTGTGCCATTCACACACGAGAGCTGGTGAATCGTGTTGCCGACTGACATGAAGATGCTGGTGCCGTCCTCCAGGGGCTGGTCGCGCGAGAAGATGTCGCCAACCTTGATCAGCTTCTGTCCAAAAGCCTTTGCGACAGCGGGGCCAACAACAACCTGGAACCCCTGAGAAAACCGCAAACTGATGAGCTCCTGAATAAACTGCTGGCGCGTCTTAGGCTCCTCAGCCAGTTCGTCATCCGCGTTTTGGTCGATGTTATAAGGGTGCCTCTGGTATTCCGTATCAAACTGAGTCTTCGATGGGAAATACTCCGTCGTCAACGGCACAGATGCAGGGCAGCACAGCGCCTTCCACTTTTGAATCTTCATCTGGGAGGTTTGAGGGAAGACATGCTGCCATCTGCTGTATAGAATCGTGTCATCAATCATGTGGTTGTCGGGGTTTGAAGGGTTCAACAACGTCAGCCACGGGGTGATAGCCGTCGTGGGGGACAGTGTTGCGGGTAGCTCAGGCACCACGCCTGCGCGCAGCTTGTTGGTGTACACCTTCTGGGCATCTTCAGCCCGGAGAGCATTGGAGTATCGCAAATCTCGATCTTCCTGCGTCCTTTCGTTTGGCCGCTCATGTGGCCTTTCATGCCGGATATTAAACGGGGATGGGGCGATCGACGCAGTTCTCAACTGATTTGCAGCAATGTCGAGATTCGAGTTGTTCCTCTTTAGGATAGGGATGCTTGGTGTTGTTGCAATCCCTTCGATGATGGGATCGGGGGCATCCAGCCGATACTTGCGAGAAGATAAAGCGGAGGATTG
The DNA here is from genome assembly GCA_001305505.1 of Neonectria ditissima. Lineage (NCBI taxonomy): Eukaryota > Fungi > Ascomycota > Sordariomycetes > Hypocreales > Nectriaceae > Neonectria > Neonectria ditissima. Next base: position 878,024 of record LDPL01000034.1, read on the forward strand.
GCTTGCAATCGTTTGAGGAGAGCTGGGCCGAAGCTCTGGTCGCATTCGCGGAGTGGACGGTTGTTTCTGAATTGCAGATGAGACGCTGGAGGCGTTGACAGTCTCGGCCTTGATCTCCGCCACCACTGCCTTCGGTGCAGCGATGCCAAATCCACGTTGGCCGAGGCTGATTTGCCTCATCAGTTTTGGCTGCTTCGCCGTCGTTGCGGCCTTGGGTACCTTTGGAGTCGAGTCTGGCGTCTTTTTGACGGTGGTAGATAGCGGTTTTTCCATGTCGGCCATATTCATAGACAGTTTTCTCCCCGGTGGCCCTATCATTGATGCTCTCCTGTCTGGGAGCGAGGTTCCATAGAGACTAGAGTCCTCTGCCAGCTGCTTCCGAGTTATTTCTTCCAAATCTTTAGCGTGCCGCGAGTGACGATGGCGGCGGTTGCTGGATATTCGGGACTTGTGATCGTCGAATTCCTGCAGCTGTTTCCATAGCGACTTTTCGCCGGGTCTCGCTAGCCTGTCGGGAACAAATCTCGCAAATCCGTACACATAATCAAACAGAGCTTCAGGAGCACGACGGCTGGGGATATATACAACGTCATTGATTCCGGTATGATGATGCTTTTGTGAAGGAGGCTGCTCGGTGATGTTGGCAGGGAAGTTTGGTTCGGCCTGAAGAGGGGTCGTTTCGATCTCATTCGTCTCGAGAAGACTCCTCATTTGTAGGTCGTACATTCGGCATCGTATGTTGAAGTCATTCTCGTCGTCCTGTTCGACTTTGTTGGACACCGACAAGGCGATGCCTTGATAGGAGAGGGCTTCGTCTGAAGCGCCAGTCCAATACGAAACATGAAGCCACTGAGGGAGCGCATAACACCACTCGTCGCCCCTTGACATGGACGTCTGATGGTCCATCCGACGAGTCAAGCTGTTCCCTTTGCCGGGTGAGAAGGATTCCGCCATTGACTGATAACTGCCAATAACTGGGGTGGGATGGTTTGGCGTGCTGTCGCGACTCTGAAAAGACCTCGACAAGCCGCCGGAGTGGTGAGGAGTATGCTGTGGATGGCTGCGTTCCTCCGAGTATTGAGGGTTGCGATACTTGAAGAGCGGAACCGAGTGAAGCGGCATCTTGGGCATACATATCAGATCAATGCCAATACCATTTCCCACCAATGCCTCGGTCGTCCTTCTCAAGGTCTCGTAGTCAACCTCGAAGACACCCGATCCAGGGCTGATGACCGCAATGGAAATGCCGGTCCTCGTAAGATCCCTGTCGATGTGGTCGTGAGCGAATTGCGAGGATGCTAGGTTTATGGCTTCCAAAACATTGCCAAACATGGAGATGGTAGACTCCGCCTTGACTCGGTTGGTAGGAGTGTCTTTGGGAATCTGACTACCCTCTTGTTCAGACTCTGCGAACAGCTTGTGATGGTCAAGGCTGATATCCCTGCGGAAGAAGTTGAACTCCTTTTTCAACTGGTGCAGGATCTTTGTCCATTCCCCGCTCCCCATCTCGCTGACGACGACCCGATAGAAGTCCTTGTACGGTCGACGAAGTCCCGAGGGCTGGATGCCGGTGTAATAATCTCCTTCCAAGGTATCAAACTCGGCGGTCAATCCCGTATCATACTCCACACGCGCGAAGAGCACGATGCTGACTAGATGTTTCGCCTTCAACATGGCCCACCTTTTGAACAGTGCCGGTAGAAATCCGTTGACGACTTTGTTGAACATGATTTCACCAGAACTTTCCGAGTCGAACTCCCACATTTCGCGAGCCATTTGAATAAAGAGAACATATCTGGCTGACTCGCTCCGAAAGATGGGTCGGGTGTCACGGTCAAAGAAGGCCGAGTGCACCCTCAAGCCATCGGCATAGACAGCAGTAATTTGGGCTTTGATGGTGCCCATGAACAAGATGGATTGGCCTTTGTAAACGGTCCTCTCGGTCAACTCCCCAACAGTCATCCTCCATATGTCGGATCTCGACAAGTATTGATCTTTGAAAGTTAGCTCCACGTGGGAAGCTTTTCTTGCCGGGTTATTCTTGTCTACCTTGACAATGGTTAGCACGACAAAGCTACTGAGCGACCGGGGTTCTTACTATAGTTAGGAGAACCTGCGAACCCTTTTTCATCCCAAAGGCATCCGCAATGTGCTTCACGACGTACACCTCCACATCGGGCTGCCGCACCTTCATTTCTTGGGGCATGTCCTTGGCAACAAACACGTAGCTATTCCCGGCGACCTCGGCATGGCCTTGGGCTGACGATGTGCTCTTAGATCCACCGTTGTGGTCCTGGCTCGACTTGCTCGTGGCCCCATGGCTGGCCGAAGGCTTCCTCGAATCGTCTTTCACGGTCATGATACACATCAACGCGCCAGGCTTCACGTCGCCACCCACGAGATCCAGATTGAGCAACACCTCATCTTTGGAGTACCCCTCGTTGACGGCGACCGTGCACCGGCGCTCCATCTTGACATGCTTCTCCTCCTTGACTGTGGAATGGGTCGACGCGCTGGCAGGTGAGACAGGCGACTCGGCGGGGATGCGATCTAGGTTCGACCTGCTGAATTGCCGAAGATGCGACCAGTGCGGCCCCTTGCGCGGGACCAGATTCCTTGCGCTGCCATTTCGGGACATGGGAGCTCGCGGAGACAGTCGCTTGCTACTGCGGTGGGTTTGATGAGAGACGCTGCAATCTCATGGATTGCATGGTGGGTGCGGCAGATTGACGCGATCGAAGCAGCCCAGGTGAACCAGGTTGGCGTTGAAGCGTGCGAACGTGGAAGCGATTACAGCAGCATTTGACATCGGCACCGCGATAGACGAATCGAGGCCATCCCATAAGTTGGTCGGACGTCGCGGCAGAATCGAGCTTGAAGCAAGTGGTTGAGATTCACCGCCTGCTTGATTGGGCATAGCATGCAGTAGCTGTCCGGGAGTGGGGCACCATTCCGTCGCCAAAGTCGGCTGCATCGCTGCGCAATGTGATTGGCTGATGGAAGCAACTGAGGACGACCTGAGGAGGAGGAGGACTATGTACACATCAGCAGACCTCGGCTTGTGTGTGATGCTCGTACGTCTTTTCATATGAAAAGCGAACAAGTGAATAATTCAACCAAATTGAAATAACTCGGGCTTCTAGGGCATCAGCAGCCCCCTTGAGACCGGAATACGCCGTCCTTATACCGGCAACTTACAAAGTATCACCTTCATGCATGGGCCACTGACGACTAAATGACACACCTGCGCGTGTAGCAACACAAAGAAATCCGACCTGACCAACAGCAATCCGAGATCTCATCAGTTGTAACTTGGACCAGACATCCAAGGACCTTGCCGCACCTGCATTCATGCAAGGTGGCTTGTTCTAAAGCACGCCGCTGCTATGCCACAGCATACATCCTTGAATCTTGGTTTGCATGCAACGCACCGAAACAGCTCCGGTTCCTGGCGTCTGAGCCTTGAGCATTGCGACACTATGTCAGCTGATTTGGAACCAGACACGTCATGGAAGCCCGGTGTTCGTGAAATACCGCTCTTTCCTCCATCCCCTTCACTAACGCCCAAGAACGCACGAGCAAGTTCGTTGTCATCAAACATCGTCACCACCCAACCATCACGAGTGCCATGCCCGTTGCCGAGGCTTCACATACAAGTAAACGCAGCTGCAGGGAACACTCACCATACTCCAAGAGAAGGGCTTCAATTGCTGCGACTCACCGACCTGCTAAGTGTTGATTGGCAGCCGGTGACACCTCTGCTATCACCTCGGCAAATGTAATACCCCTTCCGGGCCTGATGCGCTGACTGTCGGCTGTACAATCAACCTTGATGAATGAAATCCATCATAGATTGCCCTTTTTACATTCGTGAATACAGGTCGAAGCTTGACTGCGGCCGCGCTGTGGGAAAGAATCATCAGGATCCGCCCGAGACCAAATCGCCGTCCATTGCGACTTTAGCGACCTAGCCGAGCGGAAAGTTCGCTTGGATTCCATCATCTCTCGAGTAGAGTCGCCCATCCTTTGTCAACATCGTGCACACACCAGTCAGGCCATCAGTCTCACCTCTGGCCACCTGGACATATAAAAGCCAGGACCGCTTCGCTTATCGCTGGAAGAAGAAAACCAGCCGAAGGGTTTCCTGCTCTCACCCGCAACATTTAGCATCGGTAGTCGGGTCTCGATATCACACACTTTCGCCCTTATCAACCATCGTCGGAAATATGAGGGGGTTCAACGTCACCCGCAAGCAGCGCTTGATTGCCACTATTGGCATATCGTTCTCTTTTTTCGCCGTCGAGCTTGCTGGTCCGTACTGTCGAAGCTCGGAACATTGGCTGCAGAATGCATGTGTCAACTGATGTTTCTTCTAGTTGGGTTCTATACGCACTCGCTCGCTCTAATTGCCGACGCATTCCACTACGTACGTTCTCTGGCTTCGAAGGAGCGACGCCTTCTAACGGGACTAGCTTAGCGATTTGATCGGGATTGTGGTTGCGCTGGCCGCGTTAATGGTTGGTTGTCCAGAGACGTACACTCCAGTTGACGATATACTAAGATATTCCCTCCCGTAGGTATCAGAGCGCACCGAGTCAGCACCTCAAGGATATACCTTCGGATGGCAAAGGGCAACATTGCTCGGTGCTTTCTTCAACGGGGTATTCCTCCTGGCGCTGGGAGTTAGCATTCTTGTACAGGCCGTCGAACGGTTCACCAACATCGAACGCAAGTCCGCCCAACGAGAAGCAATAGAGAAGATCCATGGGTTAACGGGCCTGCAGATGTGGACAACCCTCGAATGGTTTTGATTGTCGGGGGTGTTGGGTTGACACTGAACCTCCTGGTCATGTCTTTCCTTCATGGTGAGACGCTTGCCCCGCCGCCGAGTTCGGGTTGACTGATGTCCATCTTCAGAACATGACCACGACCACGGCCACGGCCACGGACAGGGGCACGAAGTAGATCATGACCATGATCATGCGTCTGCGCAACACCAAGATTCACCTGATACGCCCCGCTACGATGCCGCCAACGAGTCTGAAGCTCGCTTAAACCCTGTGAGTCCTCACTTCGCCTATCTTATGAGCTGTCACTTCGCGTATGTGTGCTAAGTGGCCCCGACAGAGCTCTAGCAGTCATCACGAGCATAAGCACTCGGCGGCTACGGCTGGCTCTCCCGGCAGAGACCTGGGTATGCTTGGTGTCTTTATCCACGTCATGGGCGACGCCATCAACAATGTTGGCGTTATAATCGCGGCAGTGATCATCTGGAAAGCGAAAGGAGACGGCCGCTACTACGCTGATCCTGCAGTTGGCGTCTTCATTGCCATCATGATTCTTCTCTCGGCGATTCCATTGGTCAAAAATAGCGGCGCTATTCTGTTGCAGATTGCGCCCGGCGGAATCAGCCTCGAGGACATCAAGCACGACATTGAGTTGGTGAGTTACTACGTGTCTTCGCGACTCGTCAGCGCTGCCGGAGCATCTGTATCAACGCTAATAATATCAGATACCCGGCATCGAGTCTGTTCACGAGCTGCACATCTGGCGCCTGGACCAGCGAAAATCTATCGCGTCAGCCCACTTAGTCGTTGAGGGTAGAACCGTCAAGAGCTTCGCGGACAAGGCCAAGATCATCATGGAGTGCCTCCATGCCTACGGGATTCACTCGGCAACGCTGCAACCGGAAGTGGCGGCGGCAGGCTCCGTGTCACTCCCTGAGAGCGCCCAGGAGACCCAGACCACGGCGATGGAGGCCGGATCAAGCGTGACCAGTCGACGACGAGGAGGGGGAGGCCAGAGCCATTGCCAGCTGATCTGCGGCAGCTTGTGTGACGGGATGAGGTGCTGTACGCATGTCCAGATGCAGTGATCGGCGGTCTGACGTTGTTGTCGCTGCAAGCTGGGGAAATACCATGGTGGGGGAAGAGGGGTTGGGAGTTGTGCGGCGCTGCTTGCGTTGCTTGACTGGATCCTGGACCATGGTGTTGTACGTGATATGAGAGCTGGTATATCCCTGCGTGGTAGGAGGAAGGAAGATCATTGAAGTGTGCTTGCTGCTGAGCAGCTGAGCCACTGGTGTTTTGGAAACCCGTGAGACCGGGACTCTATTTTCGGTTCCGCAAACATGGCTTTCTAGGCTTCCGCGTAAATGGATGAGCCTAAAGGACTGGTGACAGGGCTGTGGTGCTAGTCATGGGACGCAGCCTGCGGCATCGGCATGGTGTAGTCTCCATCTTGGAGGGTGCGCCTCTCGGTTTTGAGAGCCGAAGACAAGCTGTGATGTCTTTAACAGCCGGCCGGCCGCCCGTCACCATGTAGTCGCACTAATAATGCGAAGTAAACCCTCGGCGGTAACCCGCATAGCTTGCCAGCCTCACGATGGATATGCGGAAATCGGACCATTCTCCTGGGGACGATGAGGGCAAAAGCAAGATGCTAGCCTCAAAGGGGCAAGTCGGTGAGCCACGCGTCTACAGATCTCAGTCAGGGCCGGCGATCATCCGATGGGGCTGCTGGGCTGGTGTGAAGAGCATCAAAGATCAATTCTGGGAAGCCGGAACGCGTCTGGGGTTGCATTTACGAGGCCGCAAGCCAGTGTATCACATGGAACGCCGTGTCCTGCGGAGGGGGAGCTTCGAGGTCGAGACTTGGAGAGTCGAGCTGGCCGTTGAAGAAAGGAGTGTCAGGTGGGCGAGACGGTCCAGGGGACGGGCCGCTGATAGCCATCCAATGGCAGCAGACGGTATGCCCGCGCTTGCAAGCTCTGGAGCGGGATGGATGGCGACGTTGACCGTGTAATGCAATGACGGACTGTTGCCATACTTCGGCCTTTTGGATACTCGGCTTCTAACCCATGGTAGACCTCCTTCCACGTCGCACATTTCGGGACAAGAGACTGCAGAAAGGCGTGCTTCTCAGCGGTCCATGGGATTCGATTGCGAGAGGAAAGTCTTGAGGTGTCCATACTCTCCAGTATCGCAATGTTGAGAGATGCTCAGCGTGGCGGTGATGTTTTCATTGGCTATACACGAGTGATGAAAGATGTTGGAGAGAACTTACGGTTGCGTGCCACCCGAGAAAACTCTGTTACCGTTTCAGACCACTGTTTCGGACTTTGTTCATTATGTATAGCATGCATATATTCACGTCGACTGAGGCATGGCTGAGCTTAGACTGAGCCGAGCCTGAGCAAGAGCGGCGACGGCGCTAACCGGGTGGTGGTAAAAGGCAGAACCGTGAGCCAGCCCATGCGTACCTCGCTAGTAGACCATGTACTATGCTATGTTTGTATAGGAGCAGGGTGCGCTGCGAGGGACGGAACTCCAGCCCGATCCACGACCCGGGCTCCCAGCAAGCCCAAGAAGCATAAGCCGAGCGCAATCTGCGTCCCAAACAGTCGGAGGAGCCTGAAGCTTCTCGATACTAGGAGCAGCCGCAGGGGGGAGCTCAGGGTGTTGGCCGATGGGTTGGGCCGTAGGCGGCATATTTTGGGAAGAATATGACTTGTAACAAGAGCCGGGATGATGGGTAATGGGGGAGCTCATGCGGCCGTTGCATGCGCGCGCCGACTGGGGCGGCTCATTTCCAAGCAGCGGCAAAGGGCCAAGACAATTTTGATTTGATGCCCGGGGTGGGTGGTCCAAATGCCTCGCAGCGCAGCACGAAAAGACGACTCCAACTTGGGGCCGGCTTGGAGATGAAGGCGCCTTGTTTTTGTTTTGGCTGCGCCTGGGGGCCGGGCTGGAGGGACGACCGGCGCTGGATGCGCTGGATCACGGGCGAGTTGCTTGTAGCTAGCATTGGGGGCGGTGAGTAGAGAGCAGAGAGCAGATCACATAGGTCGGCGGTGTTTAGACCAGAACATGGTAGACGACGAAGATGGAGTACGAGTAGTTGAAGCTGGGTCCTTCTACCTCGCGGGCTAATACCCCAGGCCCCGCGACACGTGATGGGCGCCACGGAGGACCCTTGGAAACTCAGTCGGAGCCGGGTGTGATACGGGAGCTAGGTGTCATGTTCGGTCCCGGGATAGTTTGTTATTAGGTGTCGGCCGGATAGAAGAAACTGGCAGACGAGGATGAATGTTACTATGAGGGAAGGTGTCAAGGTGTTCAAGTATGGAGTGCTCGGTATTGTTGGATCTTTTGGATCCATTCCAGACCATGGGAGGGATGCCAATCCCTCTACCGAGAAAACCCTCACAATTCGCCTGTCTTCCACACTCACAGTTAGGCCTTAGGAGACAATCCTCCGCAATTGCTTCACTACTCAATACTCCAAGCCTCAACAACGCAACAAAAGGAAGCCCAGTTGTGGTCCTGTCCTGTCCTGTCCTGTCCGGACCGGAACTTCGCCGCTGGGGCACCCGCTTCCTGGAGCAGACGCGGACCCGCAACGCCGTTGACTTGTGGCTTGTGGCTTGTCTGCAGCGCTGCAGCCGCGCAAAGGCTGGGGCGAGGGATGTGGATGTAATGTGAGTGCTAATAATGAAGCTAGGGGTACTTTGTACTGTTCGTACGCGGTACCGTAAAAACTTCGTCCATTACTAGGGCAAGGTGGACAGGGAGGCAGATACGCACGTAGCTGCATGGCCGTCGGAAAGCAGCCGCCGCCGTCGTCATCTTCATTGTCGTCATCTTCATTGTCGTCATCAAGATTGCCGTCATCGAGGAGGAGTGGGAGTACCAGCACCAGCCACGGATGTAACAGAACCCAATCAACATCAAGCAAGGAATGGTTGGAGATAGCACAGCAGCGGCTGGTGAGACAACAGTGCGTGAGGTGGGCAAGATGGCCAAGCCCACTAATGCGACTTTTAAAGACGGTGCAGCGCGCAAGAGCTCGAGACATCAGACCTAGCTTCAAGTTAACTCGACCGACCGCCAAGTAGGATGAAGATCAGCAAATCGAATTGATTGAGGCGAAGAATGTGTGACGCAGAACCCACCGAGCCACAGTACAGGGCACGCACGGCCGCCGACCACACTTTGCCTGGAGTCAATGGATATGTGTATCTGCGGGTTTGTGCACATGATCATGTGCCTGCAGATCACTTGAGGGGGTAGCTTGAGCCACAGTATTGCTGATCGAGGGGTATCGGGATTTTGGTGGTGGATGACGGTCAAGTATTTACCCCACAGAGCCAGCCATTGAAGCACGGGCGTTTGCACTTGTCTCATGTTTCCCGAGGGATATCCGCCGCCTTGGACTGGAGAAGCTGCAATGCTTGCAAACCGGCGGATTGATGGTGGCTGATCGAGGACAGGAAGGACCCTGAAGCAAAAGCCTCATGTTGGGGCATAGGATCCCGAGAAAAGTCGCCGGCTTGAATTAGCGGGTGGGCCATCTCGGCAGAGGCGAGCGAGCCAGCCACTGGCAATGCGGCGGACGCATGGAATTGGGTTGGAGATTTGGAGGCTTGTTGGAGGCTTGGAGACTTGGAGGCTTAGAGTGAGGGTGGTGACTCCACCTGGAAGATGGTCAAGGGTGCTGATCCATGAATGATGGACGATGGGGGCGCTTTCTCGATTCTTCAGAGGATAAAGAAGAAGAAAAAAAGGCCGTTCGTTTCCCGTGTCGAGCTAATTCCAGAAGGGGATGCTGCTGCTGACAGGTGAAGAACCATCTCCGAGTTTCCGGGACTTGTGGGAGAATGGCGGCCCTGTCAAGGGCGGTCGGTCCTGTCCTATTGGGTGGTCTGGTTTGGTTGACAGTGCAACCGAAAGCCGCCGCCGGTCTTGACTCGAGGTCGAAGACAGCCAACACGAATCGAGGCCGATTACGTACAATACGCCGGTACTTGGGGGCAGTTCCCATGGCACTGACATGGCCCGGGGGATTTCGGACGGCACTTGGGCGGTGCAGGAGGACTCTTGATGCGTACGCGCTCGCCGAAGGGACACCGAGTTGAGGGGCACACGGTTTGATAGAATGTGTGCTTCCTGCGTAGTGCCACGAAGCAAAGCCCTGTGCAGTACCGAGGGCTGTCAATGACGGTTGTCCTCCTACATTAGTAGCGCCATGTGTGCTTTCCCACTCGAGGCAGTGAGAGCAGAAACCGCCCAGCAGGTAGCGACCACGAGGAGGCTTTGGGGCATCGACAAAAAGCAAGTCATGGCGGGTAGCAGGCAGTGGTGGAGGGGCGACTGGGATGGCGAAGGGCCGGCCAGCCGTGTCGATTGGGCGTCAGTGCCTATCCACGCGGTTGATGCCCTACCGGAGCTTGCAAAAAGCACTGCGGTTGCTCGCATATTACCGTCTGGGTAGGTAGGACACGATGCTGGCGGGGATACCTTAAAAGGGTAGCCAGAAGTCGAGAACCATGGATGGAGATGAGCGGAGCAGGGTACGGAGCAAGGAGGCTGCGAGTGATCTGTCACGAGTACGAGGGGCAGCCCGGGCTTGCCTCACAGAGTAAAACCCCATCGGCCTTAGTAAGGTGGACGGACGGAGGCACTCCATCTCTCACAGCGGGACCGTTCGCGCTGCTTTGCTTGCTTGCTTGCTTGGCCGAACTTAGCCTCGGCACGCCTAGCCTGGGCTGGCCTGGTGCTGGCGCTGGCGGTCGTGGAATTCCCAGGGTCGAGGGGGGCCCTGATCATGATGAGGCTGCTGGGTCGCTCCACCATGGGGAGCGACTTGGAGCAGCAGAGGCGTGAGGCGTGATGAGGCGTGAGCCCGTCATGGCCGACATGGGTTGTCCCTCCCCATCATTTTGCCCTGCGCCCTTGCGCCCACGCCGACGACCCAGCAGGCCCCAGCACAAGCCAAGCTGGGCCAAGCGCGCACGCGCGCTCCCTCGACGAGTCCCTCCTCGTTACTGCTGTCCGTCTCTCTGTCTCGTCGGAGGATAGTAAGGTAGGATCCCTCCCTGGTCGCGGTCGTGGTCGTCCGGGAGAGACCCTGGTCAACCGACGCTGCCGGCCATCTTTCACCGCATTTTGGGGGCTAATGGCTTGCCGTCCTAAGCAGCATGGGCGTTTCTTTCCTGCAGCACAGGGCGTTTTGGCCTGCTGCTTCTTCACTTCTCTATCGGATCGTATCGGATCGCATCGTCAGTCAGCGACCAAGCTGTGGCGACTGGCCGGAGCTGGTCATATTTTGTCCTCGTTTCTTGTCTGTTACGGATGCTCCGAACTACGTATTTTCCTTTTTTCTTGAGGCGGGTCTGGACCTGTCTGTCCGTGGCCGGTCCGATTCCTTTACTTCCTTTTCTTTCCTCCCGACTGCCATCGACTTACACACTAGCGAAATTCCGACGGGCACGGGCAAAGGAAGCAAAGGGACCGCCAACGGGTAATGTTTACGTATAGTAGCAGTTTGGCAGGGTGCGCCGTTGCACCCTAGCCCGGCTCCCGTCAAGCTATTCTGGAATGGCCCATCCATCCCATGGCATCGCTCGCACCCAGTCGGCCTCCATTCGACATCCACCTTGGCGGCTGTGGGATGGATACTACCACTTACTACGTAGTCATCGTGTACTAAATATTGGGGTTTCCATCCCACTCTTTTGGATATGCTGTAAAATAGTCCACACAAAGTCCCTCTTTCCAAAGCCTCCGATGATGGCCCCTCCGCCCCCGGTCTGAGCTTCACTCTGTGGAACTCGGACGAGAGAGGAGACGGAGAGAGAGAAAGCAGACCTGGCTGGATCGATCCAGTTCAAGGTCTCGGCCCCAGTTTCAGTGCCGGCCGCCTCGTGCGTCTCTGGCAGGCCTGTGTCTCGCTGGTGTGCGTCCGTGTGCGTGTCTGTGTCTGTGTTTCTGGCTCCCGCGCGCCCGCAGCATCAACACCCCGCCAGCATTATCTGGGACATTACACCTCGCCCTGGATCATGGCGTCGTCATAGCTCACAGCTCACAGCTCATCCATAGCTCACAGCTCATAGCTGGCGACTGGCATTTGCGTCCGCCCATTCCTGAGCTGGGCACCCCTGGGGACCTGAAAACCACAACCACAACCATAAGCGGCAACAGCAACCGCGCAAAGCAAGACGAACGCGGAGCATCTCTCCCCAACTTCGTCCCGGTGGTTCGCGATTCACGGTTCGCCCGTCAAAGAGTCCGATCCGCTCCATCCATCCAATCTCCACTCTTCCGCCCATCCCATCGCCCCTCCCTCCATGCTCCATGCTCCATGCTCCATGCCCCATCTCCATCGCCATCTCCATCCCAGACAGAACCCACCGAGACCGAGCTACTCTGCTAGTCCAGGCTACAGACGCACTGCGCTGCAGATACCTCCAATAGGTATCGTCGGACTGGTGTAGCGGAACCAGAACCACAACCACCAGGCATAACTGTAACAACCACCACCACCACTACTACCACCACCACCTTGGGGCTGAAGACTCCCGCAGCAATATTAATCAACAAGCAGGTACCGACCTGCCGACTCAACCCTCAACCCTCAACCCTTGGACGTTTGGCCTTGGCGCCTCCTCCTCCCCTCCGCCGCCGCTAGGTATTAGGACGCAAGCAAGGACCCCGCTGCTGGACCTTCCAGGGCTTGGCACGGCCTTCAGTGCCTTGTTCCCTGACGGGGAGTCTTCAGTGCTGCGAATACGTACCTACCTACCGCCCACCCGCCCGAACCTAGCAGCCCGCGTCCCGGCCATCTGGATCAACCACCAAGCACCCACCGACATCTGCTACATCTCCCAGGGCGACCTCTCCGTTACCTTGCTCCGGCCACCTACACCAAACGCTTCCAAACACTCCAGACTCGGACTGGAAACACTTGCTCCTTGCTCCCTGTGCCTGTGCCCGTACTCGCGCCTCGTCGTCTCCTTCTTGCGCCAGGTCCTCAAACGTACAACAAACAGGCAAACATCCCGCCAACCACCAACCACCAACCGACAGAACAAGCAACCGAGCGCACCGCTCACGCTGCCTCTCTTATCTTCTCACCCACCAACTGTCTCTCACAGCATCCATCGGCCCTCGTCTGCTCTGCCTCAGTCGCCTCTCACCTCCGCTTCACCTCGTCTCCCCCCTCTCTCTCGCCGAGTCCATCTCAACTAACGACGCCCACGACCTTTATTAATCCCGCCCCTCTCCCAGGGCCAAGACACGCGACAGCTCAACCCAGGGCCCTCTTTGCGTCCCGCAACGCGCCAAACCCGCCGCCGCCACAACGCCGCCACCTCGTTGCCGCGCACTGCATCCAAGTCCACCACTACTTCGTACGCACGCCAACATCGCCTCTCCGTCTTGCATGTCCCAGCTCATTCTGGACCTTTCCAGTCTGCCAGCTCTCTGAGCTTTGAGTCGCACCCTGTGCCTCACGCCCTTGGCTGACTCTGGACTTGTGCCGTCACCTTCACATGCCGCCCGCAGAGGTTACTATGCGCCCACCCCCAGCTCGGAATTCTTCGCCCAACGTTTTGATCATGGCTCGTCGCCAACATTGAGTTGACGACCCTCCTCGCTTCTCCTCTGTTGCACTTGCGCACACCTAGCTTGTTGCGTGCCACCGACATGCTCGGCCGGCTCCTGCATCTGGGCTCCGGCGGCTCCTCCGCCGCACCCACTCAGGCGACTGCCAAGATGTCGAGGCCCGTTTCTTCACTCGAGTCTGTCCAAGAAGACATTCATACTCGAAACCTTCTTTTTCCCGATGCCCACGCCCTGTACCAGCACCGCAACGACCAGGTTTTCCCTCTGTCCTCAACCCCGGCTACCCCGGCCACCTCCACAGCAAACGCCTTCGACTACAACGGCGATGTCGACCTCGACGTCCGTGACGTCCGTGTCATTGTCATGCAAGATGCCTTAGGCCCTTCAAATGCATCGCTCCTCTTTGACAGCCACCCTGCTCCGCCTACCTCGCCAACGGAACGGACTGCGGCACCCCAGGATCAACGAAGAGGCCCGACCTCTCCACGCAAGAGTAGTTTGGGCAGCATTGTTCGCCCTCTTGTCATCCAGCCTGACGGCCACCAACCTCCGCAGCGCCAAGGTGCGTTTGATCGGCGAGCATCGCTGCAGGGCCGAAATCAAAGCCATGCAGAGACCGAAACTCAGCGAGCTACGCGCGAGTACCGGGAGGAGCTGGCCACCTTCTCGGGCTGCATCTTTGGCAACTCCGAACTGATGTCTTACAAAGGCACCTCAACCAAGGTCCATGTCGTGCCCGGCGAGAGTCGGGTCAATGATGTCTCGAGCTCTATTATTGGCGATGGCCGCAGCTCGATTGGCCGGTCAAGCGCTCGCTCGAGCAGACTTTCACAGTCGTTTTCCTCACAAACCGTCTCACCAACAGCCGGCTCGTCTCTGGCCACCGCTCATCATTACTCGCGTCAGAGCGAGAAGAAGAAGGTTCTTATCACACGTCTATTTCCTGTGAATGTATCCGTGGACGAGGCAGAAGCCAACACTACTCCTCCAAGTCGATACTCAGATGACAACGCTGGCTTTCCTTTCCCAGCAACAGGCGACGACCCAGTCCCGAAGAAGAAGAAGCCACAACCAAAGCAGCGACGGACGCCTATGTACGCTGTGGTTCTTGTGGTCCAGCTTCCTTCCACGACTCCCTCGGCCCGATTCCCTCCAGCTACGCAACCCAAATCGGCACATCGCGAATCGAGCTCCTACACTGACCAAGAATTCTTTCCTTCCTCCTTCAGCTCGGCCCGACCTTCAGGGTGGACCATGGTTGGCTCTGGCAACTATGGCGATACCGCAGAGTCGGCTTACTCGATCGATATGGAGGATAGAATTGATTCGCTCACCCAGCATTGGGACATCATCATGAGGACGCTGACGCATCTTCAATCCGTCGTTGCGACTATTTTGGGAACGATGCTTAAGCAGATCGATCTCACCTCTCCGAGTGCATTTTCGACTTCAGGGGCCCCGAAATCCGGCAGAACCCCCTCCTTTTCCGACAGACGCGGGGGCGAGACACCCCGCGTAAAGCCACCCAAAAGTACAACCAAGTTGGTATCGTTATGGCCCAACTGCCTTGCAGACGACACAGATGTCGCAGGAGAAGTAGATGCTGCAAGGCATAGAATTGTCATGGGGCTGAGCGCCTCGAGGGTCGTGACTGGTCAAGGGCGATGGGGAATCTGGCGCGATGAAGCTCGTTGGACTTCCAAATGGGCTGGGGGCGTTGAACGGAGCAACTTCTTCTACAACCTATTGAGTGGCTTTCTCGCAACGCACACCGACTGGCTCCAAGCCCTGTGCCCTCCTTCTTACAGGAGACGACTCTTCTTGCAACAGAAAAACCGAAGCGAGGAAGACTTGTCCCTCCCGGCTCGCACAATCATTATATCTGAGGACAAGATGGCCGCCCGTCGTCTCATATTCCTTCTTTCTGCTTTCCTGCCCGCGAATCAACAGATGCCAACGACGCGGGCACATAGACCCAGCACCTCTACGTCCGTTGGGACCTTTTCTAACTCTCCTCCGACGTTTATAATTCCGGTTCTTCGGGAGGAATCTCTCCGCCGCAAGATCAATCGCCGGACAGGGCTCCGCCGGACCTCTCACTCTCGGACAGCGAGCCAGAGCACAAGAGCCTCTGCCGTCCCGGTACAACTAGCCCACTTGGCCATGGATCGAAACCACGAACGACGTGTCTCCGATGCTGCATCCATTCGACCCTCGAACCTTCCCATTTCCGGCAACGATTTTGTGAGCAGGAAGAGCAGTGCCGCTACGACCACGACGGTGATGCCCGAAACAACAATGCCACATTTCTCCACTGCACAGCAAGTCGACGGCCGTAGGAGGCCGCGCCCCAGCAGCAGCGGAAGTGTTGCAGCAGATGACCTAAAACGATCTTTGAAACGAGGCGAAAGCACTGGTCATATGAGCAACGCGAGCACTGATTCTAGGAGCCAGAGCTCAAGATGGGGCAGCGTGATCAGTGGTTTATGGAGCGCCCGCCGCCGGGACTCAACCACCCTCAGCAGTTACAGCCCGGACCCGAAATCGCCTTCCAAGCAGTCGTTCAATATCAACAGGCCAGACAAGTTGTCACAGATGGTTGAAGAGGCAGCCATGATTAGTGAAGTGACTGCATCGTCCTCGAGTGGCCCTCGTCCATCGGCAGACAGTCGGAGGGCGGGTGCGCCGCGAGATTTCGAGGGGCGTAACCGGGAGCCATCAGTCCGACCTGAGCGAACCCCAGATCCAAATGGGGCCTTTGAATCCCCTGTCAAGACATCCATCAACGCTGACGATGGGATCATCGATGTGGACATATCTTTTCCCGACTACATGACGTCTTTCGAGTCAGCTATCAGCTCCCCGTCAAGCAGTGGATATTTGTCGACGCCCGGCATTGCAGGCGGACTAGACTTCTTTGAACAAGCATCTCGATTATGTGTTGATGGGGATTTGCCCCTGAATGCTGCTGGCTGGTTGAATCGTTACCACCCTGACTTTGCTGTTCAGGCCATTCCCCCGCAAGAGGACCTTCTGGAACAGGTCAAGGCTTCCCTTCGGGCTGAACCGACACCGGCCCCAATCAACCCGCTGGTTGGCGATCTTACTGAGCGATGGGTTGATGTCAGTTGCGTGATGATTGCTGATACTACTACAAACATGATCACACGCATTCGATATCGCCGACTGGTCAAGCCAAGGTCTCTTTCCGATCGCCAAATGATGGGACAGACCGGACCACCCAGCAGTTCCTACGGAGGTACATTACTGACCCCTTCTATCCTCCCGTATGAAACCCAACTCGAGGAGGAATGGATTGAGGAGCCTATCCTCTTGCCGGATGAGAACCTCACTGAGGCTGTTGAGAAAGTTATCAGTCTCACGCAAGAGACCAGCAAGGACCACTCATTGGCTTCCTCGCAGTCACATAGCGAGATCCGCACGAGTACTGATGGTGAGGAGCCGATTTCTGTGACTGCGCCAGAACCCCCTGCGCTGCCACAGACGCCTCTGGAAGTCCCTCGCGTGCAGTGCAAGACGGTCGTGCTCTCCGCCCTCGAGGACACCATTCGCGAAGTCATCGACCTCAGAGAAAGGGGCTACCTGGGAACGAACGGCAGTTCAAGGAACTCCCCATCTCAACACAACCTGCTTCACGATGCGATCAGTGTCTGGCTAGACAACCTCGACATCGCCGAAGCGTAAGCTTCTCAGCGAACTGAATCACCCCCCGAAACCACACTGGGGGAATCCCAGGATTCAACACTCTTATCTCTTTTTTCACCCACCCACTCGCGTTCCTCGTCACCGGAACTTATCTGCTTACACGGATGTACCACCATTTATTTTTCTATCGAAGACAATCGAAATGATACCCCTTGTGTGGTGTTCGCACACACGAGATTTGGCAGAGGCTTTAGCCCCATTCGGGGAAAGGAAAGCAATTATTCACGGGTTCATGGCCCATCCCTTATTTCCTACAGATACTCCCTCTCTAGTTTTCTTGGCTTTTTCGCATTCAATGTTCTCTTGACTTGGCGTATCGGACTCTACTAGGAGCTGCTCTCAGGAGAATTTTTGAGGCCTCCTGGCGAAGCCGACCTCCACGGGAAGGTTGGCGTTACGCAAAGGCATTTCAAGCCGTGGATTAGCAAGCGATTCAACATGACTAGCACAGAAAGTAATAGACTTCATTAGGAACTAAAATCGTTTCCCGACGTGAAATTGCAGTAGAGACCTTGCGGAGGAAGTAGTTGATTTTCGAGGCGAGGAAGAAGATGTACCATTCGAGTTGGTGTTGCATGTGGTTAATTATATCCGACGCTCATTCAGAGCCAACGAAACACTGAAATGCCCCGCGGGTGTCCGATGACGTAGGCGATCCGAGGGACTGGGTACAGATGGATGCGGCAGGTCGCAACCAACGAAGATATAATAGGGGTGTCTCAGCCTCAAGCGTGGGGGTCACTGACCGCACACTCACACAAACCACGTATCCACGGACGCTCACAAGCACGGGAGCGGGACGAAGTCGCTTTTGAACCCGTCCTATTTCTATACCAGTAATTACACACCACCTGCCTCTCACCTCTTCTTTGTCGGCCGGGCATTCTTCAACATCTTCTTCGCCTTTTCCTCTCTGGCCTTGCGGATGTCGGTCGCGCCCTTGAGCTCCTTCTTGCTGCCCATGCCGTCGCGGAAGCGGCCGACGCGCTTCTCCCTGGCCTCGCTGACGCGCTTCTTGCGGACCTCGAAGTCGTCGCGGTACTTGTCGGCCTCCTTGGGCGCCTTCTCCTGCTTGTGCTTGTACCGGACGCCCGAGGGCAGCTGGTTGGACGCGCCGGGGCGCTCTATATCGCCAACGTGCGGAAGCTTGGTCATGCGGTTGTCGCGCTTCCACCTGTCGAAGCGGCCGCTCTGGAAGCTGGCAGCAATCTTGACGCCGCTCTCGCCGCGAACCAGCTTCGTTCCCTTGGAGCCGTCCTCGTCGTTGTCGCGAGACACGTACTTCTTGCCCTTTTTGTCCCAGCGCATCTTGGAGCGGGTTGATTCGCCAAAGGACTTGGCGTTGTCGTCGTTGGTTAGGTCCATGGTCACGTCCCGGGCAGACTCGATGAAGCTTGAGCCTGCGCCACCAGAGTGAACACCGTAACCACGCTCCTCGGCGGCGTTGATTGTTCGTGGTGTGTATGACATGAAGACCTCCGAATCACGCCAGTTGGTCTGTCCCTTCTTAGAGTTGCCCGCGTTGGTAACGGTCACCTCCAAATCGTCGTCGTCCGAGTTGTAGTTGCCAGCCTGTTTACCCGCCTCTTCCGCGTCCTCGTCAGAATCTACATCCATCTTTGCCCTAGTAGGTGGCATGTAAAGATCCTCGACGATCTCTTCCTCAACCTCAACCTTCTGTTGCATCCTAGGCGTAATCCTCTTTCGCAGCTGCTTCATGACTTCGGCAGCTCCAGCAGTCGACCTATCACCGTGGCCGACTTCGAAGATCGTTTCTTGAGGCCTGAACCCGCTGATTCTCGCCAACATGTCTGTACGCGCCTGCTCAAGTCCATCAACATCCTCTCCAAATAACGGATGAAGTTGCACCCAGCCTGGAGATGACACCATCTCGCGTGAGCGCTTGGCACTCGCGCTCGCTGCCGAGTTCCTTGTCCTAATGTAGAGCTTCTCTGCTTTACCAGCGACTGTTCGTAGGCCAGAAATGTCATCGCTTTCCTTCAGAGTCTTGTTGAACCATTCCACATGAGCTTCGACCGAATCGCGTTTCAATGCACCCACGACTACGTCATCCGCATATGATGGAGTAGTGACCTTCTGGCCAACGACCAACCGCTTTCCAAGGAAAAGTTGCAAGTCCAGCAGGTATGGCGCATCAGTGTCTCTCACAAGACTGTAACTCCAACCTCGTCGGCCAGCACGGGCTGTTCGGCCGACACGATGAACGAAAATCTTGGGCTGCGGTGGGAAGTCAAAGTTGATGACGTTGGCAAGAACGGGAATATCGATACCTCGAGCTGCGACGTCTGTGACCACCAGGATGTTTGACTTGCCCCTTCGGAAATTTTCAACCTGGGTTCGTCGTGCGGTCTGGTCGAGAGATCCGTAGACGTATGATACGGCGAAGCCTGCTTGAATGAGTAGGTTCGCCAGGTACTCGACATGATGCTTCGTTGCCGTGAAAACAATGGTAGAGTGCTCAGTTGGTTTGCCACCCCCTGAATCCGCTCCTCGTTTTCTCTTCTTCGATCCGCCTTCGGCATCCTTTTCTTGTGTCTCCTCAGGTGGTCCAACTGGCATCTTGATGACATCGTGAAGAATATGCAAAAGAGATCCCTCTTTTTCAGCACCCTTGACAGAGAAGAACGCACTCTCTAGGTCAGGTGAAATCTTGCTTTCAGCGTCAAGTCGCACCAGACTCGGGTCTTGCAGACCAGCGCGCGCAAATTCTACCAAGGAAGCGGGCAGTGTTGCAGAAAAAAGTAGAGTCTGCCTAGAGGCAGGCAGTGCGTGAAGGATCTCGGCCAACTGTGCGGCGAAACCCATTTCGAACAGTCGATCAGCCTCGTCAAAGACGACATACTTAACTGATGAAAGATCCAGGTTCATTTCCACCTTCAGATGAAGGAATCGACCAGGCGTGGCGATTACAATATCTGGGTTGGCCGACATGAATCCAAACTGCTCTTCCAGGCTATCACCACCGACCAGAAGGACACACTTTAGGTCAGTGCCGCGACCAAATTCCTTGACAACCTTCAATGTCTGGATCGCCAATTCTCGAGACGGTGAAAGAATCAGGGCTCGCGTTCCGAAACGGGCACTGTGGGCGCGTAGTCGCTCGATCATGGGTATCACGAAGGCGGCAGTCTTTCCGGAACCAGTCCTCGCCATGCCGACAACATCTTTCCTGTCGAGTACCAGGGGAATCGCTTTTCGTTGAATTGGTGTAGGGACCGAGAATCCTTTCCGGGCGATGGCCTTGAGAAGATTGCTGCTGAGTCCTGGGATGGGTTAGTATGGAGCCTGTGGTCTTGGAAGAGTCTGTACCCATTGCCTGAAAGCCTCCACCCTTCTTCACCGTCCTGCCCTTCAAGTTGGTGGCCTTTCTGAAGGAAGCCGCCTGCTGAAGGGCAATGAAAGCCTCGTCGCCGTCGTCATTGCCTGGAACCGGGGCGTTCAAGAAGCCGTCGAAGTCGAAGTCGAGACCGGATGGGCCATCCTTGCTGGAACTTTCACCGTCGCCAGGGTAGAGCGAGCCGAGAATATCAATCTCGCCCTCCGAAGGAGTCGGGGAGCCTCCGCGTTGAGGCATCGTAGCTGCCTTGAGAACCGGGTTTGATGTTTGGGAAATTGTTAGCGGACGGTGAAGTGCCTCGAGGCTGAGCGCAGCCAATTTTTTTTCTGGGGCCAGCAATCGTTATCTTATCGTCGCGGGGCAGGTGGATCCCCTGTTGGCCGCTTGTTTGCCCAAGCTTGCATTGAAGCCAACCAACGAACGAGAGTCACTTCAGCCTTCTCCGTCTTCCAACAACCGAGTTCAAACCCTTACAAAACACCTACGCTCTACACCTGACAGATACAGCTTCCAGAGACCCAAGATGGCAAGCAAGGACAAAAAAGAGGACAAGGATGCGCTTGACGCCCTTGAGGCCGAGGCGAAGGAGTTTGACAAGGTCGGTTCGCGACCGGCGCAACCACACTTTGGCCAGTGCTAACGTCCTTCTGCAGGATGCTGAGATAGACCGTATCCTCAAGGCATTTCGTCTCGATGCGTAAGCTCTGTCTCAATACTACACGCCAATTCCATCTCTAATCAGACTACAGATACGCCGTACTAGACCTCCAGCCAGGTGTCGCCGAGTCCGACATCAAGATGGCCTACCGCAAGAAGTCGCTCCTCATCCATCCCGACAAGACCAAGAACCCGCTGGCCCCCGATGCCTTCGACCGGTTGAAGAAGGCACAGACGGAGCTAATGGACGAGAAGCACCGCGAAAGGCTAGACGAATCCATTGCCGACGCGCGCATGCTACTCCTCCGCGAGAACAAGTGGACAGCCGACAGCGAGGAGATCAAGACGGACGAGTTCCGCAAGATGTGGCGCGACAAAGCCCGCGAGGTCCTCGTCGATGCCGAGCACCGCCGCAGGCGCCAAATGAAGGCACAGCTGCAGGAGGAAGGCCGCGAGCAGCGACGCGTCGACGCCGAGGTCGACGAGCGCAAGCGCAAGCGTCAGCACGAACAGGACTGGGAAGCGACCAGGGATGTGCGCATCAGTAGCTGGCGGCAGTTCCAGAAGGGCAAATCGGGCGCCGAGCCTGACAAGAAGAAAAAGAAGAAGCTCAAGCCCATAGGCTGAGAGACGGGAGCGACGGAGGTCTGACTTTAGCTGTTGTGCGAGGCCAACGCATGGATTGAGGCCACGGATGCTCTTCAACATCACGATGCCCTGGATGGTCTGTGAGTTAATAATGACGATGTATTGTTTGGACTCTAATCAAGGCAGAGAAGCAGTCATCAACGCCTATCCATCACACGAGGGGCCGCTTCAATTGCGCCCGGTAAGTATATTGACCAGTTGTGATGTGTGTGTGTGTGCATGTGTGTTGTCCGTCTGCCGTAGTTTCCGAGGTTTCTCGCCAGCCCAACGTCTCGTAATTCATCACTCTGGCACATTTCTAGCCCTCGTACATTTGATATACAAACTGATTTGAGAAGAGTGGCTTCCGTTGGAGCTTTCACAGCGCTCGTTCTATACTACAGGAATAGTGTACAAGATCTGAGCACTGGCATCTAGATCTACTTGAGTAGTTGGGAAGTCTTCCTTTCAGACGCCGGACAAATAATAACAACATTTTGAACACCAGCCAATGCGCTCCCCCTGCCTCTATGTCCGTTTCAATATGATACAAGCCGTCGAAGCGGCCAGGTTTTGTTGTCCGGGTCCTCTAAGGCTTCGATTTCTCATTAGGCTTCTCATCAGGCTTGTCGTCGGGCTTCTTGGATGTTGTGTCTTCATTGACTCCCTGTTGGTGGGCAGGATTGTTGGTCAACGTGTGCCACATCGACTTCAGGAAGCCCTCGTTCCTGTGCGATTCGGGATCAGAGGGATCCGTTTCGGAGCTTGCAGAGAATTAGCCAGACTTCGTTATGTCTCGGATGACTGAAGCACTTACTTCGCAGCTGATGACACATTCATGACACGCTTCGCCGTCTTATCACCCATCTCATCTGCAAGCATCTCCACGATAGTCCGCTGGTTCGCGCTGAGGTATTTGGGCATCGCCACGCGGAACTCGACCTTCAAGTCGCCACTGCCGCCACGTCGCGAGCCGAGTTTCTGCATCCCCATACCGGTGAGGGTCATCTTGTCGCCAGTGTTGGTACCGGTAGCAATTTTGACATTGACTGACCCATCCAAGGTGGGAATGCTGGCTTGGCCACCCAACAAGGCGGTCGTGAGGGGAAGGTTGGCAGTGTACAGGATGTTCGAGCCTTCTCGGCGGAACTTTGGGTCTTTCGCTACTCGAACGAAGACATAGAGGTCACCGGCCTGGGCTCGGGCGTTGGGGTCGGCGGATCGTCCGGTCGCCGGGGCATCGCCCGCTCCATCCACCCTCAACCGCATGCCATCCTCGATTCCGGCCGGGATATCAATGGTAATCGTCTTTCTCTCACGAACCACGCCGTTTCCTGAACAGGTTCGGCACTCGGACCCCTTGGGAATTGTTGAGCCAGTGCCGTCACAAGTCCCACAGGTAGATGCCATTTGGAAGCCACCCTGCATAAAATGGACGCGAGTTCCGGTGCCGTTGCAAGACCCGCAAGCGCTCCTCTTTGTTCCCGTCTTGAGGCCGCTGCCAGTGCAGGTCCCGCAAGTCGAGAGGGGAGTGACGTTGATCGTTTTAGCGGTACCCTTCGCGGCCTCCATGAATGTGATGCTGGCCTGGACCTCGATGTTGTCACCGACCAGGACTTCCTGCTGGTAGGCGCTTTGTCGCGCACCACCTCGTCGACCGCCGCCGAAGGGGCCTTGTTGTCCTGCAAAGGCGGAAAATATGTCGTCAAAGTTGAAGCCACCACCAAAGCCACCCTGGCCTCCACCAAATCCGGAGAAAGGGTGACCTGCACCGCCAAACGGATCACCACCGGGTGCTCCTCCGCCGCTGGGGTCGAATCCGGCAGCGCCATATTGATCAAATTGTTCGCGCTTCTTGGGGTCTGATAGAATCTCGTACGCGGACTGTATATCGGCGAAGTGGTCCTTGGCGTTTGCATCCTTGTTCGTATCGGGATGATATTTCTTTGCCAGGCCATAGTAGGCCTTCTTGATATCGGCAGCCGATGCACCCTTGGTGACTCCGAGGGCTTTATAGGGGTCCTTTTGAGAAACCGGGTTCGTCGCGTGGAATAACTAATCACACAATCAGACGAATTCCACCTTATTTTCAAGTTGTTCACTCACCCGTTTCGAGGAAGGAACTCTAGCTTCTGTTCTCAACCTCGGTCGGTCTCGGGAGCTGGCACGCAACGCCACGGTATGGAGCTGGGCGCCTTTGCTTAAGCATTGGATTTTGGAAGCGCAGAGATGGCTCTGCGCCAGGACGCGGGCGGGGCCCGCGGCCTTTGTCAGGAGGCTAGAATTCATATTGAGCTGCAGTGATTCATTTGTCCGAGAGCAGAAAAACAAAATGCAAAAGATGAGTTGTCCCCAAGCGACTAATTAGCTCCCCGTGGTTCCTTAGAAATTGTTCGAAGTGCCGAGACTTATCTCAACTTTTCCAGCCGGGCTTAAGCCGGTGGGTTGATGCCTCAGACATCAAACGTCGTCATAAGCCGACGCCGGCAATACGTCTCCTGCTGACCGTTTTGGCTGGCCGCCCATTGGCTGAATGCAAAAAAAACTCAGGAACCGGCCAAGATGCCGATACAAAGCCGAAGCGAGAGCTTGTCGCGTGCTTTACATTCGACACGGGCGAGAAAGCCTTCAATTATTGAACGGGCTCCTTTCAGTCTCCTAATGGTATCAACAGAATTCATCAACCATGTCGGCGCACCCTCAAACCCCTCACAGAGATTCGTGGAGCTGGGCTTGAACGTATGCCGAAAGTATCCCGAGGAGATCGTCAGCAACCGAGGCGAGCTCCAATTCCGATTCAGAGTCAACGCAAAAATTACAGGGCTATTAGAGATACATGAGACCTTTATGAGGACGACAAAAGATCAAGGCCTGACCTTACACTTGCCAACTAACCCCCGTGTCCACGGTCTCATCCATTCGGCCCACCGAGAGAGCCACGGGTCGGCTTTTCAGCACAGAGTAGACACAAGACAATTTGTGGTCTGACCTGCATCCCCGTGCTTTTCTAGCCGCCGGCAATGCGATGCATTAATAGCGTTACATCATCTTCTATCCTGGCCAAAGGTCAGTGCTGAAGTGGAGATGTCCGCTCTCGATAGGATTGATCCGAGAGCACTGTGCAAGATAGAAAGAGTGCCCACAGCAGTAGTGGGACGTCGCGGTGTGAGATGAAGTGCCAGCTCGGTAACTGTTACCAATCTTGGTGTTGCCTTGGGCTACGTTATTAGCTTCCGAGTCGGTGGGCCCAAAATAGCATCGTGGTAAGGGTTTCGGGGTCCAGTTCTGCAGGTCGATCGTAGGGTTCGGCGCATTTCAGAGCATGCTTCACGTTTTATAACTTCGAATCTACAGATGTAAACATACTTAGGCATACACAAAATCACGGCAGCGGTCTTTAACGAGTGACAGGCAAGAACATAAAGAGGCTATTCCTCTGCTAAGCAATGGTATATTGAAACCCGAAACACAACATGACCCGGCTATGTCGTGAGTGTGGGACTGACGTAAAAGATGCTTTAGAACATGCCTGGCTGGTTCTGGTTGTTCCTAGAACAGCAATGCCGAGCGCCGTATTCAACGCCAAAACTCCATCCAATGTGACCTTTCCTTGCTTAAAAGCACTCGCTCAATTTATTCCGTTTTCGCAACTCGGTGATTCTTTGAGTCATGTTTGGGATCATGACGAATCTTGTAGATGAAGTCCACAATCACGTCGTTCTCTTGGACGCCCAGCCCGTTAAAGTGTTTCCGCACCGCAAGAGCGAGGTGATCTTTGCTCTGGCGGCGGGCTTGTCGCCGTCGGACCATTGTGGGAGAGTGGATGCCGATGCCGCTGGGCTGTGACAGGATCCATTGTCTGTAGGGGTTCGAGAAGGAGGTGGGAGTAGTCAGGTGGTGCTCGCGACGGTAGGCGTGGAGGACGTCTCGCTCGAAGGAAGACCATTGCAACTATTGGTGAAATAAGTCAGCGCCAAAAACTCCCAGCACGAGGGGCCAACGCGGCGACGAGGCGTTGAGGGGTTGCGAGACCGCGACAACGGACGGGAGATGAAGGAGAGGGGTGACGAACGCTTGGAGGAGCAGTCTCAGCAGGAGGTGGAGGAGGGACAGCGGCGGCAGCGTTAGTCACCTCGCGGAGATGAGAATGACTGTTCTGACTGGCGCCGCGACGCATCTTGGTCGAGGCGTGACCGTTGCCATTCTTCTCCTTGGAATTGGGAGCGTCTGACTTGGAGTCGTCGTGATTGCGGGAGGATTTTGCGGGCGGCATGGCGAAGCTGACTGAAGAGCCGGACAGACAGACAGAGTTCGTGTTTGGCGGGAATTGCTGATGGGGCTTGGGTCAAAAACCGTCTGGTAGAATCGCAGGCAGCGGGCGGTTACATGATCTGGGTTGTGGGTTGTGCGAGTAGCGGGAAGAGCAGGAGGAGGAGGAGTTTGTCGACCGGCGTCGGGGCCTTTTGGACATGGGACATGGGCCACAAGGAGTGGGACGTGTGGGCGGTTTTCGGGCGATGGGGGACGCTGGTAGAGGGAGCACTCGCTGAGGGGCGCTGTAAGTGCGCCGTAGCTGGCTGTGCACCGCCTAGCCCGACGTCACCGCATGCGACGGGACTGACTGGCCACCCACCGGGCTGAGAAAGTGACGGAGGCACCGCCCGTGACCATCAGCCCAGTCCCATGAGAGGTGGGGCCGCGTTTTGAGCCTCGAGCCATTCTTAGCCGCCCAGTGTGTTGCGCCGCATCATGGACCCCTTTTGCCCGCCAGAGCCAGTCTTCCAAGGGGAACCCCAGAAGCCAGTATGGTCTCCGACGCCGTGGTTCGACCTGCCGGACACGCCGGGATAGCGGGAAGTCTCAAAGGGCTGCTCATGTTGCTCGAGAGCACACAACGACTCGAATGCGATCCCGATGCGGAAATGCCATCCAGAGGCGGTGGGAGGGCGAGATGACAACAAGAGAAACAGGACAGGAGAGAAATGGGGAGATGCGAGCGCCAGGAGGAAAAGACGGCGATCGTCCGCGGGGGTAGAGGCTAGCCATGTGCGCGAGCAACGTGGGAAAAGCGTCTTCTTTGCTGCAGGTTGTCTCTCGTCTCTCCGAGTGCAAGATACCCCAGCCACGTTCTGCATTGCCAGGGTTCACTTTTATCGCGCAACGCCATCGAGTACGAAGTACTGAAGTGAAGATAC
Organism: Neonectria ditissima; assembly: GCA_001305505.1. NCBI lineage: Eukaryota > Fungi > Ascomycota > Sordariomycetes > Hypocreales > Nectriaceae > Neonectria > Neonectria ditissima. Next base: position 904,990 of record LDPL01000034.1, read on the forward strand.
GGGTACAAACGGTCTCGATGCAAGAAGACCTGGATGCAACATTCGTCGTCACCGGACGGGGAGCTCGCAGGTCATTGCCCTCCAGTTACTTCTGCCTGCATGCATTAGCTGCCTCGGTCGACTCACTCAGGGGTCAAAGCTTAGCAATCCAGCCCCGACCGGACTCTCGACAGAGGCAATGAGGAAAAAATAGGTCAGGGTCTTAGATTAGATCTTGATTAGACAACGGCAATTACTTTGCACAGGCTGGCTGTTGGACCCGGACCGGCGGACACTCGGAAGCGCAGCACACGCTGGGCTGACTAATCCACTTACGTGCACCCCATGGACTCCATCGCTTCCATGCCGGCTGGTGCAGGTCACACACCGGGGAAGCCCACGGGACGATGCTTCGTCCATCGCATCGTAATTCTTGCATCACTTGCAACTTTTTATGTGGATCTCCAAGAAAACCCCAAGAAAACCCCCCACGATCCCTCCCCACGCTCCGTTGCTGGAGGTGGGTCAACGCGATGGATCTACGCAGTATGAACCTGGAAGCTGAAAGCCTCGACTTTGCATTGCCAACGAAGCATACGAAGTACACTCCTTTTCTCTCCCGCCGGCCGATCAGCGCCTCTCGTTGCCCGCCGGCGATTCCACCACCGGGGATGAGCCACGCGCATCTTGACAAGGCGAACCTTCTTTCTTTCTTTTGCCTCATTCCCATTCTTTTTTTTAACCGACCTCGCAGGGGAGGTCCCAGTGGTGCATGTCCTTTCTCATCTAGACGCATCCGCCCAAGCAGAAGTGGCGTTTGGAAATTGCTTCTGCGAGGCGTCGTCCCAGCAAATCACGAAGCTGGCTTGATCACCTACCGGTACTCGCAATTTTCCAGGGACTTCCATGGGCACATCACACCACCCCAACAGCCTTCCTAATTCTTCTTCGGTATTGAGAGGCTGCTCATCGACGACAACGCTTGACTCTGTTGATGTTGTTAGTACAAGTGGCTGAGGGGCAACAGAGAGACTAGTTTCTGGCGGAGGCCCAGGAAGCCCAACACGCTACTGCGCTATACCCGCTAGATCTACACTGCTGGGCACATGGGTCGACCACACGGGGACATTAAGATGTTGGCTCGGTCTGGATGATTGGACTGGGGCTCGCGAGTGTCGTCGTCATTCCGCCCCAAACTGAGGCTCCGGGTTAGGCTTGTGAGGCTGCAAAAAGAATGAGTGCTTTTTTCTTTGCCCTCCCATCGGTTCATGCAGGCAACTAAAGATGCTCGGGTTGCTGAAGGGTTACGCCGCGGCCATTTCAAGTCACGGGTTTGGCGCCTTCGCTGAAATATGATGCGAGCCACGCGGCTGGGATCTTTTTAGCAACGCCGGGGGGCGAGTGCATGGATGAGGGCTTGCTTTTATGTGATGGGGTCCTTGGCTCATCTACAAATAGACACATGGACGATGGAGAGGCCCGGCCAGCTGGGGCAGCTGGACAAAAGCTTAGTTGATGCAAGGAGAAGGTGGTACGTAAGGTGAATCAATTTCGATTCCCCCGGATAGCATCATGGCCGCGCTGGACATCTCCAGATGCTCCGGACTCACTCCATTACGTGGGTATAACCATCTCTATGGACAGGCCAAGCTCTCACGGCGCCCTGGCTATCTGTGTAACACTAACCCCAGAAGATAAGCGACAGTTGAAAACGAGCCATTACCAATGCGTACCAACAAATCATGGCTTGCGCATGGTAATGGTAGCGGAATCATCGGAGGCGCGAGAGACGCGGCCGGTGGCCCTGGAGGCCCTGTCTCAGCGGCGAGCGCACCTCATCTAAAGGAGATGTCAGCCGCTGTGGTGCACGATCAGAATCTGGGGTGGCCACCTGGGTACCTTAGGTACCAAGTCCATTGGACTGCTCCCGCAGTGCCCGTCCACTGCACGCACGCACGGTCGGTCACGCGTGGGATACGCACCTCACCCAGCCAGCCCTCGTTACCTACCCCCCAGAGGTTGGTTCATCACAACGCGAAGCGCCACTAACGAGGACCTACGGTATTAGTCGACCCGATGGAGGAGTTTCCCATTTTCGAAGGGGAGCAAGCGCAGCCTCGCCTCGCAATGAAGACAACTTGGGTATTTGCAAGTCTTGTTCATTTGCTGGCCGGAATGTTGCAGACCGGGGAGGATTTCTACCCCTGTCTGAGCTCCATCCCTTCCCCAAAGACACAAAGACACAGCTTTCTTCAACCATGCCACAAGTCTTTCCCTGGCGTCGTCGGGCGTTGCGTTGGAGAAAAAAATGGCGCACCCTGGTCCCTGGTTAGGCGGCACTGGGGGCCTGGGCAGTCTCCAGCAGACTTCCCTGATCTGATGCCACCACACCCCGCTAATTGGCTTCTTGCAGTAGCTCGGGCTGCTGAGACTGCTGGGTAGCCACCTCGAGAGAGAGCTCTCAGTCTCGAGGCAAGCAAGTTGCTTTGTATCAGTCGTTCCTCTTCGGCATTTGGGTTGCATGACATGCGCGAGTTCCCCTGAGCCCCCTTTTTTGCGCCTCAACTCTCTATCAGAGGTTTGCAATATTTCGTAGTCAGTCGTACGTCGCGCCGGTGCTGCTCATCCAGTAGGGACTGGGTGTTTCGCAACAACTTAAGATTCCTGGACCCAGAATCGCCACCAGCCTGGTTCTGGGAACAAACACACGGCTAGCCAGGCCACTTCACGTAGACCCGCACACTACGCCGAGTTGATCAACAACCTGATGTTGCTGGACGGATTGGGAACGCCATGTACTCCGTGCACACGACTCAACGGCCTACACAGTACCATGTAAGCTTTGGCATGCCAAGAAGACACGTATTCGCCAGACAAACTGGTTTTTCACACCGAGAACAACATCAACCAGGTAGATACGTATTCGCCTTTTTTTTTAACGTTGGTGAATTCTGGGGGAGAGACAAATAAACTGGATTCCCTAGGATAATATTACCGACTCGCCTGGCTCTAGCCACGGGACAAGTCAAGTCACACAGACTTGTAGAGAGGGCATGGACTCGCATGGAAAGAAAAACTCCCAACGGAAGCAATGGCGTTCGCTCTGGCACGCTCGTTCCAGGGACGTCGTGTGTGACGGGAGCTCTCTGCACTCAAGCATCAATCCGCATAGGGAGCCGCGCATGTGTTGTCTCACCACCCCAGCCAGACGGGAACGAGGGTGGATGTCGTAGGCGAGGTACGTACCGTCTTCGAGCTTGCGGCACGATCCTCCAGTTCTTGCCCGAGCACGCGACAAATTGCTAGCTATACCAGATTACCGATGAGTATGGAGACGCCTGTCCCATGCCAGAGCACGTCTAGAAGGGCATATGCGTCGTAGAGTTCTTCCCCGTGCTGTTGTATCGGGTACCATGCTCTACTCCGTGGGTAGATGCCGCGTTGTATCCACCCCGATGATCCGGGAAGGGACCCAAGGAAGGCACGCCACTGCTCATGCTCATGCTACTCCGAACTCACACAACGAGATGATGATGAAAAGCCCAGCCTACTGCGTCCACTAGAGCGGGCCGTTGGCTAGAAACTCGTCAGTCAAGGCCCGGCGCCGGCGGCAAGGCAGCTAGGCAAGGGCAAGGTCAACGGAAAGTGGCCCGTGGGCACTTGAAAGCTCGTCGGTAGCCTGACCGGACACGATATATCTATCCGCTTGGCCACGGCTCTCTCTCGGCACGGCGGCGGGAGGCAGCAAGACAGAGGCTCAAGGTACGGTGGGAGCGTGAGCTCCAAAGCAGGGCACTGTGTCCCGTGCTGAAAAGTTGCGAGTGTCTCACAGAGAAGAGGGCATGCCAGGACGCCAGCCACCAACAAACACGACAGGACCAACGGGACCATGAGCATTACAGATGCAGCTCCATCTTGGTGGTGGACGGCGGAGTGCGCGACTTCGGGATTCCCTGGCAAGCCGAGCTGGCCCGCCCATGCAGGTGCATTTGTCCATGTGCATGGGATTTGCATGGAAGACAGCCGCGGACCGCTCAGGCGTCGAGCCATAGCAAATCGTCAGCCATGATGGGATGGGACGTCCTCGAGGTGTGCCATGGATCGTGAATGGCTAGCCTCCGCTTTAGTTTAGTTGGTCGAATTCCCCCTCCCTCCCCGAGTCCCTCTTTCGGTCGGTGCCTCCCCTGAGGATCTTGGCCAGCCGCCAGCGGACGACCCCGGGCTCTGCCTGGGAGAGCTGGCGGCCCTGGCCGGTTGCGCGGGCGCTCCCCCTTGCTCCTTTGTTGCTCGGTCGGTCCTGATGCAGCGAGCTGCACATCAGGGCACAGCGGCGCAGACATGGATGGGGTCGGGGCTGGAGATGGCCCGCCACCCAAAGGACGGACCCAACGAGGATGGGGTCGCGAGGGGGACTGGAAACGAGGCGGCGCTAGGAGCGGAGAGGTGGAGGCTACTGCAACTTGACTCCTTGAGGTCGACTGGGTTGTTAGTGGGTGGGCAGGGCGTGTGTGTCTCTTGTCCGGAGTGGAGTGCGGTGGAGAGGGACTCACTCGGAGGAGAAAGACGGACGGAGGGTGTGAGGGTGGAGAGGGAGAGCGGAGGCATTTGCAGCATCAGACACCAGTCCACCACCAGTCCACCATCAGTCCTGGCAGTCCACCACCCATCTCCGCGCAGAGCTGGCTGACACAACGACACCAACTGGCAATGTCTGGGGGCGTGCTTGTAAGCTGTACCGCGCCTCGTTGGTTTGACGATGCGTTGAAGAAGTACCGTGCCATGCTGCTAGTGTCGACGTACCGCAGCACCGTGCCGTACCGCGCCAGACCAGGAATGGGGCCGTTGGTCTACCTACCTACTCCGTAGGTAGGTACTATAACGGATGGGACGTCGCGGGTTTCTGGATGCCTGGGTGTGTGTGTCTCTTCCCGGGTGGTAGCCTGCCTGTATGTAGCAATTAGTGTCTTCGTAGGCTGCGAGTGCCGTGTCGATGACCGATGGATGGAACTACGACTTTTTCTTTGCGCAGGCAAAAAGTGACGAGGGTCCATGCCATAAGACCCCCCAATGACCCCCCACTCTACCCGCGTCCACGCTGCTGCCACTTCCACTTCCCCAGAACAACTCGCCCGTTTGCCTGGTAACCAGTGCTTGTGTGTAGTCTGGCTGATCCGGACCTTTTTTTTTTTCTTTATTACTATTGACGACGAGATCCGATCCGTTTCTCTCGACGGTCTCGAGTCTCGAATCCCAAGCCTCAGCAAAGCAACCGCGTGTGAGCCGTCACCTCTCACCTCGCACCGTCGCTCCGTCACCCTCCTCACAAGCTCGCCCACTCTTCTCCCGCCCTCCCGCTCTCCCAACCGCGTCGCCCGTTGCGCCTTTGTGCGCCAGCAATGCGCAACTGAGTCCCAGGTACTGTATGTGCCCCCATCTTCTTTTGTCCCTGTCTCTCTTTTCGTGCTTCGTCTTTCGTCTTCTGTCTTCCCTCCTCCCTCCTCCCTCCTCCCTCCTCCATCGCACTCCTTGTCGCATTCTGCGCATCGTCGCATCGTCGCATTCTCGCCTACCTCGCCTTACTCGCGTCATCCCTCCTCCGTCGCCATCCTGCCTGTTCCCTGACTCCACCACGGCCCTTTCCGTCCGCTGCTGCCGGGGACGCCAAAATGCAACGCCCGCCGACTGGCGTGCCAAGGTCTTCGTCCGTCCGTGGGTGGCTTTCAACGTCGGCGATGGTCAACCGTGGGCAGCTCTGCATCATTGCTCCCTTTCCTGCACCTCATCCAACACCCCGACGCCCCGAAATTCGACGCTCGACGTGTGCCTCGTTCGACTCTACTGCTCGCGCATTTTTCTCGGGGTTGCTCCAGGGGTCTTCCGCAAACCTACCAATCCCACAACCCGTCGAGTCTCCGCAATCCGCCTGGCCCGGTCATCGCGAACCTGCCCTGGAGCACAAACTCAGGCAAACAACGAGACACGAGCCAAACCGCTCTTCACCAGCAACCTCGATAACTCGGCTCCGACCGACCATGGCGTCCCTGGCAGAACCCAGCGCGACGAATCAACGAATCAAGACGGCCATGACTAAGAGCTGCCTCCGCACCGTTTCGCCCTCCCCAGTCTGGGTTCCACATCCCGGCTTCCCCCAAGGCCGCTTGACGTCCCTTGATCCACTTCGCATAGCATTTTACCCGCAAAAACACGCGACCACCTTCTCGTCCTCCACTGACATTAAGTAACCAGCTCCCAATCTGCGTGGTCCTCTCGTTTCCTGCTAGGCCACTATTATCCATCGATCCTCCTATCGCGAACCTCGACGAGCCCTCTCCCGACGATCCTCTCGACGAGCCGGTCGCTCTGCCTGCCATGCCTGTGGCTCGACTTCCAATTAGTCTCTGAGGGCTGATCCAATCTACCATTGTCCCACACTTGCGACCCTGGCTGCCAACCCCGCGATTCCTCTGGTGCCTCTGCTGTTGCGACGCAGCTTGATCGTGAAGCAGCTTCCAACCGGCTTCCTCATCCGTCAACAAAACTCCCCGCAACACCTATCCTAGCCTGCGACAGGCCCGAGCCTCCATCTACAACACCAACCCAGTTGTCGCCCAGCGGCTACTCTCACGTACTTGTCTGTTCCTCAGTTCGCGACCTTAATACATCAGGTCATGGCCTCTGTACTAGCCACGCACCCAAGCGACCTCAAACCCATCCTCCCCATCTCCCCGGTCAGCTCCGGCACAATGGGTACCTTACAAAATCCTTCGCCCCTTGATGGCATGCAATCCCACGATCGGGGCCGTCGACGAAGTCGCTCGCCTAACAACGGCAGCGATCCGGACGTCAAACTTGAAGATATAAACGACGGCCCAAACGGGGCCTCATCCAACTCAGATGGCCCCGGCCCTGCCAGAAAAAGACGGCGGAGTCGCAAGGGCCTCGACAAGCGATTTGAATGTTCCGCCGAAGGCTGTGGGAAAAGCTACTCGAGAGCAGAGCATCTGTATGTCTTACACTTCCCATGCTCTTCCGTGACTTGCACGTGAATAACCTGTACTAACGACGCCCAGGTATCGCCATCAGCTCAATCATAACTCCAAACAGACATATCACTGCAATTTCCCCAACTGCACCCGCACGTTCGTTCGCGGAGACCTGTTGAAGCGACATATGGACCGTCACGCAGCCAAGGGATCCCAGCTAAATCAGAGGGATTCTATGGCCGGACATATTGCCCCAATTCTTGCCCCCGGTTCCAACTCCCCAGAATTCAACCGAGGCTCGATGGATTATTCCAAGCCCCGCCAATCACACATGCAGTATCAGACACCGCAAGACGCAGCTGGAAACCCATATTCCCCCATGTCAACACCTCAAGGCCTGTTTCAGAATGGGGGTCTTCCAAGTGGAATGGATGCCTATGGTTCTCAAAACCAGGGTTACGACAACCGAACACCCCAGCTCTCCCAGCCGCACTCACCTGCAATGTCACAACGCCAACCCATGCCAGCCAACGCCGCTCCCTTCGGAATTATGTCACCGATCGCCAATCAGCAAGGCTTTCCGAAATCGCATGGCAACATGTCTCAGTCCAGCTTTGTCCCACAGCAGAACGTAATGCCAATGAACCTACCTCCGTCGCAGTTTTCAAATGGTCAGAACCAGACATCTCGTGACACGGGACAGCCCTACGGTGCAACCACTACCGCCGAATACTCGGAACCTGGAACTACTCAAGCCGGTGAGCTGATGATGTTGGATCAAATGGCTATACCTGGGACTGTCCCTGTCTTTGGCGGTGACGGGGATCTCAACAAGTCCCCCTATGTGGGAATGCCAGAAGATTTCATGGCTTATTTGTTCAACTCTCCAGGTCCGTCAAACATGACTCCAGTGATACCTCCTGGATACGCAGCAAGGTTAGCATTCGCATCCTCCCACTCTCAACCAGTCGACTAACAAGTTCCAGTTACGGCGACTTGCAAAACAGCCAGTTCAACATGGCCTTATTAAGTGGCGATGGTGGCGCGCTGGGATACTTTCCAACTGCCCCGCAGACGGTGATGGCAGTCAACAATCTCTTAGAACAACAAGTTCCAGAGGCCACCATTTCCGAAGAGAAGAGTCAGGAGCTATTCGACTTCATCAAAGAACGCTTCCACGACAACAAGCATACCCCCGTCGATCGCCAATGGGACGGCATCCTCGAAGGCGACCGCGCGAACGGTGACCATATGCTGAGCAAGAGAATGATGCAGGCCTACATCGGCTCGTATTGGTATCACTTTAGCGATCAGATGCCAATTCTTCACAAGCCGACGTTCTCTCCCGACAAGACACCAAATCTACTGTTACTAGCCATGATGTCAATTGGAGGTGCCTGTCTCGACCGAACTCACGGACGCAAGGTGACCAAGGCGGGTGCACAGCTATCCAACTTTCTCGCCTGGCACCTGCGGTGGGATATATTCATGGACATCAACTTCCGTCCTCCGGCGAAGCTGTGGGTCTTTCAAGCTTTGATCCTCCTAGAGCTATACGAAAAGATGTACTCGTCAAGAGAGCTGCACGAGCGGGCTCACATACATCATGCGACAACCATCACACTGATGCGTCGCGGCCGGTCCCTAATCGGCAAGTCAGCATTGGAGTCGCCCCCAAACCCACGAGACGGCTCCAACGGATCCCGCCAGTCATCGACTTCCAGTCTAGCCCCGACCGCGGAGAAATGGTGGGAACACTGGGTGACCAACGAAGCCACACGACGCGCGGCCTTTGCAGCATTTGTGATTGACTCCATCCATGCCACCATGTTTGGTCATTCAGCAGTAATGGTTGCTCACGAGATGAGGTTGCCCCTGCCTTGCGATGATGCGATGTGGCGGGCAGGGAGCAGTGCAGAGGTTTGGAGGATCGAATCCAATCTGATGTCAAACGGTATCAAGCCGATGTCATTTTTGGAGGGTCTCAAGCGAACCCTCAGCAACCAGGACGTACGCACAAACTCATTTGGGAGAACCGTTTTAATGGCAGGGCTCCTGAGCGTGTCTTGGCATATGCACCAGCGAGATCTCCAGGTCAATGTGCTAGGTGGAGGAATCATCCAGGCCCTCGGAGGTCGTGATAGATGGCGTGCAACTCTGACACGAGCATACGACACCTGGAAGGCAGATTTTGACAAGTCGCTAGAACAGTGCGAACCGTCGGCCGACCCATACCGAGATGATGTTATGAAGAAGACGGAGTTCAATGTTGTGTTCGAGAGCCGAACGGTTCTGCATCATCTGGCGCACATGGCAATGCACGCCGATATTGTCGACTGCCAGATGTTTGCAAGAGCGAAGCGTCTTCTTGGTCGAGCCATTGGTCCACAGGAGTTCAGCAGCGCTCAGAGACGAATCAAGGATCACTGGGCACATTCTGCTAGGGCCAGGGATGCTACATTCTATGCGCTCAAGTTCTTGTGCTCGGTCCTTGCACCCGACCAGGTAACACCCGCGCACGCGGGAGGCTACCATCTCGACGAACCGTACGATGCACGCGACGACGTTCTTCTCAATCGCCCTTGGGTGCTGTACTTCGCTGCCCTGGTCGTTTGGTCTTATGGCTTTGCTTTGGAGGGGCCTTGCCCGAGCATGCCGCAGCCGACGACACGCCAGGAAAAGCTTCAAGCCATGAGGCAATATTTCGTCCGGTTCGGCACCATTGAGAACCCTGGGAACTTGCAGGGGAAGACGGGCATCAACGCGAACACAGCACTATTGGTGATCCTCAAGGACACGTTTGAAACGACCCGGTGGGAGCTCTTGCATGAGGCCTCGACCCTCTTGAACAACTGCATCGTTCTTAACTCGGGTGGTACAATACACTAAGGCAACAAGGAGTGAAGAACATGAGAAGGGAAAGGGCGCATGAGGGCGCGCTGGAGGAGTTGGGGTGTAGATGATCCGAGGACAACAGGTATATACGGAAACGATTATGTGATTCATACGGGGTGGCAGGCTTCAAATTATTGATTGCTCTTTGTACTTTAGAATACCCCAATGTCTCTTGACGACAGCGCTTTACTTTTACCACTCCTGGGCTGTTGCAGGAGTAACATATCACCGAATTGAGACGGGCTTCGCCCCCTTCACTCATAAGTTTGCCCGTTATCATGTTGAGTGCTACTAATGGTGTCGGGGGTTGAAGTCTCGAGTCGAGCCCTTTGCACCAGTTGTAGATATTGTAGATCCAGAGCAAATTGAGCTTCATGTCTCGAGGGGATTGATTGCAAAAGAACGGAGCGCTAGTTTTTTTAATACCCAAAGGGACTGTTGGCATGCTCTATCTCAATACACATGTATATACATCATGACCTGCAAAACGACAGTGACCACTGCAACTCCTAAATTCGATCGGAACGCCGGTTCGTATGATGTCACGCAACATGAAGGAATCTACGACGTAGTAGAGGTATGAACTTGGACACAAGCTCACACGGTGCTCAAAAACACATCCATCACGTCTCGCTCTGCATCGGTCAACAAGCCCGGCAGCTCGTCTGCAACGTCAATCTCTTCGGTCTCCTCTTCCCCGCCGTCATCGTCCTCATCCTCTTCATCTTCTTCGTCTCCCTCGTCATCATCTTCCTCGTCGATTTCGAGGCCGAGCGCGCCATAAGGAACGAGGAATTCGCTCGGTAGCAAATTGTCCTCCAGCCGCTCAACCTGCTGCTGCGAGGGGCCCTTCCAGAAGGCGGTGGGGCCGGCGGGACCGTGGACATCATAGTCTCTGTGGAAAATAGGGTGAGTACCAAGACATGCATATTTGCGATGATCTCGTGAAAACAGCAGGAAGAATATCGATAAATCACAAACCTGTCAAACCAGTTACCAACTACACCACGAGACGATCTCACCCCGCCCAGTTGGACACCCTCGCTACGCCAGCGCTCCTGGCCGTTGAAGATGGAGAAGGTGGTCCAACGAACTTCGCCCTCTCGCGTCATTCGGACGGTACCTTTCATGGCCAAACCTTCACAGTCAGTCTTAGTCTATCCCTCTTTTGTTGCGACACAGGAGAAACGAAAAAATGCGGGACGAGGGCCACTTACCCCGAATATGGGAGTTGGCATTGGTATCGAAAGAGTCGTCGAGAGACCGCGAGATGCCTCGAAAATGCACCACCGGCATATCTTGTTTGTCGTCGGGCCCGGCAGGCTCGATATCGGTCACGTGGATCTGCATCATGATGATGCGGGAGGCCTCGCCAACATCCAGGGCTGGACGAGGTCTGTCTGGATCAGTGTCCCCAAGGTCGCCTGCTGGAAAATTGTAGCTGAAAAGGTCGTTATAGTCGAGGAAGCAAACGATCTGAAACCTTTGCGTGTTAGTCTAGTATTCATGATAAAACCCGTTGTCCGCAGTTAGGTTCAGAAGCAAGATAGGGGGAAGAGAACGAACGCGGTACCATGAGCCAGTGACGCCGTAGGGATCGCGGGCTTCGAGGGATGACATGTCGCGAGCAGGTGGCGCCATGTAGCTCCCTGGCCAGGAGCCGGAGAAGGGGTTGTCCCAAACCTCCCTGAATACACGGCTAACACTACGTCGGGAGCCGATGTTGTGGCCCAGGACGATGAGAATGGCCTCTACCTTTTCCCAATCGACACGGTCCGATCCATCGTCGAGGAAGGGGCCCCAATGGGTACGCCGGGTGTACTGACGCAGATCATAGACCTTGGAGCACGCATACGGGTACGTGCGACCAGATCTCAGGGGCCCGACATTGAGGATGGGTTTTCCGTACAAGCAGTGCAACTTTGCGCTGCGCTGACGGAGAGCGGCTTTGGACGGGCCTCCCTCGCTGGCTCGGATGGGGTGGCGCACCTCACTGCGAACACGCTCGAAGAGAAACGACCGCTCGAGGAAGGCCTCGCGGTTGGATTCATGGTGGAAGAGTTCAGCCAGAAGTGAAGTGTTAAGAGAGGTGGCGTGAGTACCGGTGGGCTGGGAAGGGTGGCCGCTGGGGGAGGCGTGCTCGAGGAGGCGGTTTACAACGTCATAGACGAAGTCCAGCTCGTGTTTCTAAGTGGAATGGTTGATCAGTAGGTACTTATGCAGGGCGGACGGGGAGTTCCATGAGACGCGAGGAGTTGCAACGAGGGAGGTCGGCGCATGTGGCTTGCTGACTCACCTTCTCTGCGACATCTCCACGATGGCATATCGCTTGGAGGCGGGCAACATCGAGGAGCTCTCTTTCCCAGTCCAAGTTAAGGTCCTTTGGCGTATCCTAAGGCGGCGGGGTGTTAATCACGCGATGCACCTAGTAAAACACGGCGTGTCAAGGTTGGTACTGGGTGGAAACGGCACGTACGAAGTGGTTCAGATAGACGTGGCGGCACAGCGTGCTGTTTCCCTGGACAGTGGAACGGAGCGCTGAGCACACGCGGGGGAGGAGAGCTACGTCAGCGGGGAGGAGCCACTGCAAGATGTTGTGCAGAATCTCGGGAGGGAGGGATATGAGGGTTATCATCTCTCTGGGCCGGACGGGTGCGTCCATTCTTTGTGAGTTGAGGCTGACGGAGGGTGAAGGTAGAGGTGAGGCGAGGCTGGATGGATGAGAGTCGATGGCGACAACGTCCTGCCACGGATGAGACGTCGGGCGGACTTAACGGACGGGGAAGCTTAGAGCTCAGAGATGCCTGTGACTTCGGATCTACGGCGGGGTAAGTACCTTGGAGGTCGTTTGCGAGAGGCTTACCCTGTATCCCGCACCTTTGATATCCCAGGACATGGATCTCAACTACTTGCTGCGACGGGTCGCTGGTGTAGACTCTCGTAAACAATGTGATGTAAATGAGTTTGCTGGTTGGATCTTGATTTTCAATCCGGAACTCTTGGAAGTTGCTGGGTGCCTTGACATTGACTCATTCGTCGTGAAGTTCTGTTCCTACTTATTCTACTCACATCTGCTAATAATCCAACCAAAACGCCAATCACCACCCAAGGTCGATGCCACTCATGTCTACAACTTGGCGAGATCCGCATCAATATTAACCTTTCCATGCTCGCAAACCGCAAGCAAGGTATTGTCGCTCCTCCTCCGCATCGTCCCTCGCAGCGTCGCCAGCTTCTTTCCCACCTGGACAATCTCGCAGTCCAGCAACACCTCCACCCCCACCGCCACAGGCCGCAAGTAGGTGACGTTGAGCGTCCGGCTGACACCCATGAATTGCCAGAAACCCGGGCGGTTGATAAGCGCCAGCGGCAGTGTGGTGCAGTAGTCAAACAGCGTGGCCGCGCACCCGCCGTGCAGGTTCTCGAGCCGATTGCAGTTATCTGGCTGAACAGTGTAGGAGAACTTGCACGACGGGTGTGGCCCTGCTGGGTCAGCCACAGACACGAGCTTTAGGTAGGGGACCAGGGAGCTCATCCACTCCTGCGAGTTGGGTTGGGTGTTAGATGGAAGCGAGGCGTGTAAACAGGAACAGGTGCTTGTCTTACGCCAGCTTTGGGACGACCTTTGTCGTTTGTTGTCATCTTGAGCCATGTGTTGATCTTCTGCTCCGGCGTCCCGTTTATTAAAATCTCCCGTTCCTTCGCCGACGCAGATTCGGCAGTTTCGCGGTTTCTTTGCGATGAGTCGTCCATGATGAGATGGATTAATGACGTTGGTGGTCCACAGGTGTCGGATTGGGAAGTGTTGCCAGCTTGGGGAATGAACAATGAGGAGTTGCGTAGCTTGGATGGCTGGAATAAATACGATCACAGGTGGAAGAAAATCCAGGATTGAGATGCACCTGATGAACCTATCAATGACAATGATCAACAACCCCTGGATCTATCCTAGTGTGTTCATGTCTAAGTAGGTAATCCAAGCTTCCGGCCGAGTCGGCCTAAAGTACCGAGGCAATTGGGGACCTCACAGGCGTGCTCCCCGCCCACCTTGTCCACGGCCGCGGTAATGATCACTGCAACGGTCGCTGTGCAGCAATTTGGGCAGGCCCCTGTCCCGATGTTCCTTCTGAGATCTGGGGTGATGGGATCCACCACCTGCAATGGCCGTCCATCGGCAGCGACCATCGCCTCTTCTTCTTATTCATCATCCTCTTCTTTCGTTCACTGTCACCTTTCCCCCCCGTCATCACATCCAAGAAAGCGCGCGCGCAGTCGCCTTCTCTGCTCATTGATTAACCTGCGCCGCATTCCCTCCCCTTCCTTCCGCGATGGAGTTTGTTACCGCCCTCCGGGGTACCTTCGACGAGCAGAAGCCGTCGCTCTTCGAAGTTCTCTCCGAGCAGCAACTCAACGCCCTTCTCCCGCCTACGCTACGCTACCTTCTCACCGTCGCGACCCATCGCCATCCTCGATACCTCCTGCGCATACTCAACTCCTTCGATGAGCTCTACGCCGCCGCCATGCTGCTCGTTGAGCGCCACTACCTGCGTACCCGCGGCGGCTCCTTCACCGAGAACTTCTACGGACTCAAGCGCGAAAAGGGTCTACATGCCGAGATCCCCCGCGCCACCATGTCCTCCCCCGGACTCGTTCGCGACACCCTTAAACTGTCTTCTAAGGACATATGGAAGAACCTGCTCGCCCTCGTCGGGATTCCCTATCTCAAGCGGAAGCTTGACGAGAGCTACGAGGTGAATGCGCCGCGCGCCCTGCTTGGAGCAGCGTATACCCGTATGCCCGATAATCCTACCCTCCGCGACCGATTCATACACTATTACCGATGGTTTCTGCGAAATGTATACCCGAGCGTCAACGCTGGTTACTATTTCGCCATGCTCGCCTTCAACCTCGCCTACCTCTTCGATGGTAGCAAATACCACAGCCCACTCATGTGGCTCATAGGAACTCGGATACGTAGGATGAACGGAGAGGATTACAAAGCCATTGATCTCCTGTCTCAAGCGCCAGAGCAGGGTCACAGGCCTAGCCGAGGCTCGTTCCTATCGCCCCGAGAACTCGGACCGCGATTGCTGTCGGGTCTGTCCGTCTTGCTACCGACGAGCATATTTGCGTTGAAATTCCTCGAGTGGTGGTACCAGTCCGACTTCGCGAAGCAGCTGTCACGAAGGGCGACTGAGAGCATCGATCTTCCTCCACCGGTGTTATCCGGCCTGGACCGGAAGAGAGGACCAGAGAAAAAGAAGCAGGAGAATGCGAGTGAGGAGCCCACCGAGGAAGGGGAGCATGTGCCTTGTGCAGAGGACGCCCCAATTGCGACGCCATCATTGCTGCCCATTTACACAGTCCCCTTCCCGAGCGATTCATCCCTGTGTGCGATATGTCTTGATGACATAGTCACCCCAACAGCCTGCCAGACTGGTGTAGTCTATTGCTACGCGTGTATCCACAAATGGATTGAAGGCATGCACACGAAGCAGGAAACTTTTATGGAGGATCGCGTTGGCAAATGGGAAAGCGGCCAGGGGAGATGCGCAGTTACAGGCAAACGCGTCCTGGGCGGTACAGAAGGGCTGAGGCGGATCATGGTATAAGCGCCTGCCTCCATGTGGACACAGAGGAAAAGGCAGATGAATCGCATTGGGCATCGCATGGGCGTTTAGTTTTCAATACCCGGAGTCTTCGTGTTTAGCCTGGAAGGAGGCATGTATTGAGAGGCTGAGAATATACTAATGCTGGTATTTGGCCGCCGTTGCGAGGAATTCAATCGCGCGTTGCTGTCTCACTTAAAGTCTGGCTGTCGACTGACCGCGCAGACGCGCAATCTTTTCGCTGGTTAGTACATGTCTTGGACCATCTCCACGTCCACGAATGCGGGTTTCCAGTTTTTGACTGGACCCCTTGTTCTTGGAGGTCAACGGCGGTTACTGGAATGGACCCGGGAAGAACAAAGAGACCCGAGCAGAGCCAAGACACTGCACAATGGAATCAACGGTCCAGCACTTTATTGCATTCTCCCGGCAGCGCGGACTTATCGCCACTTGAGCCTTTGGAGTCGCGTGGCGTACCGATTTATTGTCTCAGCATCTGGTCAACCTTGACGACGAATGTTGGTCAATGGCCCAACCTCAGTCGAGGGAGTTCAGCATGGCTGGTCGCCTCTACTGGAAGACGGACTTGATTGGATAAAAAGCTCGTTATAATCCCATCATTATTTACCCAACCTTTCAAACCATCACCTCAATACTATCTCTTGCCACCCATCCTCATTTCTCCCTAAACTCGTCGTCAAGATGGCGTACGAATTGGCTACCGCCTATGCTGGAGAGTCTTTGATCTCGGGATTCAAATTTATCGACTATCCAGACCCATCAAATGGCTTTGTTTCGTAAGACGCCTTGGAAAAGAGACCCGGAATCTTCCTTAACTGACATTGTCAACAGCTACCAGAACCAACAAGATGCCCTCAACCAGAGTCTATACTCTGTTGACCCCATCACCAACGTAGTCCGACTCGGCGTGGATTCCACCAACAAATATGCCCTGAACGAGGGACGACCTAGTCTTCGATTGGAGAGCAAGGAATCATTCAACCGCGGTTTATTCATTGCCGACTTCCTTCACATGCCACCTTCACAATGTGGAGTCTGGCCAGCTTGTAAGTTGCCATTCGCTATTCTCCAGATCCAGGACTAACAGCTTCAGTTTGGGTCTTTGGTCAAGACTGGCCCGAGGGCGGCGAGCTGGACATCATCGAGGGTGCCAACCTTGCCTACACCAACATCATCTCCGCACACACTGCCGACGGCTGCAGACTGACCCAATCCGACGATGATCTCTTCACTGGTGAATGCCGCAACCTTGACTGTGCCATCGGTGACGCGAACACTGGGTGTGGCTATAACCCACCCGCCAGCGACACATCGTCCTATGGCGATGGCTTCAACGCCGTAGATGGTGGCGTCTATGCGATGCAGTGGAACCTGGACTTCCTCCGCGTGTGGCACTTCCCTCGCGGCTCTATTCCCGCGGACATCCCTGCTAAGCAGCCCGATCCTACAGGATGGGGTCTACCGCAGGCCATCTTTGGTGGTTCCAACTGCGATGTCCAGTCTTTCTTCAACGACATGAACATTGTCATCAATATTGTGAGTGCTAGCGAAGCAACATGAACTACTGAACGGAGAGCTGATACATATTTAGAACTTCTGTGGCGACTATGGTGATGCGACCTGGAAGAATTACGAGACTTGCACCAAGTTGGCTGACTCGTGCGATGCGTACGTGGCCAACAACCCCGAGGCCTTCAAGAACGCGTACTGGGACATAAACTATATCGAAGTATATGAGTACCCCAACGACGGCACCGTCGGGCTTGAGCCTCTACCTATAGACACCGGCGGTATCGGCATAGATCCCGTCCCGACTGACGACGCTACCACCACCGACATCACCAGCATCATCATCACAACGCCCGCTCCCTCCAATGGCACCCAAGTCTTCACAACACCAGGCATGACAACTGACCCCACGACCACGACTACCATGACCTCAGAGTCGACCATGTTCGTCACGGTGCCCGGTACTAATGGCTCCACGAGCCCTGTCGTTGTGCCCGTCGAGACTGGTGCACCTGCCGCCAACAACCCGAACAAGATTGGCGACTACTCGTACCTGGGCTGCTTCGGCTCAAGTTCCAGCTTCCCTACTTTTGATCTTACCGAAGAGAGCGAGAACATGACGCTGGAGAAGTGCATCGACGTGTGCAATGGTGCCACTTACGCTGGTACCTTTGAAGGGTATGAATGCTCATTCAATTGTCAGCCTTAGATCAGTACTAACCGATTAAAACAGAAAGTGCTACTGCGCGGACGGCCTTGATGCTGATACTCGTGCTGTGCCTGACGAGAGTGACTGTGATCACGTCTGTCCAGGTGACGAAGATGAGTTTTGTGGCGGACTTGTCGAAGGTTTCCGAAGCAATAGCACGATACGCCGCAGGTTCCAACGCCGCGACGCTCCCAATTACTACCTCCTGACCGTGTACGGCGATGTCGGAGCCAACGAGCCCGACGTCCCGCCCGCAATGCGGCCCCCAGTCACCTCCGGCTCCGAACCGGTCACGGGACCCACTTCCGGACCGACGAATGGGGCTTCCTCCGTCTCCGAGCCACTGACAGGCGCCTCAGCTTCATCGCTCGCGGAATCCCCAGGTTTGAACAGCGTCGGAGAGTTGACGACAACCGTTACTTACACGATCCCGTGCCCGACGAACCTGCACTCGCTCATGGCGAAGGAGTTCGTCACCGTGGTCGAGGACTGCGGATGCGACGAGCAGCCCGAAATCGCGATGGAGACGAAGGTAGTTGCGTGTGACAGATGTGGTCCGGCTGGCGAGAATAACATTGCCGTGACGATGCCCGTGGCTGTGGCGTCGACGACGGCGAAGCACGCTGATGACGAAGGTTCTGGGTCACAGGAGAATGTTCACGATTCAGACCAAGAGACGGGACAGGGCTCACAACAGGGGTCAAGTCAGAGTTCAGAACAGGGTTCGGAGCAGAACTCTGAACAACAATCCAGCCAGGAGTCGGGTCAGAAATCGGGACAGCAATCCAGCCAGCACTCAGGACAGAAGCCGGGACAGGTTTCCAACGTAACCTCCCCCAAGGCAACACCAGCGGCGACATTGCCCGCGACATCGCCTGCGACAGGAACCCCAAGCCCCGAGCTGCAAGTACTAGTATCGGGCAGCGGATGGAAGCAGGCCAAGATTAGCATTGCCCTGACGACGGTGTTGGCCGTGATATTTGCGACGCTGCTGTGATGAAAAGGGAGGAGTCTTCGTGTTTTGCTTTTATATGTGGGAGGCAATGTGGTGTTAATGAACTTTGAAGGATTTGAAGAAATGCATCTGATTGGGAATTGGATATACCAGCTTTAGCGATGGTTTTGGTTAACGATAGAAGACGATAGAGGCGGTATGGGTATAGCGAACGAGGATGGGCGTTAGGGGTAGTCAGAACTAGATATGCCAACGTTTTAGGTTGAACTTCACTCTTATTTCTATGGGACTGCATGAACATAAACTTTGCAAGCTCAAAGCTCTACTAGTATGTTCGCCTACCTGCTGAATTCTCGTCGCAGCATACTCCGTCCTGATCCGTATTTTTGGCACACCCATCTCGTGGCCATCAACATGACTTAGTGTACATATCATCAATGAATTCATTCGTAACCCCATGACCCAGACTGCTCTTCTGGAGTAACATCCTCACATAATCACTGCTGACAACTGCTCTGGTGATGCATTTCCTGCTTTGAAGGTGCAGTATCGCAGCTGACATCTGAGTTTGGTATATTGTAGAAGGACTTGTCTTGTTTGTTAGGCCGCTGCTAGTGCGGCGACCCTACACACTGAGCCCGAAATCGTTCTCGAGGGAGGAAGCCGGCCCCCGCCGGCTTAGATGAAGCTGGCCCGCTGCTTGGCGCGACAACAGCCCCACCCCGCCTTCGGCGTCAGCTACCAGCTCTCTCTATAGTGCCCTTCGTTCATGAGGATTTCAAGAAGGAAGTAATCAAAGAATAAGAGGAATAGTAACTCGTGCTCTCTAACTGAATTTTGGATTATTTAAGTAAAGATACTATATAATAAAGGATAATCTTATAAAGGTAAAAACAAGAGACCAGGGATAATCTGGTAAATATAAAGATAAGAGACTAGGGACAATCTGGCAAAAGCAAGGATAAGAGACTAGGGATGATCTGGCAAAAGCAAGGACAAGAGACCAGGGATGATCTGGCAAAAGCGAGGATAAGAGACTAGGGATGATCTAGCAAAAGCAAGACCAGGGATGATCTGGTAAAAGCGAGGATAAGAGACTAGGGATGATCTGGCAAAAGTGAGACTAGGGATAATCTAGTAAAAGCGAGGATAAGAGACCAGGGATGATCTAGTAAAAGCAAGGACAAGAGACCAGGGATGATCTGGCAAAAGCGAGGATAAGAGACTAGGGATGATCTAGCAAAAGCAAGACCAGGGATGATCTGGTAAAAGCGAGGATAAGAGACTAGGGATAATCTAGTAAAAGTGAGGATAAGAGACTAGGGATGATCTGGTAAAAGCGAGGATAAGAGACTAGGGATGATCTGGTAAAAGCGAGACCAGGGATAATCTAGTAAAAGCAAGGATAAGAGACCAGGGATAATCTAGCAAAAGCGAGGACAAGAGACCAGGGATGATCTAGTAAAAGTAAGACTAGGGATAATCTAGCAAAAGTAAGACCAGGGATAATCTGGCAAAAGTGAAAACAAGAGACTAGGGATAATCTAGCAAAAGTGAGACCAGGGATAATCTAGCAAAAGTAAGACCAGGGATAATCTGGCAAAAGTGAAAACAAGAGACCAGGGATGATCTGGCAAAAGTGAGACCAGGGATGATCTAGCAAAAGTAAGACCAGGGATAATCTAGCAAAAGTGAAAACAAGAGACCAGGGATGATCTAGCAAAAGTGAAAACAGGATACTAGGGATGATCTGGCAAAAGTGAAAACAAGAGACCAGGGATAATCTAGCAAAAGTGAAAACAGGATACTAGGGATGATCTGGCAAAAGTGAAAACAGGATACTAGGGATGATCTGGCAAAAGTGAAAACAAGAGACCAGGGATGATCTGGCAAAAGTGAAAACAGGAGACCAGGGATAATCTGGCAAAAGTGAAAACAAGAGACCAGGGATGATCTGGCAAAAGTGAAAACAAGAGACCAGGGATGATCTGGTAAAAGTGAAAATAGGAGACTAGGAATAGTCCTACAAAAGATCTAGTGAACTACAGTAGAGTTAAGCTTAATGTAGACCGGTGTGATCATTTCACCGTGTGCTACCGGCGCGTACATTGACCCCTTCTCTGGGCCATTTATCATCATGCCGCCTCTGTCTCTAACGCAGCTTCACATTAAGAGTCGCATTCTTAGTTGAAGAGCATGCCGCGCAACATATACCGGATATGGGCAATCGCCCTGGCCCGCTGCGTCTCCACGGGTTCCTCCTCGCCCTGTACCCCGGGTGGCACAGCAACCACCTCCTTCCAGCAGTGATGATCCTCGCTCGCGGGTTCTTGTCTATCCTGGACAACCTATACTTTCGCCATGAACTGCACGTGGTGCTTGATGAGCATCTTGGGCCTGAAGTCCACATACCCGCCAGAGGAGGCCTCAATTTGCAGGCGCAGGCTAGTCTTACGTAGGACCGGTACGACAGTGAGCTAAACTCGCCCGGTCCTGTACAGCAAAGTACCAGAAGCCCGCCCACTGGCCGCCAATCGAGTTTCAGCTCTGAGTGTAGCCGAGGAGCTTGATATTGGGAGTCATATGTCTCAACATGTCTGATGACGAGGAGAGACCAATGGAATGGCCCAAAGTAGGCTGACAATGGTGTTGATGTTGTCGGTAGAAGGGATGATCACGGATGCGCCGGATAGATGCACAGTCGAACTTCCAGCGAATCCCGGTGTTGGTCATGATGCTGTGGGCGAAACAGTGGACGGCGCCCCTGAGGTCTGCTAGATCGACTGGGTTGTATAGTATGTGATAGTCGGTTGGAGAAAAGTGAAGGTGTCTGTCGAAGAGGGATAGGCACAAATCTACCTGCCGCGAAAAGGGGATCGCGCGGAACTCGCGATTTCACCCCTGGTTGTCCATCTGCCACGACACGATGTGCGGGCCCTCGTCTGTAGACCGAAGATCCACCAACCGCTCGGCATATTTGCGAGGCATAGAGTTGCTCATCCAGCCGTGATAGGAGCTTGTGCTTAAGGGTTGCCTCAGCCTCGACGTCGTCGAACTTCAAATCGGTAGGTGGTCTGACTGGCTGGCCAGCTGCACCAAGCGGCGCGTCGGAAACGTTCATGACCTTCCGACACGGTATGGGCGGACGATCCATCGAGAAGGAACTGTAGTATCGGAGCATTGGGGTGATTGATAGGAGGTGCATGCTCCACGACATCAGTGTGTTCCGGCGGGATCTACCATGACGGTCGTTCTGGGCGGGGAGTCGAATGTACTTAATCGGAGTCGGAATGAGTACATGGGAGTGACCAACGCCTCCTTGGTACGGCTTGTGAGGCGCAACGACTGCATCTCCGCAGTTTCAGACAGAGTGCGTCGCTTAAACCCCCTCGCGTCACGGGACAACACAGAGAGGACGACTCTTCTCACCCAACGTCTGTAACCTCCACATATGGGCGAGAACACTAGGCTCATGACCGTAGGCAAAGGGGTGTTGAACCACAGTGGAGGGCGAGGACCGGTTGTTTTGGTCTCGAGGCACCTGGGCCACGGTGTTAAGAGGGACATATAAATGGAAAAGGTGAAATGCATAGAAATGTATTGTCTCCCTCCGTCGCCAGCCTACAAACGGGCAATAAGCCCCAGGCTGCTCAATGGTCAATGCCATACGGCTTCGCTCTCCTCCCCGTCTCACTTTGCATGCAACACATTCCTGTTTTTGAACAGCTTGTTGTGAGCCACCTTGGCGTGGTGGGATTTAGCTGAGAGTTGACACGTTGTCCAGGCTCACCAAATATCATACTCGTCCTCCTCACTCTGCTTGTTAGAATCGAGCTCATCCTTGTCCTTGTTCCCATCCCTGCCCTCATCCGTGTACTCATCCTCGTCCTCCGAATCGCTCTCATCCTCATAGCTGGACTTGCCAGACGAAGGGTCATCATCATCGATGAAGCTATCATTCATCTCCTGCTGTTCTCGTGGATCGTCTTCCGACGACGAATCCTCATCCTTGGACATATCTTCCTTTTCGAATGATTCAGCTTCATCGTCACCATCGTCACCATCGTCATCACCGTCTTCGTCGTCGCTATCGTCGTTATCTGTGTCTTCATCGTTGTCTTCGTCGGAGCTTGGTAATTTATATAATGGTGGGTTCCGTGTGTCTGGGCGCTTCTAATAGCATATTAGTATTGTATCTCTTCATTTTATTTGGAACGCTTACACTTTGTCTGGCAGGTATGTTTTCTGCTTCATCTCTTTCTCGCAACATTGCTTCTGCAGCAGCTATGTATCTGAGGCGCCGTCGTCTGACAACCTCTTCCGCATTTGCGTAGAGCCATTCCCGGGATGGTATCCCTAGCTTTTTGAAATAGTCAGGAACTGGCGGGGGCATCTTGATCTTGTGCGATGCAGGGTTTTGGCTGGGGGTCAGAGTTGACTATGGCAAAGTTAGCTCACCACCGCTTAGGACAGCGTCCTCCCCCGGAGCCTTACCTTTGACGGATCATCCGCGGTCAAGTGGAGGCTGTTGCAGTATTTGTGGCCGAAAGTGGTGATAGAGATGAGTTCGTTGAAGACTGATAAGCGTAGATGAAAGTATGCAATGAGCCCAGAAACTGGGCAATGAAGAAGATAATGGAAAGAGAAGACGAGGAAGTTACAAAAGAAAAAGAGAATGGGTTTTAGGGAGTAGTATTGCTGTGAACCACGAACTGACCTTAGGTAAGAGCACGATGGCCTCTGGGTTAAGAGGTGTTATTGCTGTGAATCACGAACTGACCTTTGGTAGAAAAACGGACGGACAGCCTTCTCCAAACCTGACTCTTACACTTCCACTAACGCATTACGCTACCTCATCGAGTGATTTTCCGATATTGATTTCTTCCCTTGGTGCAATCTTTCCATCCTTAAAGCTCGACTTCTTCGCCTCTCGCGCATCATCCGCGGTCTTTCTCTGCGTTGGGTTTTCAGTGAATTCTTGATCATTTTATCTTCTGCGCATCGTCTGCGATCTTCCGCACTCGCCATTATTTCAAACACTGTTTTCGTCCACATTGAGTCTCTCACCTCTCGCCCTCTCCCATCACGCTCTCATTCGCTGGCAAGTCCGCCCCAACGTCTTCAACCTTACAAAGTCTCTGTGCTCTCTCTGTGCCACTCAGGCTCTCTGTGGACGACCCGCCAACAGCGAGAAGCACAGCGACCTCTGGAGTAGTAACTGGGCTGACTTGGATCCTCGAACAGTGCCACCATCACGTCTCGCCATGCCTAACATGCACCATGACACAGACACGCTGTGGTATCGTGCGAGCCAGGCGCTTCAACGCGTTGTAGTGGACTTCGAAAGGCGGCCCAAAAATACTACGACGGTACTTGATAATGACCCGACCCGCTGGATCGACCGCTGGTACCATCCGGGCTTGACCATGTTGGATCCGAACGAGATCCCAGAACTCCTACACACGAATCAACACAAGCGAGCCCGTAACCAAAAGGAAACCGCGATCAAGGACGATCCGGAGACGAGCTGTTCTGACAGCAAGCGCCGTCGAGCGTACCACTCTGACCAGAACGCTGACTTTTCTGCAATGGCTGTCAGTTCTCAAACGACAGACCAGGGAGAGCTGGATCTCGAACAGCTGAAGACATGCATCAAGTTCAATGATGAGCTCGTCAACTTAGCTAGCTTTCTTGCGGGCTCAACTTTCGGGGCTCATATGGTGAGTCTTTCAGCGCTTCTTGTTTTTGTAAGCTCTGTGATATCTTCTGCTAACCCCTTCACAGGATTCATTGCGTGATATCAAGGCGACACCAGTATTTGGGCTCCGGTCCGAATTGATGCCTTATCAGGCGGTCGGCAAAGATAAACTTTGCCTCTTAGCTCAATCTGGGTTCAAGGGGGGGTTCCTTTGCGACGCAGTTGGTCTAGGAAAGTCCCTGACTGCGATACTTGCCGCCATTGAAGTGCGAAAGAAACTGCCACGACCCGGATTCAATCTCATCGTGTGCCGTCCTGCCTGTGTCCTTCAGTGGTGCGACGAGATGCGCAAACATTTTGAGAAGGCAAGCTTGGGCCTTAAGTGATTAAATCCGAGTCAAACTGGCTAACACGGTGGAAAATAGGATACTCGTCCGACATTTATTATCCTGGATAGCGTGGACATCCCAGTCGCCGAACTTCTCAAGTATGATTTTGTCATCTGCACAAAGCATTTTCTCCGGAAGAGATTCCAAGACATGCAGGACTTCACAGACTTTTCTTCTACTGCAAACTCGTTCTCGGTAAAAGAGTCGAGCAAGTATCACAAAAAGGCGACTAAGTTTCATCGGGCGCCACTACAATCTCAACTATACGCCAAACTCGGGAATGAAATTGCTGTGCTGATTATTGATGAATCCCACGACTACAAGAATGAGAACTCGTTTCTCAACGCCGCGGTTCGCTCTTTGAAGTACCACCATGCATTTCTCCTGACTGGAACGCCGCTGTACAACACCTGGCACGATTTAGCAGGCCAAGCAGCGTTGCTGCCGGGAGGTGGCCCGTTCATTAACCTAGACCACTGTGTTCGCCTATTTTCATGCGAGGTCAACAATCGCGAGACGGATCATCCGCGCGGTGTGAAGCTGGAGAGGCTGAAGGCTCTTGTGATGGGTATGATGATAGCCCGTCCGAAAAATCTCCTACAGCTCCCTGGCATCGAGCGCAACAAAGTACTGGTCGATTTCACTGGGAATTGGAAAAGTGTCTTCATGATTGCGCGTTATGTCGACAAGGCCAAGTCATTCCTCGGCAGCAGTAAAGGCGCAGGGGGGACGGGACGAGCCGGTACAGCCAAGAAGAGCGGTTTTGCGATGTTTGTGAAGGCCCAGCAGTTGGCGGCGAATCCGCTGCTGCTGACATCGAATGAATGTGACGATCAATGGGATCGAACCAAGCCAAAAGTTGACAAGATCCTAGATCTTGCGAACAGCCATTTCACATCTTTCCTGAAGAAACGCGGCCTTGGGCTAGATCTTGGGATGGATGATCTCACTGCCATGCAGTTTGAAGACTTCCAGATGTACTATCGTGAGAATCGCAGAAGATCATCCCAGGCGCAACCCCATGGGGCTACGGAGCTAGTTGCTTCAGGCGAGACCTCTGGCGCTGACGAAGACGGAGCTGGCGACGCCGTTAATGAAACTTCCCAGGGGGAACTCAACGATGAATTCGACGATCAAGATTTCTTGTTGGGCGCTGAAACTGCGTACAGAGAAGAAGGCTTTGTCTATGCGGAAGACGAAGAGGATGACACATACGTTCCGGGCCAAGTGGAACGCAGGCCAAGTGTGGTCTCTGGTCAACAGGGGGAATCCTCCGACTCTGATAGTTTTGCCGGCCGTCGTCATCGTCGAAAAGGACGAGCAGACCCCAAGTTCACAGAGAGATGGCTCTCCAAACTATCCAATGCCACGTACAGTGAGATATTCTCACCACGTGTACGAGCGATCATCGATCAAATTGGGCACATCTGCACCGTCTACCCGGATGAGAAGATCATAGTTGTCTCGACGTTTGTCATGTTTTTAGACATATTGAAGGAAGCTATCCGTCGTGAGGCACAAACTAACGCCTTGTTCACGTTTGACGTCTGCGAATACAACGGTAGCATCAAGTCTTCTGAGGCACGATCCAGTTGCATCAGAACTTTCAACGCCCCCTCAAATTGTCTCAGAGTACTCTTAATGAGCGCTACTGCAGGAGGAACTGGCCTCAACATCATTGGGGCATCACATATCATCATTTCAGAACCATTCTGGACACCAGGAGAAAGGGTCCAAGTGGAGGGTCGTCCTTACCGTCTGGGGCAGAAGCGAGTTGTTCATTGCTGGGATATGGTTGGAGATCTCTCGTCCATTGACGTGACACTGAGGAGTTCAGCCAAGTGGAAAAGTGCGTTCAACGCAACGATGAATGATCATCTCGTGCGGAATGATGTCGACCACCTGATAGGGATGGGCGTTACGCGGGCGTCGGATGTGGCCGGATCATCATTGTGAGCCTGGCTGACTTGCGGCGGGCCTAGGAATGAAATGAACGGGTTTAGGTGCTCTTGCTCGGTAGAATGGTCTTTGCTGGATCTTTGGACTTTATTTCGCATCACCACATTCGATTTCTTTATTTGGGTGGCATGCAGCAACAGTAGACCCAGAGTAGGATAATCGATGAGACGTCAATTGACGTGGATAGCTAGAATAAGGCTCAAAATATCACACACAATCCTTTTCCATCATTAAACCGAGACTTGACCGTCATGGTAGCGCACTGAGCAAAATCCCAAAATAGCACCGGAGATTAGACTGCAACCATTGCAGAAGCACTTGATTCCTGTATCGTGAGACGCCACTGGAATCTCCCCCCACCGGAACCAACGATACCATACCAAAGAGATGCTAGCTAGTTGATAAAGACGATCGTCTTCCACCGCATCATCGACTGTTCTGTCTCATTCGGCCATGACGGGATCATTCCTCAGCCCCCATGTTGTACTCGTACTGGTGAGACAAAACAGGGATCGCGCTGAATTTTGTCCGTGTAGGACCATGCGATCGAATCCATCTGTGAAGGGGCTCCGTTCTCAGTCAGTGGTGGGACCAGTCATGGCGCACGTCTTGTAATGCGTCGCCATGGCGCTTGGGGACAAGTACACCCTAGTGCAGCCAAACTTGGCGTTTGTGCATGCGACCTGGAATTTCGATGCGACCGCTCGAGACGTTGTACCGGATATAGATTGTCCTGTTCCAGAGATCTGGTAAGAACTATTCTTCCCTGTCTTGACAGCATTGATCCGCGAGAAGAATTCGATGAAGGCAGGGCCTTGAGCTGTAAGAATGGCAGCATGGCTAGGCGCTATGTCGCTCATCGTCGCCTCATCAGATGGCACTGATGTGCTCTCAGGTGCAGAGGAAAGGCCCGAGCCAGTGTCCTCCCATTCTGTCAGTTCCAGGTCAATAGACGTGTCAGAGTCCCAATAGCCGATGTCATCGCTCTCTGGTCCCTCCCCTGGCTGAGGGACGATCCCCGGGGAATGGCTGACTTCACCCAGGCCTCCCGCTGTCAATTCCGGGTCGATGGGCATGCCAGAGTCCCAATAGCCGATATCATCGCTCTCTGGTCCCTCTCCTTCCTGGGGGACGATCCCCCGGGGATGGCTGACTGCAGTCAGACTTTCCGCTTTCCGCTTGAGGGGGTTCGTTTCGCTGGTGGCCTCATTCCGTTTAGCCGTTGTCTCCTTGACCCAAGCTGCACGGTGATCGCGTCGGTTCCAGGTTGCGGCCTTCATCCTTGCTGATGGATTCTTGGGATCCAGCTTAAATTTCGCACAAAGTTCATCGATCTCATTCGCAGTGTGCTTCGGTGGACGATAAGGAGCGTCAGCAAACTCAATCAGGTGTTGCATCCCAGTCAGAGGACGAGCCTTGAGACGCAACTCCCACCAATCCGTTGCATCCCCACCAATGTATGAGTCAGTGACTCCCACGTCGAAGGAGTCTTTGCCGTGGTTCAGGGCCGCTCTCACTCTTTCCTTGTTTGGTGTTGGGCCTTGAACATCAAGATAGCTGATCTCCCGCGCGGCACCTCTGCGGATGTCGTGAGTGAGAGGGCGCACAATCATTCCAGTAACCCGAGCGCCGTGGTCTATTGCTGCTTTGCCGAAGTTTGGACCAGCTGGCTTCGCGAAATCGAGTGTCAAGGACTTTCCTTTGATCAGGGCACAGAAAACAGGGAAATCTGGTTCGCTCCAGACGATTGCTCGAGATGGTCTTGCTCGGACGGCTGCCATCAAATCCGTATAGTTTGACTCTGGAACGGCGCCAACTCGAAGTGCCCAGATGATGAGCAGCTTAATCGGACAGGAGAGATTCAAGTTCGGGTCCTGGACCTCGCCAAGCTCTATGACTTGGTTCTTGCTCGGCTTTGCCCTGCAAGAGATCATCCTTGTTAGTCAGTCCCTCTACATTAGCAATGAGTTTGAACCTACTTGAACCCCTTGATATATCTCAGTGTAATGACTGCCCATAGTCTTTCCTTCCCATCGTTCATCGTTCTCAGGCGAATCTTGACATCCTTGAACGAAAGGCATTCGTCGCTTGTGTAATGCCCGCTTCGGGTGATGTCTCCCATCCTCGCAGCCAACGCAGTCTGGAAGCAGAGGTACATCACACGAGAGATGGTATTATCCCACGACAACACGCCATTGTCAAGAGCGTCTTGCATCATCGCCATGCACATGGTACGAACGACGTCGCTAGTGATCCACAGAGGATCTTCTCGGTACGGTTCTCTGGTGAGATGCTTTTGTTCTACCATGTATTTCATCGCGTTACCTACACGGATCATCCGTCTAGTCAGCTTTCTGGTTGGCATGCGAGCTTATTGTTACATCAAGGGGCGTGATTTGGTGAAAGCAAAGAGGACATGGGGGAGAGAGCAACTTACGCATCCGTGTTTCTTCATACTTCCCCAGGTTGAAGCTTGGGTATCGAATCCGCAGGGACGCGACGATCGACCGCAGCCCATACTGCATAGTCCCCTCAGCAATAGCCCCGTTTGTCACGGCTCTATTCATTCCCTTGAGCCGCTTGGGCATGATGAGAATGAATCTCTCGAGGTCTTGGCCGGTAGGGCAATCTTTGATGCTGTGATCTCACGTTAGCAAGTGCTACAAGTAAAGAGGTGGCTCGTCAAGCTTACTCTTGAGCGAGAGTCACTGTCCGAAAGGTATCAAACCGGTCTTCCCATATCTTTTGCGCTGCTTGCGTTCCTGGGGCGTTACCTCTTCGAGTGCCAGATAGATCGTTCAACAGCCTCAGGGAAGTCTCGCGATCCTCTGCGGCGTTGTCTCGCAGAGAATTCAGAGCAACGAGTGCCCTCTTTTTCCACGGGTGTGGGTCAGATTCTCCTCCGGTTTCCATGGCAGAGTCGCGGTTCATCGTCAAGACGATGAGGGAATTGAATTGGTAGACTCAAGGGATTGGGTTGGTAGACTCAGGGGACCGGGGACAAAGGGACGGGAGTGACTGATGGGATACTGATGGGATGGCGGATCAAGAAGAATCATCACGAGAAGGGGGGGCATAAGTAGGGAGGGTGGGGGCTTTGCCCCGGCTGCCTGCCTGGGGAAGTTGTTGGGGTGTTTGAGTTGGGGTGAGGCATTCGTGGCGGGGAGGGAAAGCGCGGCGAAGAGGGAGGGAAGGAAGGTGCCGTACCGAATCGAGGCATCAGAACCTTCCCTCTCCGCCATGGAGGATTATCCCCGCCGTGGCCTCACCCGTCCAAGGATGGGAAAGGAAAGAAAGATTCCAAGTTGAGAGGAGAAAGAGCGTGAGTTGTTGGGCTGGGAATGGAGGGTGCTCTAAAGTAGTAGGTAGATAGGTCTTAGGTAGTAGGTACCCTACGCGAGTCCAACTGACTGGCAGTGATTAACGCCTCGTTCTATAACAATAATCAACACTTCTAAATTCGAGACTAAATAATTAATACGCCGTGGCAATAGCAAAACTTTTGAATTCACAATTTCCTAAGAACCATCAACCGCACCCAATCCAGCTAACTAGAAGGATCCATTCCACTCAATGCTATCTATTCTTCATCCACCCTCGACACATCGCCATCCTTGCTCTCTTCTTCACCCACATCCTAGTCCACTTCCTCGCCTTCGTCGTCATCCTTATCCTTACCCTTTTCCTCATCCGCACCCGAGTCCTCGTCCCGATTGAAGAATCCAACCAAAGCATCGGTAACCGCCTCGACCTCAGCCTGTTCAATCGTGAGTGTTGTTACGAACTGCGACATGGGCGCCTCCAGGCATACCCAGATGCTGTGGGCAAGGTCCAATAGATTTCTCTTGCTCATGTTGAAATCAGTAACGCTCGCAGCTTGGTTGAACCAAGCCTCCAGGTTGTCCTCTTTGTCGACTGGGACTGCAGTCTCATATCGGCCACTGAAGCGACGTCTGTTCACTTCAATCCATCCGTTTAACCCATTTACCTGGGATCTTCGGATCCGAGCCATTGTTCGGAGGAATTGGACGACATTTCGCAGTTTTTTTTCATGACGTGAGGGAGGGCCTAGAAGGCGGGCCGGGACGGGAGGGGGCGGCGCCGGGAGCTTGACCTGTCCAACCATCACCATGGTATAGCGATATGCCTGCTCGATCGCATCGTTTCTTGGAACCCCCTCACTGCGTTTTATGGCAAAACAGGTAACGAAGGCCCGAAACAGACTCGTGGATCCAAACTCCATCAAGGACGCCAGCACGAAGACCCTGTGCCACTTCCAAGATGACACCCGCGTTGAGTACAGGTGCGATGTCATCGGGGGGTGGTCCCCAAAGTTCCTGTTCAAATATCAGTGCTACTGGTCCGACGCGGATCGCCCACAGATGCCTTACCTTGCAGACGCTGAGAGCCTCCGTTGCATCATCTGCCGTAAAGGACTCGGTTCCCCTGATCATGTTCTCCATCACTCGATGAGGTTCTTGGTCCTCCATCCATCGCTTCCCAACGTCAGTCTTCGTGACAAAATCTATGATCCGTATCACCTGATTTAGATATTGCGTATCAGAAGTGATACGATAGAGAGCGAGACTCTTCATGATGGACTGCCGAGTGCCCTCCACTGTGTCGATATCGTAGCCCCATTGTTGCCCTGGCATCTTGAGCTTCTGGGTGCTGGAGGTGTGTGCATCCAGGAAGTCGTCTTCGTGCTCTTCGATGTACTTTTTGCAGAAAACACTCAAGTTGTTTCGCCAATTTGTTTGCCGTTGTTTGGCAGATGCGTCGTGTTTCCCCCCAGTCCATTCCCGATAGTACACAAGTCTGGCACTTAAGTTCGTCGGGAGTTGGAAGATCCGGCAAAGGTTGTCCTTGTCATAGAGAACATGGAGGTTCGACTTTTGGTCAGATAGTCGACGGACGACAGTCAGTGACCGGGGGAAAACTGGCATAGTATCATGTATTTTGGGGTCAAACTCCTGCAGTGTTGCTGGCTTGCCCAAGATTGGGACGATCTTCAACGCCCTCTCCGGTAGAAACTCGCCAACTACCACAGCCAACTCGCCCATGTAGACATCTGTAATGGTGGACTCTTGGGTGCTCCATTCCTTGCCGGCCCGTGTCATGTCCTTAGGGACCGCTTCACCTGGGTCCAGGGTGGGCTTTGGTTCACCGCTGGTGTCTTTCCGGAACCGGATCACCTTCTTCTGCTCGCGGTTGGTAATTTCTGTTGAGTATGCCCACAGGCTGCTGTTGAAGGCATAATCTTCTTTCTGAGCCTCCATGATTGGTGATCAGCAGGAAATGAGATCTTATACTCAACGGAGGGTAATCGTGTAATGAAGAGGATGGACAAGAGTGGATTTCGGTGTTGTCGGCATAGGCTTGGCCGTGAATGCGATGTTGTCAGGGCAGGGGAGACGACGCTCCTCTTTTGGTTGGCTCGGTTCAAAATTCAAACGTCGAAGGAGGATGAAGCGAGAATGACTAGGGCGCTGCGGAACGGTCGTCGAAGAGATCGAAGAAAATGAAGGGATCAAAAGGAAAGCGTATTAACTCTTTTGGCTTTATTGAGGGGGGGAGAACGAGAAGAAGAAATTTTTAAATGAGCAAGATCAGCCAGATGACGAAAGAGGACGAGAGTGGCTGATCCGTGAAGCAGCCGATCCGTGAAGTGGCTGATCCGTGAAGCGGCCGATCCGTAAGGCGGCTGATCCGTGAGGCGGCTGATCCGTGAAGCGGCTGATCCGTGAGGCGGCTGATCCGTGAGGCGGCTGATCCGCGAAGCGGCTTCCGGGAAATGGTCTGGCGACACTAAATTAGTTAGAAACATCTCATAACAGCGGAGGGGTTGGGATCTTGCATGGTATGTTGTGGCTTGTCGTGCTCATGGAGTTGTGAAGGAAGGTTGTAGAGAAGGAAGAGGAAGAAAGAGAGAGCGGGAGGTCAACTTTATAGGAGAAATGGAGTTGAGCTGCCTCGCTAATGCTGCTGCACCTGAACACTATGTTGTACCAGTGTTATTACACTTGAATTCAGTGCTGCCACACTTGGTTTTGGTTGATTAAGCCCATGTTTTCTGTGTTCACACACATATTTTCTGTGTTCATACACAAGTCAGTCCCCTCTGTTTGTCTGCATTGATTCACTTTACCCAAAGTCCCCCCTCTACCCTCATCTCAACTGGAACTTTACTTTGCCTGAATCTAAACTTGAACTTGCATTCAACCTGCACCAAGCGATCATGGCGCAACTTTCGGCCATGCCACCAGAGTTGGCACTCCACATCGCGTCCTTCATTCCTGGCAAGGGACTAGATGCATTGACCAGGACCAGCAAGGCCAACCGGAGGACATACGGTTGTCGGCTGTTCTCTCGCGTTCGATTTGAGGGCTCTGAAGTAGAGCTTTCCAAGATACTGCTCAAGTTTTGCCGCGTATCGCTCTCCTTCATCGACATCCATGCCTCTGTTCGGTAAGTTTTGTCACTCTTCACTTGGACCACTGCCAACTCACGTATGGACAGGCACGCTACCATCATTGTCAGGCGATCCCGACCTTGTCCGCAAGCCGGATCCAGCTGGAGAGACTCGCTGGATTACCACAACGAAGACATCAACGCGCGTGAGAGCCTGCCGATTCGGATTGCGTCCGTCATAGCGGTTATGTCTGGGGTCAGATCCCTTGTCCTCGACATCGAGAAAATGCGCATTGCATCATTGCTACATCTCCCAGTCGTACTTGAACCACAGATCCGAAAATGGGGCGTTGATCGACTCAGAATCGCGAGTTCAGGTTCTTTTTTTTCGGTCTTTGTCCTCAAGGCTTGCAAACACCGTCCACTTCGAGCGTTGCACATCCAACGTGGCTTCGCGCGGGACGTGTGCGACTTGGCAAAATACCACGTGGGACTCAAAAGACTCCAGATAAGTGCCAGTGATATATCTCAATACTTTCGACCTTTCCCATCGATGAAGAGCAGTACACTGGACATGATTTCTAAGTTCAAGCACTTAGAGTGGCTGGTCATCAACGAGGATACAAGATCTCAACATTTGAGCGGCGTCGATGCTGGCAGATCCTTTGTAAGTATTTATTTTAGTCTCTTCTATATCTCATGCGTCAGCATGGGTGGTATTGACGATCCTCAAGGTAGCCTGCTAACTGATTTACGTACAGGAAACTCTCGTTCGACGATTCATATTGAGTGTCCAGAAGTTCCCAGACCTCAAATACTTTGCCTTTACAGTCTGGAGGGATGGAATCGGTAAAGACTTGCTTAATGATGGTGACCTTGACGGCCCCGAGCCCACCCCAGCTTCGATCACGAAATGGGTGGCCGCTCTAGCTGTTCGCATGGGCGAGGCTCTACCAGAACTTGAACAACTTTGCATCCTCCTTGCCTACCCAGAGGTCGTCAGATGCACCAGAACCCAACGAGGGGCACCTATGCGCGTCAAATGGGAGAGGTGGGACCAAACAAATCCTCCTAGAGGATTTCCCTTTGAACTATCGGAATAGCTTGTCATGAACACCATGACAATGTTGCTGGCTACTGGGGTGTTGGAGCTAATGGGAGATTAATGCGATCACTTTACCCGTTCTGCAGATGGTTTGGGATGGGTTCAAATGGGGTTTTGCTATTTCATCCACGGGATGGGAGTGAGTCTTACCAACCTTTAATTAAGTATGATCGTAACCAACAAAGAGCATGACGCTAGCGACACTTGTGCAGGCTAATGCCCTGATCGGCTCAATGTTGCACATCGAGAAAAATACCATCGAGGACAGGGATTAGACGCTAAAAAGACATTCCTTTCCCTCCTAGGCTAGTAAATTGGCCGTATGACCAGGTAGACCTTATCTAGTAGCATGTCCAAAAGTTATATATAGTTACCTAATGTACCTTTTGCTGCTAGTTCGAATATGGACTAGTTACTAAGGAATTTCCCTCTTTTTCGTTGATTTTAGCCCTACTTAATAATATATATATAGAAATTATATATATATATTATTAAGAAATAAACAAATTTAATAAAATAGCCTTTCTAATAGGTTTTTAAGTATATAGTACTATAATAGCTCCTAGCTAGTATAATAAGTAATAAAAATAAAGCTAGTAATATAAATAACCTACTAGATAATATAAAAGATACTATAATCCTATATCTAGTCTAGGAATATACTTAGAATATAGCAGAGGAAAAGATAGTCCTAAGGCCCTAAAGTATTATTAACCTAGATAGACTAGTAGCTATACTTTATAAGGTATAGTCTTATCTTAAAGGTAATAATTAGTTATTTAAAAAGCTATTTTAGATACTAAAGACTATATTTAGAGTATTAGTATAGTAGTTAAGGGTATATATAGAGATAAAGGGTATATATTACTAAAGTATAGAGTAGAAAGTAATAATATTCCTCTATGTTATTAGTTAAGGCTACTTATAGTAGTTAGTAGTATACTTCTTTAGTATTACTTAGAGTATTATATTAGCTATTATAAAGGTTAACCTTAAAGCCTTCTACCTACTATATTTTACCTTTATTACCCTACTAAATAATAACTTTACTTACCTTAAGACTACCTCTTGCTCTAGCCTATAGGTATTTTATATATATATTAAGGTAGTAGATAGTACTTATATTAATACTTATATCCTAGAGTAGAGTTAGTAGAAGTAATATAATAGGAAGTTAATAATTACCTAGAATATACTCTATATAATATAGCTAGATAGAACCTTTTTATATATACTAGTAGGTATAAAAGGGTTAGTTAATAATATAACCCTAATATAGTATATTCTTTTAAAGAGCTTCTATATTATTAAGTACTAATTCTACCTTAGAGATATTAGCTTTAGTACCTAGGTAGGCCTATTAATACTCTATCTTAGTATAAGATACTACCTTAAGGAGTAGGATAAGAGAGTTAATAGCCTAGTAACTAAGGAAGAGCTATATAACCTATAGTACTTATAGCTTTAAATTATTATAAAGCTAGCCTTTAGTTAGCTAAAGAGGAAGTTTAGGATCCTAAGAGTATTAGTACTAGAGTATTATATTAAATACTAGATACTTATTATATATACTTATACTACTATCTAGAACTTCCTTAGGGCATAGGATATATTAGAAGAAAGCCTAGAGATTAGGGAAGTAGATAAGGTATACCTTTAGGTTATTAGAGAGTAGGTAAATATAAATATAGATACTTTAAGGGTAGTAGAGCTAAGGGAGTCTATTATAATATAGTAGTAGGAATAGTACTAGGACTATTAGGGTAACCTAGAGATTATATAGAGTTAGCTAAATAAGCTTAATAATACTCTAGAAGATAAGGAATATATAGAACCTAAGGAATAGTATATAATACTTATATTTAGTATAGTAATAGTATCTTAAAGTTAGAAGGAAAAAAGATTATTATATTAAAAATACTATACTTACTAAGATCCTAAGGTAGATAACTATTATAGTAAGCTATAGGGTAAAGTACCTAGAATTAGGGGATAGTACCTTATAGTTATAGTAGTTATACTCTATAGCTATAGTATATATACCCTATAACTAGTAACTTAGGTTAGAGTATATAGGGTAATATAAGAGGTTAAGTACTTAGTATAGAGTAGAATTACTTACTTTAGAGTAAGATATAAAATATAAATAAATATACTAAAAGTATATAAAATATACTAAAGTAATCTTTAGATATAAATAATTTATTTTCTAGTAGATATAGAATTTTTATATATTATCTTTACTATATAATCTTAATATAAAGTTACTATAATTATATAGCTATAGTATATAACTATAGTAATATACTAGTATACTAATATTATATACTAGCCCCCTAAAATACCCTATAACTTATAGTAAGCTATATACTATAAAAAATCCCTATAATAATTATACTACTAGCTACTTTACTATAGATTAAGGACTATAAGCAGTTTAAGCTACTACTAAAACACTTAAAGATTTTAATAACTTTTAGATATAAGATATATCTAAAATTAATACTATATATAATTTATTTATTAAGAATTATAATAGCTAAATTATATTATAGATTATACTATATATTAAAATATTAGAGCTATATTAAGTTAGTATAGATTACTTCCTTTATTATATTATAATAGCTATAGGGTATAACCCTATAGTACCTTATTATAAGGTTAAAAGAGCTACTAATTTATAACTATAACCCTATAGAATTCTACCCTCTTTATATTATATCTTTACTCTTAATTTCTAGGCTCTTTATACTAAATTAATATTTTTATAACTTTAGGGACCTATCTATATATTTTTATTACTAAAAGAGTTATCTACTTAGTTTATTTCCCCCTTTATACCCTTAGAATTACCTACTAACTCTTCTAGTCTCTCTATAACCTTCTAGAATATCCTCTCTTTAAACTTAAGCACTAAGCTATTATATTAGATTATAGAAATAGTATTTCCTTTAATCTAGTTAATAAACCTATTAATCTTATTCTTAGAGGTAGCTAGTATAAACTATACTTATATATTAGCTATAGTAAATATAAGATTAAATACCCTAGGAATCTAGCTATTCTACCTTAAGGTAATAAGAGTAGTTAAAATCCTATCTAAGCCTAGGTTTCCCTATAAGCTTACTGCCTAGTAAGGCTACTTAGAAGGAAGTAAGATAGAGCTCCCTAGGGAAGCTAATAAAGCTACCTGCCTCTTAGTAGCTAGTCTAGGTATTAGGGTTTATAGTAATAACTCTTCTTATACCTAAGTAGCTAGCTAAGTACTCTACTAACCTTCTTTTACCTAAATAGGATTATTATCTCCTTTATTAGAGCTATCTATTAAGATATACTTAATCTTATTAAGCCTTACTAGGTCTCTAGCCTTTATAGTAGTTAGACTAACCTCCTTAGTCTCTATAAAAGCTTACTTATAGAGGTTATAGTAAGAGAGGCTATACTACTTTAAGGAAGTAGCTATTTTCCTAAACTTCTATAG
Source organism: Neonectria ditissima (assembly GCA_001305505.1). Classification (NCBI taxonomy): domain Eukaryota; kingdom Fungi; phylum Ascomycota; class Sordariomycetes; order Hypocreales; family Nectriaceae; genus Neonectria; species Neonectria ditissima. The sequence goes on from LDPL01000034.1 coordinate 942,696, forward strand.
TATAAAGTCCTACTGTTTATTACTATAGTATATATTATCTATATTCTCCTTATAGGAAGTCCCTATCCTATTAATAATTACTAAGAATATCCTCTAGATCTTTATAAGAGCTATAACCTTCTAAGATACCCTAAATTAGTTAAACTCCTTATCTAGCTACCTCTCCTAAAGCTATAGTATAATCTTTATATATATTACCTACTAGTTAACTATCTTCTTAAAGGCTAGGTCCCTAGTAGCCTAAGTCTTTATAACTAGCTCTAGGATAAGGTAAACTTACTCTAGCTACTAATATAGCTTCTATAACTTCTATAGTATCTAACTCCTATCCTTAGATTTCTTTTTTTATAGTATTTTCTTAGCTTTTAGAGGAGATCTTAAAGGTCTAGCTATAATAAAGAAAAGAATAAAAGTTAAGTTAACTTTAGTTATAATAACCTTACTAGGACCCTAAGTAAATAGTAGCTATATTAGTAATAGTATTAGTAGTAGTAGTATATAGCTTTACCTTCTAGTATATAGCCTATTAGCTAGGGTAGTTAGGGGTAGGGAGCTTATTATAGTTATAGGTCTTAGAGGGATATAGGTTATATAAGGGATATAGTAATTCTCTATCTATAAGGAAATAATATACCTAAAGTTAGACTTTCCTATGTCCCTAATATTAGATAGGTAGTATATATAGGCAGCTGAAAGTAGGTTAGTTAATCTAATAGGACCTAGAAATATATAACTAATAGATAAAAGGTACCTAGGGTATAAGCCCCTTACTATGCATTTTCGAAGTCACTTTCGTATCCCTGCTCTCGATGGTTTTTTTCGAGCCGATCAGGGCATAAGGGGGCATAGATGGTGCCGCGGCGGCGATTTCTACCTACCACCTTGCCTGATTGGCCACCTGGGCACTCACCGACCACCAACGACCACCAGCCAGATCTTCTCATGTCTACCTGGTCACACCATCCAACACAACACTCTCACAACTTTCACCACTCCTCTTCCTACAACATCATATCTCGGGCCACATCCACCACGCCAACATACAACGCCAAATGCGTTACTATACTGCTGCCCAGTCATAGTTCACCTCCAAGTACACCTTCCTGCAGTGTAGTCCGAACTTCCACTCACCGGGCAAGGATCATCAAGCAACGGCAGAAACAGGACTCGACAGCTGCCCCAATCCGACCCTGTGCAGAAGATTCTCCTCCCTCAACACTTCGGTTCGCACCACACACAGAGCGAACAATCAGGCTATCACCTAGCCAGCTACGGACCTACCGGTTTTTGTTTATCCAACTCCCATCGTTCGCTTCGCGGACAGTCCCCAAAATGGCAGAACAACCAAGTAAGTCCCGCTACTCACAGCAATAAACCAGGAGCTAACAGATAGGAGAAAACTCATCACAACCCTCTCTTCACAGTGTCAAGGACATATGCGTCACAAGAAAGAGTGAATCTAAAAACAACGAAGAAAAAACGAGCGATAAGATTGATGAACTACTCAACCGCCTCGACGTTAGCGGTTACTGCTGCAATTCTCTGGTGACTGGTTCGGCTCCCGGGGTGACATCTCTTCTCCTTGGGGATGATCCCCAGTTGAACAGAGTGCGTAAGATGGTCAGGGAAGAGGCTTCGAAGTCGGGATCCCAGCCTCAACTAGAGAAACAGGTCAAGACGATATTCGGGTGCTTTCAAGTTAGATAATGTACTCGTCGAAGTCTCGAACTGAGAGGAGGCCACGCTTCGGCATGCATCCTTGGTCCCAACCAATGCAGTATGGAGAGGTGACCAAGCAGGATGATCCAGGGCGCACTTGATAATCTATTAAGAAAAAAAACTTCCTCCACATTGGCCGCTTCTTTCTTCTGCAACACTTCACACCACTTTACCCAAGACACTCAAACTTTCAGCATACCCCAAAGAATATCAGCCATGTCGGATCATGACGTTATCGAAGACCTCATTTGGTTCAGCGATGAGTGCGACGACACCGAAGACCTCACTTGGTTCAGCGACGGGGCCGCCCCCTTCCCGTCCTTGGGAGACGAAGAAACGGTACTCTCCACCGATGGCGGTCAGTTTACGCAACTCGCCAAGCCGGAAGCAGGGCATGGCTAAAATAACGTAGACTCTGAGGCCGTCACCAGCGTCCATGAAACGATCACCAGTGCCCACGAAACGGTCACAAGCACCCATGAAACGACCACCAGTTCCCATGAAATGGCCACCGGCGCCATGACCGACCATAACAGTAGCGAGCCCGACAGCGACTGGGGCGACGATAGCGAATACTCCGCCGAGCGATCCATCTACGGGGACTTCGACATAAACCCAGAAGACTATTACATCAGCGACGAGGAGGACTGGCACATGAATCTGAGACGGGCGCAAATGTTCATCAGAAGCCTGACTCTGGAGCAGAGACGGGAGGCAAGGGCAAGAGCACGACAGTGGGTATGGAACCAGTGGGAAGCAAACCAAGTCCTGGCGATAGAGGTGGATGAAAGGGAGATGGAGCTGGCGACATGGATCGACTCGCTCGATGACTAGTAATTGGGCTGAAGAAGGCCATATTGACGGCATCACGGCCACGCCGCAACACTTTGCTCACCAACAAGGCACCAGCCAGCCATAACGTACTGAGCAGAGCTCTAGGGATGGAGGCACCTACAAGAAACCAATGTCTTTAGTAGATAAGTGCAATGTAGTGACATATCAAAAGATCAGAGTCCATCTAGAAGAGCGCTCATTAATGAAACTAGAAGAAGAGTTAGATTCAGACATTGGGGGCATGGGTTGGAGTTGACGAACTCATCGTAGCCTCGAACTGAGAGGAAATCACGCTTCGACATGCATCCTTGGTCCCAATCAATGCAGTATGTGGAGGTGACCAAGCCTTGGTTCATGGTCTTGATGGCCTGAACCTGTGTCTTTTGGGCGTTGTTGAAAGTAGTGCGCATGATGCCGCCGATATTCAGCTCGTTGGCTTCGTCCAGGGCAAGGGTGGTGAAGTCGGCGAGGGTGGTTAGCCCGTTAGCGCTGTTCCACCAAGCGTTGTCCCAAATGCCGGTAGCAGCATTGTACCAGTCAGCGTTGTAGCGGTCGATGGCAGTATAGGCTCTGTCGACGTATGTTTGGGAGTCGAGAGCGGTGGTCTTTGGCTGGGTAGAGGTGACAAAGGTTGCGCGGGCAATGAGCCCTCCCCAGGAGAAGTCGTGAAGCATGATGATGAATGTTCTGAGGTGGTTCAAAAAAGGCAAAGGATATTTTGTCGAAACAGCGAACGACGATTGCAGGAGAATTATATACTTTGCCTTGAGTGACTGAATCAGAGTCATGGGGGAGTGGGAGGGCATCAGGAGGGCGCGGGAAAGGGGACTATATACAAACACGTCCATCAAGCTCTTTGGCGCAACCCACGGCCGAGGACAAGGCAGCTGCTAGCCCGCCGGCATCTGGCTGGGCTGTTTCCATGTTTAGACGGGCGCCAGGTTCACCGTCCGGCATTGAGCTGTTCCCTCCCGACGTGGCCGCCAGAGCCGTGGGGGAGATGGGGATTGCTCCAGGTCGACCAAGGGAGCTAGGGTGTCCATGATGGCGGTGGACCTGAGGCTCACATCGCGGCGGGCCATGATTGGCGCGCGGGCCCAGCGAGGGGGCAAAGATGCGACGCGCCGAGCGCACAAGAGCGACTGCGGGCGGATGCCGTGCTGGACGAGTCGACCGGATGTTGGGTTTGTGGGCTTGCGCGCGCTGGCTTGTTGGCCGTCGAGCTGTGATGGGGCAGGTTTGGTTTCAGGATTGAGATTGAGATGTAATGCTAAGAACCCGGCATTCCAATGGGCCCAGCGAGCCAGGTGGTGGCCGTGGGTGGCCGCGGGAGGGGCTCTGTGTGGCTCGAGGGCGCGGGTGCCCCTGGCGCTACAGTGGATGCGAGGGCTATTTTTTGCCTCTTTGGGACCGGGGGGTGCCCTGTGGCTGTCCGGTAGCTCCCTTGTGGCCCGCCGTGGCTCTCCCTGGTGGCGCCTCCCATTCCTCCACGTCCAAGACTCCAGCTACCTACCTACCTACTCCCTAACACATGAAGCGTCTTAGTACATAGGTAAGCACTCAGAACTTGCGATAGCTTAGGAATATGGATAGCCCAAGTATTTGATCTTATAATCTCTTAGGGTGACTTGTACCTTATAAGCACTTACAGTTCTTTGTACCAGCTGTTCCATCTGTACCAGAACTTCCTTTACATAGCTTGTTCTGCATCGGCGCTAGCCAACTACCGGTGGCAGTCTGTGGCACGTGCGGTAGGGCCCAGAGGCGGTCCCTGAACCTGATACGGCATGTTGCCATCCAGAGGCTATCAGAGCGAGGGCGACGAGCATCTTCCAAGCATCCCGCTGCCCTTGCTACCGTTCATTCTTCCAGGTCAACCCTCGCAGCAGCGATAGATCGCCTCAGGGACAGAGCTGCCTGACCCAACTGAGGAACAAAGCGCAAACGCGCAAAAGAACTGCCGACCCTCCAGCTCCATCACTTCGGCGGGTCACAAGTGGGCGAACAAGTTTCCACGGACGATCATGGGAGTTTTTTGGGCGGCATGCTGCGCTGAACATGGAATTGGTTGATGTCATGTCGCACTTGCCTCCTCTCTGACTGTCCCGGCTCTCCAGCTCTCGTTCCTGGCGTCGCGTTGGTGCTGCGTCGGCGCTGCAACTTCGTGCCTGCGGTGTGCTACCCCCCGACCGCAATCGCATGTACACCGAGATTTCGTGGTCATGCGCATCTCATGGCACAGTCCTTTTTCATGCTGTGCTGGCAAAGCTGGCTGGCCATGGAACGACGGAAGCCAAGGCAACTAAGGCTAGGGTCGCATTGCCCTGTTTCAACCTTCACCTGCCAACATTTGCATTTTCCATCCGCCCAACCTTGGGATGCTTGGGTACTGCCTCGGAATCGTCCCATCAAGGGACGGCTGTCTGGGCCTCCAATGACAGCAAGCCACTCGCCATGGAGTCGAGCCTTGCTGGATGTCAAGTTCCGCGATGTCAACTATTGCGTTGCCACGTCTGTCAAACACCAGCCACAAACTTGTCTGCCACGTGCGCACACATCTTGATCCGTTACCGCCGTCTCTGCCGCTATCGCTGCCGCCCTCTTCCGCCTGACTCAGAGTTCGCGCCGGAGTCCGTCGCTGATCGAGCCGTGCGCTCCCGCAGCCTCTGACATCAACCCTTTCACCAAATGATAGGGGCAGCCGAAACACGGCGTCGCCTGTACCCTGCCCGAGCGTCTCCGCGACGGGGACCCGTCATCGTGGAGTAGTCCGGCGTTTCTATATTCGGCCCACCCAACGGGACCGGTGGTGGTCCGTGATCCCGGCCAGAGGAATCCTTCAGAAGCTCAGAACCGGCCTGCTTTTCTACGTGCGTACATACGCATTGCATGCTGTGCGTTGTGACATGTCGGCGTGCGTTGGTATCTCAAGGCTCTGCACGACATGTTCCTGTCCACTCGGTCGCCGCCCACATTCGCGGATCTTCAATATCGGAGGCCCAACATCGGTGGCTTGGCGGTGATCCTTATGCCAACACATCCACAATTATTCTTCCCCGAGACGATCGGCTTCCGCTAGAGACATTTATGATAGCTTTTCTCAAAAGTTGTCGGCTTCCGCTGGACACGTCACTTCCAAGCCCCCAGGAAGCACAGCAAAGTTGAGGAAGCTGGCCGTGTTCCCATGTTCATATGTACTAGTTCACCCACGAAGACTGACCAAGTATCAGGTAAATGATCTGGGCTTGGTAGCTCGTGAAAGTCTAGTATCTGCTCGAGCCAGCACAGGTCCCTCCACACCCATCACCCCTGTCGAGTCGCGCATCATCCTTTGGTTATTCTCCGATTCTGGCTGTGGATCGACGCTCGCATGCAAGAATTCTTCCAGCATATGCTGGTAAAGCAATATGCTTGTTGTAGCGTCCTTCGACCGCCAATACGGGATAGACCCTTCAATGCTCGTTATCCCCGTCCTGCAAGCAACCAACAAACCTGAAAAGGGCCTTAGGGGAGCTGAAAAGGAGGCAAGTGTTGCGAGGTCTTCCGGTCGTCCGTTGGCCCAGTTTCCCGACGAGCATGGTTACCACGGCGCTCAGTTCATGGGCGCGCAAGGCGTCAGGCTATTTGCTGGAGAGCTGAACGACATTGAATCGCGAGGTTGATGGCGCTTAATCGACGCGCCAAACCATCCCGGACACGCTCGCTTAGTCTGGGCCACACCACCATTGGCCTCCAAGCCACGAGAACTCTAGAGCCAATTTCCGCGTGTCAAGCTGAATATCAGAACCTCAGATGGTCCGTCACAGACCGACTTTGCGATACCGAGACGCACGCTGACCCTATGACGATAAATGCCACAACCCCATGTAACCCAGGCGCACAGTTGACCAAACCTTGGCGGTGGAGAATTGGACGTTGTGCCAACGCATTCAGAAAACATTGGACCACCATACAACCAACTCGGTCACATGCCCCTAGTCTGGCTTCACACTGCATACTCCGAAACACACACAGCCTTCGCCCGCCATCATTCAGGTCGTCGGAAAAGCCTCCCTACGTAGGTTGTGCAGAATGTCTCGGCCTACGCAAGCACAACCTATGCTGGCGAAGGCGGCTGTTAGCTTCTTTCGGGGATGACGGCGTGCTCACAGGAGACGGCCACGAGGAGTTAACACGGGATTTGCGTTCAATCAAAAAACGCCTTGTTTCTTATCATATGGTACTTCCTTGACCAACAGGTCCATGCATTTTCTTTTTACACAAGAAATCTGGGTTATCAGACAATGTACATGGGAAACCATCTGTACAAAGAAAGGGTATATCGATCAAGACTCCCGACGCCCACCCAAGGCTACTAGTCGTAGCTCACGCAACCATTACACCTCCGCCATTATCAGCCCATGGCTCTTAGTAGTATACGCCTGGAGGCGGAGGAGTCTCACCGCTACCTGTCGAACCAGAAATACTGGCTGGTCGCCCAGATTTGTTCGACCTTCGCGTCGCGAATCGGGACAAAACGGACCCCGATGATTTACTGGGCTTCTCGTCGCTGAGCACACTGACTCGATCGGACATTGTGCCAGAGGGTTCTCGCAAGGTGTTGGCATCGACAAACGCTTGGGGAAAGATACCCCATTTGCCCTTGGAATTGGTACCTGACCAACACCAGTGATCTTGATATGCCCCTATACTCAGTCAGACACGGTCTCATCAATCAATTAGGAACGCGAGGATTGACTTACAGCTGATGTTGCCGAGAACCTCGTCCTTGTCAAACTTGAGCCAGTCGGTGCCCTTCTTGTCTTTGGGGTTGAACTTCCACTTTGTCGTTACCTGCACTTGGCTGGTTCCGCTCATCTGAACTTCGTCCTCTGGCGGCGGATCCAGCTTCAGAATCTCACTAGGCAGGGAAGCATAGACGCCGTCATGCCAACCAAACGCCCACTCGCCTGAGTACTTATCTGGCCACGATATGCCCACGATCCTCGCCCCTTGAGCCATTTCTAGCGCGGGGGTCTTGTCTAGTAGTAGTCTCTGACCGTACATCCTCCGTGCGACTTCTCTGGATGTCCCAGTAGGCATGAGCGCGAGCCCGTCACCCTTGTCAATAACGGGGTGTGATTCCGTCGGGGCCTTGAAATGAAGATCATAGTCATTGCGGAGCTCGACTGGAACATTTTCTTGATCCACAACTACCAGTCCGGGGATTTCTGGCAGTGGTCGAGGATGGCGAGCCAGGTGAGCGAACAGTGCCTTCTGACTGGTGAAGACAGTTGCGTCACTGGCGTGTAGGGTTCGCCCCAAATGGACGCAAAAGAGACAACCGTAAAGGACATCGTCAGAACGTCGAGTCGAGATGTGGCACTTCTGAAGGAAGCGGAGGCGAAAGCCAACCCCATTCTTGACAAAGTTACCGCGGTCTAGCCTACGGTTAGCATGTGCGTCCCTACACACTTTTCTAATCAAGTACATACCAGCTTTGTTGACGTCAAGCTCAATCTCGTGGAAGTTGAGCTCGAAGAGGCAACTGACACATCTTCCAATTGTCGAGGTCGTGGCGAATCCCTGCAAACTGTTAGTTGACTTTGATGACTACGTGAAGGGGGGCATTGAGAGTTGACGTACAGGCTTCTTAGTTTTACGGATTCCGATGCCGCCTCTGATAACTTCTTGAGCACCTTCGCAGAATCCCTTTTGGCTGTAAAAGGAGCTAGTAGCGATGATTTTACAGTCGACGGAAAACGGATTTGGCGGGTGAAATGGTTCGACAAGCTCGGAGTCGACCGGGATAGGGCCGTAGTCAGCCTCCGGGACTGTCTGGGTCCGCTCGATCTCGTACTCATTTTGGCGCCCGTTTTGATGTCCGTTTTGATGTCCGTTTTGATGTCCGTTTTGATGTCCATTTTGATGCTCATTTTGATGCCCGTTTTGATATCCGCTTCGGTGCCCATTCATTGGAGGTGGGGGTGGGAGCGGGAGCGAAGGTGGGGGCGACGGAATCTTTGGGGGCTCACGAGAGGAACGTCGAACGGGGGGCACTGGCAGTGGCTTCACATATATTGGGGTCAGCGGTGAAGTACCAAGGGTGGGACTGTTCTGAAGACCCGAAATGGTGGATGCACGGTTGTCTGCTGTGAGCGGGGTGGTAGATCCGTCAGTTCGGCGGTGATCGAAGACGGAGCTGGGTTCGGATTCCATTGACTCCGGTCGGGATGACGGCGGCCTGTGATCGTAAACCGGCGGTAGCCTGGATGCCAGCTGCGAGAACCTGCCCCCTTGAGAGTCTCGGTCCGACACGGCGTCCTCGGGGATGGACGTGGACATGATGGAGGTGGCATTTGAGTATCTGCCCCGCGGTGATTGGCCGGGGAAGATGTTGTAAGTCCTCTCGTACGTAACGGGCTCAAGTCCGGTCGGGCTGAGTCTCGACTCGTTGCTCACTTGGGACGATCGGTCTGACGATGCCACATTCAACGGACGTGGCCTAGTCGGGACGTGACCCCTTGGTCCTGTGTCTGGGCTTGTAGGCGGCGAGATAGGTTCAACAGGAGACTCGACAGGTGCCACCGGAGCCCGCCTCTCGAAGGCGAAGTCATCCCGCATGCGACTCTCGGGAGCTGGCGGCGTGGTCTTGATATCCCACGGGTTCGCAGACGGTGGTCTTGGCGGAGGCTCGATGGGGCTGGGCTGCTGGCGCGGCGGTTCGGGGAAGTCGCCGTACAGACCGGCGTCGGGGCCGGATCGTGAATGCATCATGCGCCGCAGCTGGTCTGTTGCTGCTTCAACGGTGGGGGGATCGATGCCCGGGCGTACGGGGGCGGGGGACTGTTGCGATACATTATTCGAGGTAGGCGGCGCATCGGAGCCTGTGATTTGATGGGGGAATATTGAAGGCACAGGCGGAGGTGATGGGGACATGAGAGGAGATCTCGGGGCGGACATGCGCGTCATGATGGAGCGGGTATCGAAGTCGGCCGGAACTTCGAGCTTCATGCGCATGAGGATGTCGTAGATCCGGGGGGCGGCCTTACGCGAGAGGGCCTGCAGCTCGGCAAACTTCTCGGCTTCGAAGTCGTCGGGCTCGATGTAGTCGTCAAACTCCCAAAGGAGGTCGGTCAATTCGGAGCGAAAGTTGCCAATGTCGTCTGCAGAGGTCAGCATGAAGCGTCCCCATGATGGTTTCACGGGCAGCGGGGTAATATAGCTTACCGTTCTCCTTGAGGGCATCCAGAAAGTTGGAGCCGTACTCCTCGAGGTGCTTGCGACATAGCGGCTCGATCCTCTTGAGGGCGCGTTCACCTTCCTTGACGAGGGCCTGGGCAGCCTTGAGCATGGGCTGGGCATCGTCGGCGTTTGCGACGGCGGTGCGGCCCTTGTCGACGATGTCCCGGAAGGGCGTCACGACGAGGTCGTTGACGTCGTCCATGGTGAGCAAGAGGCTCTGGGTTGGACAGCAGAGGAGAACCTCAGGGCAGGTGTATGGTGGGGGAGTGAGGATTTGGGCAACGGTGTTGAAGTTGGACGGTTGATGGTGTGTGTGGCTCGACCTGGACAGGTAAGGGAGGGGGGACGCCAAAGAGCGGGCGGGCGTGTAAGTCAATATGAGGCGGAAGCCTGCAGCCAGCAACGAGAGGCTACCAGGCGCGGGAGGCGCAGCAACAGCAACAGCAACAGAAACGACAACAAGTGAAAGGGAGAATTGAAGCGGGCATCACACGACAGAAAAGGGACTGACAACCGGAACACAGCTGGCTTCAAAGCTCAAGCTCGAGAAGAAGAAGAAGGGAAAGAAGGGGACCAGGAACGAACCAGCGAGGGGGGTAAGACGGGACATCAACGGCCACCCGAAGTGGCAACGCACTAACAAGACACACCAACGGGCACCAGAGCGAAGTTGGAACAAGAGAGGGACGCGACGGCCGCATGCGATCCAGGCCAAAGAGAGCCCGTCGGTCGCATACTGAGGTAGGTACCCATGGCAGGACACGCATGGGCGACCCATGAAGCAAGCCCAAGTACTTTACGTTAGTACGTAGTAGAGTCGGGTCGTTCCAGGGTCCAAGATACCAAGCTGATGGATGGTGCATGGTGAGTGGTGGATGGCCGATGATGGATGGATGGCAGCGCGGGGTTTGGCAGTTCGCGCTCTCAGTACGATGGATACTTCGTAGAGTGCTCGCTCCAGTGGAGTGCTCCAGTGACCCAGTGCTCCTTCCAAGGTACCGCCTGCAGTGGGCCTTCTCTCCTTCCCTCGCAAAGACAGGGCGTTCTTGGGCTGGCATGTGCCACGGCGCCAACCACGATTGGTTCGCCGGGGGTCAGTCAGGGCTCATCACTCATCAAACGCAACCTACGGCACAGCACCATTCACCCACCTCCCATCACTCAAAGCACCCAGGCTCACGGCACTTTTCACTTTGCTGTTTGCACAACAACCCGACGGCCTTGTCCACGGCAACGGACTCGTGCCAGGGGGGAAGAGCTGGGGGGGGGAAGAATCACCCGGGTTCCTAGCCTCATGCTGCTAATATGCGTCGTCTTCTAGGCTCTCCAGCCCAAACAACAGCACCCCAGGCTCCAGGGCCTAGGCTCTCCCACTCTCCGGACCTAGGCTCACGGCTAGGCGAAATAGAGCTGGTGGGAAGACAGCCCCTGTGCTCCACTTCCCGCGCCCACGTTCAGCCTTCGGCGCCTTGGGATTGGGGCATTCTGAAGAGATACCCAAGATACCGAAGCCCACGCTACGCGACTCGGCCTCCACTTCGGTCATCTAGGAGAATGAGATGGCCTCATCGCGGTTCAAATCTATAGGGTCGTGCCCGCGGTGGGCTTCCCCAAGGGGGCGGTTCCGCTAGCTGCTCTCTATCTAGACTCTCGGTCACCCATCTGGTCCATGACACAGTTGACAGTCGAGATTCGATCCCGACCGACGGCTCTTTCTGGCCTTTGCGCGCGAGTAAGCCAACACCAAACCGGGCCGGTGCCTCTGCGTTATTGCACAGATTAGCGACTTTCCAGCTCCTAGTTTCCGTCTATTCGTTCTTCTAACGACGGCGGTCCCGGCGACGCGCTGTCCATGTCGCAGCGGCCTCCCGCGTGGCGTTCTTGTTATCCCGTCTTGCCCTGGATGGTTTTTAAATGACCATGCCATGAGAGCGAGGCCGGGAAACCGAGCTCCGAGAAAGGGGAATTGGAAATTGGATGATTTGCGTTTATCTTAGGGGTCACGGAGGCGAGCCACTGCTGCTTGTCTTCACACTCCAACCAGGGCAAGACACAGAACAAGGAGCGATCGTCGTAAGTCTTCACTTGCGCCCCCGGCAGGCAGCAATGATCAACAGGATCGACCCCAGAGCCTGACATGTCGATCTTCAGATTGGCGTCCGTCACTCCAGTTAATTCTCCGTCAATACCGTCGAGGGGAGATCAGCAACGTGGCCGCCCGGTCGGGCGAGCGAGCATGAAGCGGGAGACGGAGGTATCGTGTTGTATCGCTGTGCCTCAAGCACAAAGGTTAGTTTACCATCAGTGAGGGCGGATCCATCCCGAGGGGACAGGGTATCACCCTTCTCCACTCCCGACCGTGTCTTCGACCACCAGGGAACGGAACGAACTCAAGGAACCACTGGGCGAATTTCGTCCTATTCAACCTTGGCGCGGAGACGCACATTATGCAATGCAAAATCGCTGTAGTGCACCTGGGCATTGCTTGTTGAGGCATCCACACACCTTTGTCATTGATGTTCTCAGATAAGCCTTGTACCACCATCATCATCCCATTCGAACTGTCCGTACAGGCTACAAGTGCCTGGGTGGTGGGTACGGACTATACTCCGCAATTCAAATTCAGCCCATCTTTATCAGTCCCGAGAAGCTAGTGGCTTGTTATCGCGGTTGCCTGGTAGGATGGAGAGTTGCTCGGCTGTGGTTCTACAAAGTCGAGCCTGTGCTGAGCAACTAGCAAATACCTCAGAGTGGTCTCAGCATCTAATAAAGTCGAGCCTCGACCTGTCCCGGGAAAGCCGTGACCACCTGCGCCCCTCCACCCTCCAGCCCAACAACAGGGGCGATGGAGCTGAAGAGAGAGAAAAACGACGTGTACGAATATCCTATCCTGCTCGGTGGCCCAGAACAGATCGCCAGGCTCCCCTGGGAACGATGCCAAGTCCTGCACCGATCCAAAAAAGCAAATGGAAAACTACAGCAGCGCACCTTGTGCGTTCATTCGATACCCATGTATGTACGGTACGAGCATCAATCCCATGCTATGAACCCCCCACCTACCTGCAACAGCACCTTTTTCAACGACATGGTAGACTATCAAGTCTCTAAATTCCGCGCTTCAGCCACCCCCGTTCACCGGACAGGATTCCCCATCACGCCACGCCCAACACAGCAGCTGCGAAACCGCACTCATATCAACTAACTTATCGGCTTCGTCTCCCTCAGTCTAGCCGGCTTGCCCTCCTCGCCGCTTTCCCAGCCTGACTTGGAACACGTACGCTCACATGCGTAGTCGCAAATGGTCGCAACCCTCCCGAGATGCATGGCGTTTTTGGTGGCACACTGTTGACGCAACCCTCCCCCCTTCCCCGGCCCGGGCGTTGTTTGCCGAGGGCCAAGACATTAAGCAAGCCAAGACATGGAAGCCAAGCCGCTTTTCAAGGCAACCAAGCCAAGCCGCATCACAAGGCGACAGCCGCACCGTCGCAAGGCAGTCTCATCCGCCTAGCCCATATGTGGGTATTTCTAGAAGGGTGCTTTCCATGACGCAAAGCGATCCTTTCAGTCACCTTGCACTGGCTTTGAGCTACTCGAGGGATTGCTTGTTAACACCATCTGACCGAGATGCAAGTTCATAACAAACAACTATCCCTTTCAAGTCTTATCATTCGAAGTTAACAATGCGCCAATCGGCAAACAGCAAGTTCAAATTCATATCGTAACCTCGTAACGGTTGTGTCCATTCAACGCGCCATTTTATCCATTGCTCCAGGATCTCGTGGATCTCGTGGATCTCATCCTAAGATGTCCCCCTTACTTCGTAATCCACCTTCTGAATATTGCTCTATTTAGGCTTTTACGCTTGGAGCCGGAGCCTCCTTTGTTTCGTTGCGCCCAATAGCCTGTTACCGAACACGGTCAGCCTCTCTTCCCTCACGCTCGGGCAAGGATCTCCAACTTACCTGCTGTTCAATCATCCTTCGCCCAACTTCAACGGTCTCCTGCAGACCCCGCTGTCGCTGCCAAAACCTATGTTCCCGTTAGTCTCGTGAAATAGATTGCTGCAAGAGGTCAAATCCTACGTTTCCTCCGGAGATCCATTCCCGTTGATCGACGCATGGCGAGCCTCTTCCTCCAATGCTCCTCGGGTGATTTTCTCGGCTGTAGCGACTCCAACGGTCATCGATACACCTTCAGTCTGGTGGTCTCCTAGGAGCTTCTTCTTGGTCATGTAGCGCTCCCTGCGCTCCTTCTGGAGTCCAGGGCTATCTAGCTTACTGATGACGAATCGCGCCGCCATCTGAGTCACAAGATAGAAGTGCTCTGCAAAGAGAATACCGAGTAGGAGACCCTTGGCGGTGATGCCTCCCGACTGAGGGCTGCATAGGTACACGATAGCCCCACTCGTGATGCTGCCGAGCCATGACAAGAAGCCGAGACCTGTAAGCCAAGGCCCGATGGAGTCAGACCGCCAAGGAATCGGACGACGACTGCTGATGGCAATCTTGAGCGCATCGGAACGCAATTCGATCCAGTTATTGGCGAGGAAACAGCCAGCTGCGAGTGGCCAGGCAACTGAGAAGAGAGAGATGTAGCCTTGAAAGTATTAGGAATATCCCAAGCCATTATCATGCGCAGCTTACCAAATTGCATCACCATCTCGCGGTAGTCACCCGAAACATCGTAAACTTCCAACTCGCATTCCTGACGAACTCGCTCAAGAAACTCGGCCTCCTCTTCGTGGTCATAGGACTTCTTTCCCTTGGTCTTGAACTCTTTGGCCTTGGTCATGGCCTGCTGCTTAACGTACGGCACAACGACCTCAGTCGCAAAGTTGACGATTTGGGCTGTGACAGTAAAGTAGAACATCTGGTTTGAGATACGAGCAGGGTTGATCTCGAACTCGCGTGTAGGCAGGGGCTTCTCGCTGAAGGTAATAGTCTGGGCCGTCTTCCTCCAGAATTCCAGGAGGGGGACGAGGATATGTCCAAACGGGATATAGACGAAAGCCGTGAAGAGGGGTGCCATGTAGGATGTCATGAAGTTGAGGACAAATTGCTTCTGGATAAGGGCGGCATCATGGGCTAGAAGATGTCAGTCCGTTTGCAAGTATAAACGATCTGTTTACATACCATCAACAGTGCTGTAATTCTCCCAGGCAGTCAACTTCGCGGCGGCGCTCATGAGGAACGATGAAATCGTAGGTGTTCCAATGACGAGGAAGACAGTTGGCAAGAAACCCTACACGCTTCGAGTCAGCTTCTGTGCCACATGATAAATGTGTTGTGGATGAAGGTCACTCACCAGATACGCTTTGCCGGGGCCAGTGTAGACCTCATTGATGAACACTTCCAACGAGTTACAGGTCACGATGAGGGTGCCAAGGGCAATGATACAGGCCACGGTAAAGGGGATCTGAAGCAGTTGGGTCTTGACTCGTTTGAGAGGCGGGTACACCTTGACGGGTTCACCGGTGACGGCATCCTCGGTCTCATGATCCCACTCAAACTCGGGACGGGATTGCTGGATGCTGGAAACTCCACGCACGCCCCACTGGACAGCAAGATCGACCTCCTGCTTTTTCCAGTATTCAAAGAAGACGACGGACCAGAGACTGCAGCACAAGGCGTAGAAAGAAGAGAACTGGCCCAGGATCAACCAGGCACTGAGCCCGATGGCAGCTGGAACGACTTGGAAACGGAAATAAGAGCCGAGGAATGCAAAGTAGAAGGCGACGTTCTCGCCGAACTTATCGCGGATGTCGTTCAGGTCATCTTGGTCCACTGTATACTTGCTGCTCCATTTCTTAATCCATGCCTTGTTGAAAGCGTGATTGTGCAGGGGGAAGACGGAGTGGACGTGCTTCCATTTAGCTTTAGAAGGGGTGATTCCCGCACCGCCTTCGTTCTTAGGCTTGGTTATCATGAGATATATGAGGCGCAGGCGTTCGGCCTCGGTGACGGGTTCATCCTGCAGAGCCTTGGTGACGTCGCTATCGGGGGTGGAGGCACGGACGCCGTGGAGCCAGTCCTGGAGACGAGCGCGGTACGCCTGTTGAGCGAGGAGGTCGGGCGAAGCCATTTTGACCAGAATTAGGAGGGAATCTTGGTCACCATGGCGGACTTCGGTGGCGAGGCCAATGGAGGTGAGGGCTTCGATGAGCTGGACGAATCCAGCTTCGGCTTCAGCACGTTCTGTTGAAGTTGATGTTTGATCAGCGAAAATGTTCAATGTTCAAGGTTCAAGCTGGGGGGATGTAGCTGAAGCTGACCTGCGGGTGGCACTTTGTAGTGGACCACGAAGTCGACACTGGGAGATCAGATTCGTTAGCACTTCGACATTGTGTCGGCGTCTTATTGGGTGATTAGATCCGGGCGAGCAGGAAACGAACCCAAAGTTGCCCTCGTGGGGGGCGTCATCTAGGGGGCTGGACATGGCTGGCGTGAGGATGAGGTTCACGAAAGCAGCGACCAACGACGGAGGAAACGATGGGCACGGAAGGATGAAGGAACAGCGAGGATAGAAGAAGAGGAGGGATTAGGATGTAGCAGTAGGAGGTGGGCTATGGCGGTTTTTGGGTTGTGGCGGCACCAGGGAAAACAAGAATTCCAGCGAACTGGCTGGTCAACTGCACAACGACGCCAAAGTTGATGACGACGTCGACAAAGCTTGGCAGGCGAGTTGGAGAAAACAAGCGCTCGCTCGATGGATGTGGTGTGGAGGGAGAGAGGCAAAGAGGGCAGCAGAGTGGGGAGTGGGCGGATTCGGGACGACGTCACTCGTCGATCCTGGTAGGTTAGTGGTACCCCGCAGCAGCTTCAGCTGTCGTCTCCCTTGCAGCTCCACTGTAGCTTGGCTGGACTCCAGCTGGGCTAGGGATGGACGGGAGATCCGGGACCTCGATGTCCTAGCGAAGCATCTGGGATGATTTAAATATAGATCTGATAGCCTGCACGTTAGGGTTACGAAAGTAATTCGCTCCTCAATTACTATGTACAATGCAAGCCGTCGTCCATACTACCAGTCGGACATCGTGCAGAGAGCGCCACAGTGGAACGACCATTGAGTGGTTCGACAGCAGCATAGGTCTAAGTCCAACAACAGCCCAGGCCACGGTAAATGAGAAACATGCTCCCCATTATTAGGGCCTCTAACTTGCAACATGACTATATTATAGATATGTACATTACCTACTATTTGGGCTTCCTAAAGCTTCACTGTCGTTGCCCGCTGTAGAGCTCAGTGATCGTCCCCAGTGAACCCCAAAATGAGCTTTAGCGGGGTGCTCTGAGTGGTCAAAGCTCCCTCATTAGCGAACAACTGATTCGCTCGCCAACCTCGCCCAACTCTACTCACTCCACGTCCACACAAACACCAACACTATCATCGTCATCATCATCACCCTACGTTAGCCTTGCTCAATTAACTCGGCCACTTACGCGCACGAGGCTCCTTCTATTGCAATTCTACATTGAAATCTCTCCAATGGGCCTCCTCACTTGGCTCGGCCTCCGGCGCCGCAACAAATGGGAGCCCTTGACCCTCCTTGACCACCTCCTCTCCTCGCCACTCACCTTCTTCGCCATTCAGTTCTACCACATCGTCCTGCTCCTCCGCGGCCGTCCCTTTAGCCCTCCTCGTGGCAAGACCCCTATCCGTGTTGTCTGCATCTCTGATACCCACGATCAAACTGTCTCCGTGCCTCCAGGCGACATCCTCATTCATGCCGGCGATCTCAGGTAGACATGCTTTTCTAAACTCATGTAATATCCGTCCAATTTAACTTGCAATAGCAACACCGGTACTGTTTCCGACCTCGATGTTCAACTCAATTGGTTACGATCCCAGCCTCACCCAGTCAAAATTGTCGTCGCCGGGAATCATGATAGCTGGTTCGACCCGACCAGCCGCCGCGCCAATGACGATGGAGCTCCAGATTTAACAGGCATCACCTATCTTCAGAGCTCAATGGCCGTACATGAGGTTCACGGGCGTAAAATTCACATCTTCGGTGTTCCGGATATTCCCAATATTGGGAACAGCGACTTTGCGTGAGTGAATCAAGACAGGGACAATGTGTCGTCGGCATGAACTAACTCCGCTCTCTTTTCAAAGCTTTCAATACACCGAAGCTACCCAGCCATGGCTAAGCAAGATCCCTCTTGAAACAGACATCCTCATCACCCACTGTCCTCCTGTGAGATTTCCCTATTCAGTCAACTAGTCCTTCGCCCGTAACCTTCCGCTGACGCTCTCTCCCCAGCTGCACCACCGCGATCTTGGTCTCGGCTGCCGCCACCTGCTACGCGAGATCTGGCGTGTCAAGCCCCGACTTCACGTCTTCGGCCATGTCCACTGGGCATATGGCAAAGAGTCCGCCTTCTTTGATGACTTCCAGGAAACCTATGAGCGCCTGCTCTCCCGCCCCCGCCGCGGGCTCATCTTGGACTTCATACCTAACGAAACCTGGGTTGAATTCCTCCGCCTCGCCTGTCAAGGTGTCCACAGCGTCCTTTGGAAATGGCTCATGTCGGGACCCGGCAGCAATCAGGGCAGCGTGATGGTGAATGCAGCCCAGATGTACGGAAATTCAGGTAAAGTTGTAAGTCGAGCCGTCATCGTCGATGTATAACACTTAAAATGAACAACCAATTTCATCGTATCGTCATCACTATACTCCAAATTGTAATTTATTTCGTGTCAGGAACAAATTTGTCAGCCGCATCATATAAGTTACTTCCAGAATCGCTTTCTTCTCAAGATGCTACAAATTGCTACAAGACTCAATGAGACCTACTTATACCATGGCACTTATGGATGCTTATATTCAAGAGTATCTCTTTTCATATAAGTCACATTGTAGCTTAGTTGTGATACAGTCTTATTTTACTAAGAAATTACATGCGATTTACAATGTGGACTGTGTAGTATGTCGGCGTAGATTTTAACGTGCCACCAATCCTAGGCCCCCGCGTGAGCCTGTCAATTCAGGTGGTGTCCTTAGCCTCAAGAAACGCCACACCCATCCACTTCCACTTTGAGCATCACACATCTACGATGGCTATGGGCGGGATTCGCGCAAATGCCAAAAGAATACCACCTGGGACTCGAGAGACTCCAGATGAGTCATGGAGGTTTAAGACCCGAATTTGGATATTTCCCGTCAACGACGAAAAGTAACCTGGTTTCGATATCCAAGTTCAGGCACCTAGAGTGGCTGAGAATAGAAATATCGCTCATCGATGAGTGGATTCCTCTTCTCCCTTCTGTAAATCGCTCGAGATTTGTCCTGATACTTTCTAATTTACCTATAGGATAGGGGTTATACGGTGGTAGGGAATGTCAATTGCGATATGCGTACTATCGACCTTCATCAAAGGATGATGGCGTTGGTGTGGACTGTACCATGTGCAGATGATCATATTCGCACTGTCTCCACCGCGATCGGTAATCACCCCCACCAAGCTTGATGATGAACAACAAGCGAACGGTCATAAAGCTAGCGCTTGAAAACATTCAACACGTCGACATTCATCCTTGAAGTCCAGCGTTCTTTTGCGATATTTTCGGATGCATAATGACCTTTGAACAAGACTCACTATCCGACTACCTAAAATCTTCAATATTTTCTACCTATTAGTCAAGGGTAGCGCCTGAAGTGTTGCCTGATTTCTAACCAGAACTACGAAACCCGCTATCTGGCCCACCATTCTAAAGCTCTATCACATCTGAGCCTCGTGAACTGACTACCGCAACCGTCTCACCAATCATGGATGCCCCAGAGGGAGACTTCGATATCAAACTGCAAAAGATTTCAGGAGATCTCCTCGGCGACTTTGACCGCTCTCTCCACAATTTCCTCTGGAGGCCTGACGGTCATGGAGGCTCACGGGTTCGCTCGCGAGTCCGTGCCAAGGAGACCTTTCGCCTGACTTCGGCTGTATGTCATCGCGTCCCTAAATGCAGTCCTGTATGTGCATACTAACGCTCCTGAAGCTTCTCGACCCTTTCCAGGAACTCCCGCAACTGCTGGACCCGTATCTGCCCAAGTGGATTCCCCTATTGGCCGAGGCTTTTCTGAAGCATCTGCAAACACGGCACCGCGAGAAGACGTTGTCGTCCCGCTCTAAGCTGCTGGTGTCTGTCGAATTTGCTATCTGCAAGATCTTGTACACATTCTGCAAGATCCGAGGAGAAAAGGTCATCGTGCGCTTTCTCAATGTTGAGACCAAGTATCTTGAGCTGCTCCTTCTGGCCATCGAGGAATCAGAACAATTCTCGGACGAAGAGGAGTCTCTCGGAAAGTGGTCGTGGGAAGAGCGCTATGTCGTTTTGCTTTGGCTCTCTCATTTACTCCTTGCGCCTTTCGATCTCTCCACCATCTCGTCCGTGGACTTGCAAGATGTGACCACGCCAGAAATCCCAGGCTTGAGATGGCCAGATAACCTCCCCGCCATCACTGTGAGGATGATTCCACTTGCCATCAAATACATTGGCGTTGCCGGAAAAGAGCGAGACGCTGCCAAGGCCCTGTTGGTGAGGATGGCAACACGACGAGACATGCAACAGCTAGGAGTCTTGGAAAGCCTTGTGCACTGGACTTTGGCCTCACTCCGACCGCAGAAGGACACGCCTCCGCAACCAACTTACTTCTATCTCGGAGTCCTCTCGTTTCTCGCTGGCGTGTTACGGTCATCGTCGGATACCTCCGATATGAACGCCTATCTGCCGTCCATCTTCTACTCCGTTCATGCCATCACTGCAAATGAGAGCGAACTATCGACAACCATCGTATCATTTGCTTTGGCAAGAAAAATGATTCTGAAAGTAATCAGAACCGTCGTTATTCTGCTCTTACGACAGACACCACGCGATATGGTCAGCACAGAGCTCACAGAGACCGCCATCGGCTACTTCTTAGACAGTGTTGCCGACAATGACACCCCGGTTCGCTTTGCGGCTAGTAAAGCCTTGAGTATCATTGCTTTGAAGCTGGATCCCGACATGGCTTCTCAAGTCGTCGAGGCGGTGCTCGAGGCCATCAATCGGAATGTCCTCTGGACCAGGACGACTGGAGCCAAGCCTGTCAGAGACCTATCGGCTGTAAACAACCTTGAGTGGCACGGCCTGATGCTGACTTTGTCGCATCTGCTATACCGCCGGTCTCCCCCTGCCGATCAACTATCAGATATTGTTCATGCTCTTCTGCTGGGCCTATCATTTGAGCAGCGAAGCATATCCGGTGGTAGTGTTGGAGCTAATGTGCGTGATGCGGCATGCTTTGGCATCTGGGCACTCGCTCGCCGATATGCGACCGAGGAACTCCTGGCCGTTGCCACGGACTCTGTGTTTGCAGCCAAAGCACACACATCTGCTAGCTCCATCTTACAGGTGCTAGGAACGGAACTCGTCGTCACCGCGTCCTTGGACCCCGCTGGGAACATCAGACGAGGTGCATCTGCCGCCCTGCAGGAACTCGTCGGACGACACCCTGACACAGTTGAAGAGGGAATCTGGGTCGTCCAGGCTGTCGACTACCACGCGGTCGCCAGACGATCAAGGGCTATTGATGAGGTAGCTGTTGGAGTGACAAAGCTGTCTAGCCAGTATGGCGATGCCATTATGGATACTATGCTCGGATGGAGGGGCATTGGCGATCTCGACGCACCGTCAAGACGTGTAAGCGGCGCTGCGTTCGGTGTTCTTCAAATTTCTGATTCGAAACCTGAAGATCATCTCACCCGCTTCAAGACTTCAATTGAGCTGCTAGAAACTCATCTGAAGACGCTTCAAGTTCGTCAAGTCGAAGAACGACATGGGTTACTGTTGTGCTTGGCATCAACTCTCGACAACTTTCCTTTACTGGTCAACAAGGGAGCCAACCTCGAGTTTTCCTTGGTCAACCAAATTCTTGCATCGGCGTCTGCTATTTTACAAGACCTACAGTCCAAGGCCTATCGGCGAACGGAGTTGCTTGCGGAGGCGGCGAGTCGACTTGTCGTCTCGCTGTTACCTATTCTTCAAGTTGCGATAATTGGTGTATCGACAGGACAAGCCCTCCATACCGGACATGAACTTCTCTCTCTAGAGAATGAAGTTGGCTATTTGGAACTGGTCTCCGCCCTTGAGTCATCAAGCAACGTCAACGAACAAGCGACCCGATTCATTTCCTCCTTACGGTCCATCGTTCCGTCATGGCTCAACAGGAACGAAATAGAAACTATCGAGCCCGCCGCAGAAGCAGCCTTGACGCTGCTGATATTCTCCCAGCCCGACGACCGGAAGGCTACGCTTGAAAAATGGGCCACGATGGTCCAAGATCAACCTTCCAGCCGTGCCACTGCCCATGGAAACGGCTACTTCTACGCTCTGACCATTGCGCAGCCACTTGCTGAGCTCTCCGGCGACGTTGCTTGCAAGGCTGTTCTGGACCGGTGGCACTGGGACAATTATGTTGACACGAGGGTTGCAATCCTCCAGAGTCTCACGCAGAGCCGGATTCTTCACAACAAACCAATGGAATTCTTGGATCTGATTACGGATAGTCTGAATGACTACACTACCAATGCACGAGGCGATATTGGATCGCACGTTCGCGTTCAAGGTCTCCGGGCCGTCAGAGCGCTATGGAGTAAGTTGGGCGATGAATCTGCTCGGGGCGAATGGGCGGAAGCATCAGTTCAAGCTGTTTTCTTCAGCGTTCTCCGCCTTTCTGCAGAGAAACTTGATCGCGTTCGACCTGAAGCCCAGGCCGTGGTCGCACTAGTTCTGAAGGATAGGTATGTCAAGGCCACCCAATATCTCATGGATGGGTTACTAACAACATCTTAGTTACTCTAAGCAATTCTGCGAGCTCACTTTCTCGTCCAAGAGCTACTTTCAGGCCCTCCTCAATCTTCACTCTCTTGACCATTTACAGCCCCTGCTCCAGAACCTAGCAACGTCAGACCCGGAAGCCTGGATGGCGGAGCTCCTCGCCGGCTTTGTCACATCCGCCGACACTGGCAACGAGGACCTGGTTATCGCCAGCCGAGCCGCGCTGTCAGACTACTGTGAAGCTAGCCACGAGAATCTCGAGGCGATCTGCCAAGCGCTGCTCCGGAACCTCAAAACACGACAAGGCCAGGACAGGATTCTCGTACCGACGTTGGAGATCTCGGCATTTCTCTTTCACGTGGGCCTCTTCCAGAAAAGCACTGTAGATCTCCGAAGCCTATGCCTGCAGACACAGAAGGCGGGATACAAGACAGGCAACGTGCGAAAGCTCGAGGCCTGCGTTAAGGTATACAGCGGCATTGCGTCAATGGGGGATCAGGAGGGCACCGAAGCGGGTGTACAAGAGGCTCAGAAACGACTGGGAGCGTTGTTCTTCCACCCATGGCCCCGGGTGAGGAGTATGGTGGTCGACGCGCTCTGGGGTCTCTTCGGAGATCGGGAGGATGCCGCGCAGTCCTTGAAAGGTGTCGATTGGGGACTGGCGAAGAAACCGCAAATCAGGAAGTTGGTGGAGGATCTGCGGCTAGGATGACGACAGAGAGCTGCGTCATGCGAGTTGGGTGTTGAGACCAGCAGACTAGGAGTGGTGTGTGTACGGAGTACTGAGCCATCAAAGAATATGCATTATGCCTGATCAGCGGCTACCCGCCGTTAGGACGAAACGAACCGTTCACTACTAAAGCCAACATGCTTGTACGGTTCCGGTCGTAACGATCGTGACATCTACCCACGTGCAATGACATTCAAGTAGGGGCGAGAGGGCTGTGTCCAAATCAGGAAGGTGAAGAATAGAACTGGTGGTCGCGCCTGCAGGTGAGCCCAGACCAGTCTGATACGTACCATCGTAGTCGTCTTTGAGACAAGTGGATGTTGTCAGGCCGCCCGAGCATCAAGATCTCGGCAAGGAAAGGTCCGACCGCCGCGACCGGAGAACCGGTGTCTCCCGGACAGCGAGAATGAATGGCCGGCGAGATCGGGGCGGGCAGGCCTATCCAGCCCGTCAACTTGGCTATCTGGCAATGTGGACAGACTAACTGGCCCTTGACCGGCGGACGTTTGATGTGGATTTTGAGTTCAGTAGGGTCCATCCAGCCCGGTCCAACCCCCGCGTGTCGACGGGCGCTCCCCTGAATCATCATTACCCTCAAGAAACAAACGGTTGACACACCGATTGCGGCCTTCAAGCTGTGATCGCCGAATGGGGAACAAGGTTTGATTGACTTGTAGCCCAACGGCTCATGAGTCGTGCTGACGACGGACTGTGTTACGGCCAAGGGGCGCCAGTCATGCGCCTAGTTCCAGGCCAAGTGATTTGAGCCGTGTCAAACAAGGTGTGGGGAGACGCGGTGGCTGGGGTAGGTTTCGGTCTAGAAGGCTTCTAGATGTGGTTGCTATCTGTCGACTGGAGATGCTGTTGGAGGGTGACCACTCAGACAGCGCACCATTTCCCCAAGTCTCATCTGGAAACTCTAAACAGTTCATGGCTATTGACGGTATAACAGGCCAGACCCTTGAAAGATAGAGATGGAGGGCACTTGGTGGTTGGCGATTGGATGAAGGCTTCCCGGCGAGGCTAACGTGAGTTGGATCTGGTTCTTGACTTGAATCGTTTTAGTCATTCAATATTCGTATGCTGCATACGTACATGGTAAGCTAGCATGAGTAAAAGATTGCCGCATCTGCCCAGTCCTCAGGCAAGCAAGATCATCGCCCTGGTCGGAGAGCGGCTATTACTAATTAGCAAACAAGCCCAAGGAATTTCTATGCATATGCCGGCATCAAAGCGGAAGCTAAACACTGCAGGTGAGCAAGAAACTGGGGAAGCGGTGGAAAACCAGAGAGAAACAAGGCAGGCTGAGAGTTACCTAGACAAGACCAATTAGCAGCACATTCTGGCAACAAGGCCTGTGCAAACAAGAAGCGATCTCCAGACTGTCGTCGGTGCGGCACAGATCATCACGGGGCACGCACCTGCGCGGTAGGCCATGGCTCACTGTCATGCCTCGGCTGACGCCAAGAGACGGCCCAGCCACGGTATCGCGAGCAAACGGGCAGAAGGAAATGGTAAGTGTCACAAATATGGTCTCTCTTTGTCTCCGTGAACGTATTCCGTGGGTGGAAGGGAAAAAGGCAGCAAAGGTGTTAAGCTAGATAGCAGCGTTGCCATCGTTTGGATCTGAAAGGGAGATGGACGTGGTTAGCCGCGATGGTGATCTTCAGAGCCCTAGAGAGCTGTCGAGGGATCATCCCGGCGGTCGCTGACTGGCCAGTGCAAACGGGCGGATCTCACTTTGACAGCCGTGAAGGGCTGACTTGTTAGCGAGCACAACATGATGGCGGAGGGCTAGGGAATGAGTCTTGGCAGAGGGGAGGCGCTCCTCGCCTGGCCGTCACAGCCGCGCGATGCTCTCACCACCTTGAAGCAAGCTGTTGAGTAGTTGTAGGGGGGCCGCCACGCGGGATGGTTGGGTACTCACTCTCTTGGCCGTCATGGGCTCCGGATCGCCTCTATACTGCGATGGGGACGCAAGGACGATGCAGGCCATCATGCGGCAGCGGCAGCTGTAGCGGCAGGCATTCCGAATTCCAAATTCCAGCCCATTTGCCCATGGCATCATGTCGTATCCCACGTCTGACGGCTATCGCGTCTGGGCGGATGCCAAGCCCACAGTAACGGAGAGAGATAAGGCAGGGGAGTGGGGAGTGGGGAGGTGGGATAATGGAGATATGCGGACGGATCCGGTTGCTGATAAGGCCCCGGGTCGTTCGAGGCGGTGGAGGGCCCCGACGGGTTGGACGTCACTCACTCGAGAGTCATCGAGGGCGGGATGCAGCAATTAACAAGTCCTGATAAGCAGACAGGGTTGTGGCGCAGGGAAAGGAGCCCATTTGACATGTCGCATCTGGGGTTTGAGGGTTTGCTGAAGAAAGTCTGCGGTGGACTCTGTCCGGTGGAGGACCAGCGGGCTTGTGCCACGGGCTCGGGACGGTGGATACCTTAGGTACGCAGGCAGCTTCTGGCTTTGGACGCTGAAGCGCTGTGGGCTCTTCACTGAGCGGACCGCACTTGAAGTGGACCACGGCCGAGGACCTTCTGCGACGCAGCGGGACCGACCAAGGCATGTGCCCCGACCCTGCAGCTGCCTCCGCAGAAGTGCAATGGATCGCAGATTACGGAGGACAGTACGAATACAGCACCTGCTTGCTGTAGTACGAAGTAGACCTCGATGGGCCATGGCGGCAGGAGCAACTCGTTCTAGGCAGCCGCATAACTCGATGCTGTCGTCGCACCTCAACCATCGTGGCCGTCATCCTTTCGTATCTGGCTGACGCTTGGCAACTTGGCAGCATCGGCCTATCTGTAATCTGTGTCACATGCGAAGTACCTACCTAGGTACCTACGATTACATCCATACCTAGGTACCTATCTACAGAACACAGCCAACAACCACAATGCCGACACCTTCCAGTACGAATACATGCGAAATAGATCCGTCCCAGCAGAGCGGACCGACGAGGGGCACGGGACAAGGGGAGCTGAGCCAGAGCGGCCACTAGGAAGACTACGCGGACCCAGCCTTGACGACTGCAACGTCCGAACAGACGAGTTGCTCGATCGAGTGGCCAGGGCGTTGGCGGGGGGGTTGAAACTCGACGTCCAGCGCCGACATTCTCCAGCGTCCATCAGCGCCAGGGAAGAGCGAAAAAGGGTTGCCTGGTGGGATCAGCCACCCTGAGCTGGCCAGCAAGCACGCAAGTACGACATTGTCGCGTGATGTCGTGGGTGGCCAGCGTCGCAGGGGTCCCTGATGGACGTTAGACCTGGGGAGAAAGGGCGCTTCAGATTGGCTGCTGAGCGCGATGGCTGCACCCTGCACAGTTCTGCACCCGAGGAGTGCAAACCGCAGACAACAAGTCCAACGGGGGACTTTGCGTGGGTGTGGCTCCTTGTAGGGTCCGGGGGAGCCCTGGGAAAGCCCTTTGTTCCAGCCGTTCCAAGCCATCGAACCAGCAGAGCATGTACCTCTCCACTCACATTGATCATCTTCCACTTCCGACCACCGACAAGACAAGGGTCCAGCATCACGAGGGCTTGGCACCACGACCAAAATCTTCTGTCTTGAAGTACATTTACCGCCTTCACTGAAAAGCTGAATGCTGGCAAGGCCAAACTCCGGTGCCGGGTGCCATTCCCGATGCTGGGTCGGCATAGCTCTGGCTCAGTTTGGAGATGGCTGTCATGGCAAGCTGTTTGAGACAGCGGCACTTGTCCAGCCTTCTTTGAAAGGATCCTTGACTCGGCGATTTGGTCAACGTACTCGTACTGGTACGAATACAGTAAGATACCGATACTGCATCGGAGGCTTCACTACACCATCACACCGATGCCAAGCTGAAGAAGAAGTAAATTCGTTACCGTCACCGCCATCGTCGCCTTCGCTTTTCCACTAGACACAGAACAGCTGGCGTTTTTTGTTGTTGCCAGCCTCGACTAAAAACAGCCAGCCACAGCCAAGCCATCATATCTGCCCTGTCACCCTTCACAAAGCGCCTCTTTGTTTGGGTAGACCACACCTGTCATGCGAGAGCTCCGTACGCGAACGTTTCTCTCACAGTTTTGTGGCCAAGCATCACAATCGCCGAATTTTACAGGGCCAAGACGCCACCAAATGCACTTCTCTGAGTGCTGCCCCTGGTTAAGCTCCAGGAAAAGGCCTCACGCCCGTTGGAAGTCTCGGCTCGACCAATCCCAAGCGCCTGAAAACCTCACCCTAGCCACTGCTATCTCTCGGCATCAGGGAATGGATTATGGAACTATGACGAGCCCACTGAACTGAAGTGCTACGGGAAAGATCTAATTGGGAGTACATCGGCCGGTACAACAGATGCAAGTGGCCCCTCACTCTCTGAAAGTGCGACGTCGAGGTACTGGTACCGCAGGCTCAGAGTACCCCAGGCCAAGGCTCCGTCTTCACTTCGTGCCCTAATTAGTAGGTGGACTGGCTTGCCCTCTCACCTGCGCCTAGAGGCAAAGACGGAGGATAGCAAGGCAGACTGTGGAACTGTGGAGCGAAATGTGCAGACGGCCCTAGGTCGGATTCTGGTCGCATTGAATCCGTCTTGCTTGCTCCACTGGGCTGCGTTGCCGGCAGGTGTCTGACCGCTGTCCCCCCATCTGTCGGTTTCGCGATTGCTGGTGACGCTTGTCTTGGTTCACCCGCTGCGGTCATCTCGAATACGTACCCACTGATTCAGCTCAGCCTACCCCCAGGCTTGCTGCTTTGTGCGGGATGTGATCGACGCCTTGTCGATTTTCTTTCCTTTTTTCTTCAGCATATCGATGATTAACATAAGCGCAGGCACCACATGGCAGCCACTGCACCGTTGAGTCTTTTGATTCAGTGTACGTATCCGCCCATCCCGTGAACCCCGGTCCATGGCCGCTATCTCGCCTGTCTACCTAGTCTGTCTCCTCGCCGTCGGCTGAACCTAGAGGGCTGGCCGAGGTGGCGGCAGACGGTGCTGCCCATTCCTGTACATACACGTGCGATCAAGTCCTCTAGCGTACCGCCACTTCTTGTCGAGGTCGCGGTCACATTCGAAAAGTGAGGAAGTGAGGCTCTGTGACGGTACATATGTGGGTGCCTGAGCGATAGGCATGGACGTATCCCCATGTACATACTTGCCACAGCTTTGCCTAAGACATGGCTCAGATCCTTGGCTCTAGCTACAACCTTTAAACATCGCCCTAGGAGGCAGGTCAGACATCCAACTGGAACGATGTCCATATCGACAGAGCATCCATCTCATCTAGGTATCGGTACCTGGGTGGTCTGATTCCACAGCAGTCACACAGGGCAAAGAGCCGAATCATGGTGGCTCCCGTCCCTCTCTCGCCCTCTCTGGCCGCTTACCACCACCAAGCAGACAGCCAAGAATGAGCCTGTCGCCTAAGCCCCCGGCCTATCTTGGCTCGTCCCAGGTGCGCTAAACCAACATCTCCTCCCAGCCCCGGTGGAGTCTGCTTCCCCATCCTTGGCCCCGGCCAGGCCCATCCTCATCCTGGGACACCCCCAATAGGCCTCAGAGGGCGAAGACAGACCCTCCACGGCCGCTCCATCCACAGCCAACGGGGCCACAGACTTGGGGGCTACAAACAACGGGCGCTGTCGTGTGTGCGACTCGACGACTCGACGCTACTCCGGATACGCTGCCCGGGGCCTCGATTCGCCCACACGCAGTCCCTCGCCCTCGCCTCCGCAATATCTTGCGACCAGCCGCACCTTGTCCACCTCCACCTGACACTCAACTCACTCAGACTCTTGCTCTCACTCACTCCTGCGCCTCAATCTACTGTTACGGACCCTCGCTCGCCATTCGAAGACCCATTCTGTTGGGGTTGCTGGCGCATCTCGGCTGCAACATACACCTCGCCCAATCCCACTCGCCGCACTCAGATTACGCAGCATTGCGAATGCTCTGCCGACTCGCGACCTCATTCTCAGACCTCGACTGCGTCCTGCCCAAGGCGTTCCTCCTGTCTCGCCGTGGGGTTGCCCATAACGCCCGTCCCTCGTCGTCCGACTCGAGCCGTTGATGCTGTCGCCTTCTCGCCCTCGGCCGCAGCTTTAATGCATCCGTTGATTACTCTGCCGCTCCCGCTCCCGCTCCCGCCTCAGTACCACCACCGGCCGCCTCATGCCCGTTTGAACCTACAAGACATATCAGGCTCAACCGCCGGCACAACACTACAACAACAGCTCCGACCGCCTGCGTCACACTCATTGTGATCTTCGACTGGGTCTTCAAGTCGAAATCGTTCCGCCACCCTCGCTCGTCGGGCCCTCTGCGGAGGACGGCGAGCGTGGACCCCGGTTGTCGCCATGACGCTCTACTCCGATCCTCCGTCCCTTCGCGAATTCAAATACGACAAGCCCACCTTACTGGTGTGCTGGTGGGCAACGTCCTTCTGTACCCTCATCATTCTTCTGCGACTCGCCGGCCGCTTTATCCGAACAGAGCGACTCTTTACCGAAGATCGCATCGCTGCCCTCGCTTTAATCCCCTTGTACCTGCGCATGGGTTGCGTGCATTACATCCTTCTCTACGGCACCAACAATGCCAATTTCGACGACGTCGAACTTACCGACGAGGAAGTGCACAGGAAAGAGATCGCTAGTGGCCTGGTACTGGCTAGTCGGATTTTCTACGCCGCAACGTATGTGACTTCCCTATCCCTTGCACAATCTACATTACGCCCGCCTGCCGTTGTATTCCAATTTACAGTTGGTAACTTCATAACTAACCAATTCGCAATAGCTTATGGATTCTCAAGGGAACCATCCTTGAATTCCTCTGCCGATTGACTTTTGCCACCTGGGAACGCTCTTGGCACACTACGTTACGCGTCATTCGGGTCATCCTCATTGCCACCTTTATCGCTGTGGTTATCAGCGATCTCGCCGAATGCCAGCCCTTCAACCACTACTGGCAGGTTTTACCAAACCCCGGCGGTCAATGTCGTCAGGGTTATGCACAGCTTATTACTATGGCGGTTTGCAATGTCTTCACTGACTTGCTACTTGTCATCTTCCCAGTCCCTATTATTGTAACGAGCCAGATGACTGTTCGAAGAAAAGTTCAACTTGTTCTGCTCTTCTCTCTCAGCCTATCGGTCGTCGGCGTGACCCTTTACCGGGTGCCGAATATCATCAAGGAAGACGGCCGTCAGCAGTATCGATCCCTACTTGCCTCGGTCGAGCTTCTGTTTGCGACAGCCTCCGCTAATTCATTGGTGCTCGGCTCGTTCGTGCGGGACCGAGGCCTGAAGAAGGCAAAGTTCCGCCGTGCTTCAATTGCCGAATCGTTTGACCCGTCGCTGCATCCCCGACGACCAACTTTACACCGCCACTGGGGCAGCGACGAAGATCTTGTCCGAGATGTCGGAATGGGCGTTGACCCTGAACTACGCGATCAACCAGACGCACCCGATGAAGGCACTACCACTGTGTTCACACCGGCTCCGATCATTAGGCAACTCGATCAGGACCTCCAGCGATGGCAGTTCCCACAACGTCAACGCAGCAACGCAGAGCGAAGCGACGACTCGCTTCTCACCCACGACCCTCTTTTTATAACGAGGAGTGAGCCAATTAACACGCCGAGACGCGTCTCGTTCTTTGACGTCGGTGGACTTTTGGATCCTCCCCGCGAAAGCAGTGGAAGTATTAGGCCCGGCAGTTGTGGGTCATCCAACGGCGACTCGGCACACTCCCCTCCGGCCGCTTCGGTGACGGCCGGCACGGGAGGTTTCCGTCGGGGCTCTACAGCGTTGCTCCAGGATCTCAGTGGTTTCCTTGGACCTCTCAACACAAGACAGGCCAGATCTAGGGCCCAATCCAAAGGAACAGAACTGCAGCCTATACCACAATCGCACCAAGAACAGAAGTTCAATGTGCACGGAAATCTCGAGCCAGAGCTCCGGGATCCGGGGGGTCTTTTGTCATAAAACACCCTCTAAAATGATGGAACATGGCCAAAATGATGGCCTGTCACGACCTATATATATTGCCCACGACATGTATAACGATGGTAGCGGGACTTTCTGGGATTGGAGCTTTTCTGGGACACTTTTTTTCGGCTGTATACATATTAGACGTCTGGTCGGCGTTTTGCATGGCGTCAATGATCATACGAAGCGAATGCATGGAGAGGAAGGGCATAGGAAGGTTTTCATGACGATACGAGGCCCAGTTGAGATGGAGCGACGGTGTATGAGAGGGTTGCGGAGTGAAAGTGGGCTATATTTCATGTTTCTTGCCATGCTTAGGTTTTTTTTTCCTTTTGGTATTTTGGGGTGTCTAGCAGACACGGGATTTTGGATGGAACTAGTTACATATACCCCGGCTGAAAAGCCAAGTTTACGATGGATGGATGAAAGGATTGTTGGCTAGATGAACGAGTTTAGGGGATTCTGAGTGGTTTTAGCTATGATAGACCATGGGATGGACATTTGATAAAGTCATGGATTCAAGCCCATCCGTTTGTCCCAGTTCCCAATTGCTCCTCACCCCTACGGATATGTGGCGGACAAATTTCCAGTCTACTCACTGTGTGTCAAATGAATTAGTTACCTTAGGGAGTTTTGTGAGCCAGTATTTCGCCATCATGGCAGGGCCACGGCGAAGCAAGATGTGAACATGGGAATGGCACACTTTCAAGGCCAACGAACAGGACTGATTTCACTCATCATACGATTGCAGAGACCTCTAGACATATCACCAACTTACTAGAAACGGAGTTGCTATTCGGTTGACAAGCTAACCAAGACTAGTAGTAGAGCAACCCGGCTCGCAGACTTGCCTCAAACCAGCTGATCGTGAATATTCAGGTTCAATTTCTCATTGCTTACAGTTAGAAAGAACAGCTTGGTAAGTAAGTTTTCATTGGCTCTGCTGCGGCATAGCGCAATATACATATGAACCCCTAGAACGCCAGCTTTTTGAATCTCAAGTGCAGATCGACGCCTCCATCCTCGTACCAAAAGCCCTCTCTTAATCCCATGCAAGGGCTTTGGTCGCCCACGCAACCCCCACTGCGTCGTCACGTTCTCATCATCGTCCTCGATCCCAAAATGAGGATTATCGGGAAGACCTAGACGCACAGTCTGTAACTCGCATAGCGGCCGGCCGTCTCACTGTTTCGGATGATCTTGACGACATGGCCGCGCTTCAGGCCGAGGTACCGGGAGACGGGATCCTTCTGCAGAATTCGGGGAAGCTGCGTTTCCTTGAGGCGGTAGCGCTTGAGCAGGGCGATCTTTTCCTCCCTGGAGAGCAGTACGTGCTTGGGGACGAGCTCGTGGTGCGTGATGTTGACAAGTAGGTCGTCCTCGAGGAAGCACTCGATCTTGGTGAGGTTCTCGACGCTGGCGAGCGACTTGCGGGCGGCGGGGGACAGGGGCACGTGCGTCACCATGATTCCTGTCTTGTAGTTGTTGGTGATGGTGTACTGGGCGAACTGGCGGATCTGGGCGACACCGAACTGCTTGTCGGAGAGGAACTCGACCCAGATGGGACCGCAGTCGGCCACGGGGTCCGGGTTTGCGTCCGTCGCGGGCGGCGTGAACTTTTTGAGCATGGAGTCGCTGGGGCGGGCAGAGAACTGGAGCTTGGCTCGGCTATGAGAGGGGGGAAACTTGGTGTCAGCGAGCTTTCTTTGAATCGGCAAGGCGGAAGAAGCGTCCTTGGTATGAGGAGCGGAGGGGCAGGGTCTTCTTACTTGACAGAGCCGTCGGGGTTGCAGTACTCGTCGCGGAAGCGGTCGAGGGAGATGCTAACTTCCTCCTCGGCAAGCTCATATTCCTGAAGGCGGGTTAGCGTCGCGATCGAAATTGGGCGAAATCCAGAGCGTCATTGTCATCGAGGGCATCGCGACAGACAAAGCCAGACGGGAAGGTCTTACTCGGTCGGCAACCATCTCGTGAACGGTCCTCCAGGCGCGCCAGAGCCTGACCACCTCCTTCGACTTGGCGTCGGTGGGCACAGAGTCGATATCCATTGTTGCGGTGGGCCGTTGGGGTCGAGGGTCGAGGGTGGCCGATTCGATTTGGTCGTGGAGTTGAGAAGAATCCCGAGCCGCCTCAAAAATGTTTCGCTCAGCCTTGCATGGCGGCCGCAAAGTCTAGGCGGGTGGTCGGCGGGAGCGCGCAGAGAGCGGTCATGTGATGGGGCGAGGGGCGCCACAGCAATCGGGACGAGGGATGAGCCCCATCGCAGTGTCAGCCACAGTTGCCTTGTGCGAAGTTGGCCTCGCTGCTAGTTCGAGGGCTAGTGTCGAATTGGCAGGAAGAACCCTTGTGCAGCAGTCCGCGGTCAGTGGACACCTCGACACCGCTAGGGGAAGGAAGCCGAACAAGGGCTGCGGGCGACAGCAGTCAACCTCCCGCCGAGTAGACTGTAATTAATAAGAGCAATAGCAATGGGCTGGTAATTGCGGTAGCACAGCAGCACCTGCCAAGGACCTACTGGGTACCTAAAGATGCTAAGGTGCTAGCAGTTAGCTGCGTGTGACTTCGGTGCTATTCCCAGACCTTAACAGGTGTCATCTGCTGAGCTTCCAGTGAGCTTCAGCGGGCAAGGACAGGTTGTAGGTAGCTACCCGGGGCGTTCACTCCCCAGTGTCCCAGCGCACCGGTGCTCGCGTTCAGTGGGTTCGCACCGCAGTAGACAGCCCGCGGCGCACAGACCCCAACCGCTCACAATCGCAAACCAAACGACACGGGGCAGTCAGAAAGTGGTGGAATATCAATTTCTTTCGACCCTTTGGGTCTTATAATTTTTTCCTTCCTCTGCACTCCGTCCTGGCCACTCCGTGTCATCGCTCCTCACCCATCTACTCCTCGTCCGCCGACTCTTCTCGAGCTGTCCGTCTCGGCTCCGTCACTCTCTCCGGTTTCTTCCCTCTCCAGAACGCCCCGTTTCGTTCCCCCTCATCGCAATGGCCGCCGAGACTGCGACTACGACTGCGCCTGCCACCGCCCCTGTGGTGGACAAGGCCGCCGCAACTCGCCCTGCCAAGCCCGACGAGAATGTCTTTAAGGAGGAGCTCGCAAAGGCCGAGAAGGCTCACAAGGCTTCCATGGACCTCTTGGTAAGGCCTCAATTCCTCACCCCGTTCACAGAGAACCTCCATCAGCCCAGGTTCCACTTTCCGCGGCCTCATCTCCTGCCAAGGGACGCTCAATCCAGCTAACCCCATTGTCTTTCAGAGCGGTATCAAGGCCAAGATTGATATTGCTATGCCCAGCAAGAACAAGGACCAGCCCAGCCCCACCCAACAGCGACGACAGGAGCTCATTGCCCAGGCCAACGAGATCCGCCAGAAGCAGGCCGGTGGCAAGAACGCCCGTTCCTCCAAGCTCGACCAGATCAAACGCTTCGACGAGCAAGTCCGCAGCAGAATTGCCGAGCAGAAGGCCGCCAAGAGCAAGATCCCCTTCAAGAGCCTCGAGGATGTCGACCGCCAGATTGCCACCCTCGACAAGCAGGTCAATTCTGGGAACATGAAGCTCGTCGATGAGAAGAAGGCCCTCTCCGACATCTCCAGCCTGCGCAAGACTCGCAAGACCTTTGGCCAGTTCGAGGACTCGCAGAAGCAGATTGACGACCTGCGCGCCAAGATTAAGGAGATCAAGGACACCATGGAGGACCCCGAGCAGAAGGCCATGTCTGAGCAGTACAACAAGATCCAGGCCGAGCTTGATGCCATCAAGGCCGAGCAAGATGAGGCCTACAAGGGCCTGTCAAGCCTGCGTGATGAGCGATCTAAGCTCCAGGCCGATCAACAGGAGAAGTACACCGCCATTCGCAAGCTCAAGGACGACTACTACGGCCAGAAGAAGGCCTATATGGCCTACGAGCGCGAGGCTCGTGACCGATACCGCGAGAAGCAGAGAGCCGAGCACGACCGCGTCATCAAGGAGCGCAAGAAGGCCGAGGCCGAGCGCCGTCTTGCCGATGCCAGTGACCCTGCCTACCTGGACGAGATCCGACGTGCCCATAGCTTGCTGCAGTTTCTCGATCCCACCCACAAGGTTGAGAAGGGTCCCCTGATGGCCGATACCGGTCTTGGTGCTCAGGCTCAGCGAACCGTTGATGAGGCTGGCCTTAAGGGTACCAAGCTCGTTAGCAAGAAGGACCGCGAGGAGGAGTACGCCCCTGCTGTCAAGAAGGGCAAGAAGGGCAAGAAGGCCGGCGTCAG
This sequence comes from Neonectria ditissima, assembly GCA_001305505.1. Taxonomy (NCBI): domain Eukaryota; kingdom Fungi; phylum Ascomycota; class Sordariomycetes; order Hypocreales; family Nectriaceae; genus Neonectria; species Neonectria ditissima. The sequence continues at coordinate 978,231 of LDPL01000034.1, forward strand.
TGCTCCTTCGGCCAAGGGCTACAACTGCCCTCCCTCCGTCGTTGAGGACTGCGCCGCCATGGGTATTGAACCCCCCATGAGCGCTGCCGATGTGCCCGCCGTCACCGAGAAGGTCCGCGCCAAGCTCGAAGAATGGACTAGTAGCCAGGATGCCCAGACGAAGCGTGTAAGTATCCCCCTTTTACCTCCCCTCGCATAACCGGCAGCTAATCATGGGATATTTAGAATATTGAGGAGGCCAAGCGAAAGATTGAGGAGATTGAGAAGGCCGAAGCTAACGGCGAAACGGTCGACGAGGCCACCTCGAGCCTCAAGGAGACCTCCATCTCCGAGAAGGAGGAGTCGTAAACCACGCATACGCTCCCTCGCAGTCTCTGATCTTACTTCAGCGCCGTCCCCGTCATCCCGGCGCTGAGGTTCGTCCAATTCTCCCAACCCTACCTCTGCTCTCCCCTCGCTCTGCCATCTCCATTGCCATCTCTGTAGTCCGCTCCGGGACCGCCCCTTTCACACAACATCCGACAACCTCAAAAAACCGACTGCATCCTCGGGGAAAATCCACCTCGGGGACGCCTCAGCTAGTCGCTGGCATTTACTTGTCTTGCGCCCAGTCGATGCCTCCTCGTCCTCACCCACCTTTCCCCCCTTTTTCCTCCAATTTGAAGCGCTCACGGTGCTGTTTTGTAATTAGGCGCTATCCCAAATGGAAGAGATGCGTGAAAAGTTATTCAAACTTGATGAAGCCCTCAGCCAAGTCCCCTGAAATACGTGCATGCTCTTCTTCTTCTCATTATGTGCACTATTGTCCAATGTATGCAAGTCGTTGATCTAAGCAGGTAGGTTCCAAGATTATTCGGGTTGGGCGCTCGTCGGGCACTTGCATTTGCTTGCGTGCATCGCGCACCAATTCCGAGACGTGCATTTTCACCGAGGAATCGGGGAACATTACTGGGACATCTGTCCAAAGAACTACTGCGTAGTAGTGTCGGCTAGTTCGAATCCTTCCGCCTCTACGCCGAAGGACAGCCCTTTTTCAGCCCAATCGTGCCCCTCATCTGGTTTCCCCCACTCTCAGGAACGACGATGACCTCAACAGTTTAGACAAGCGTTTTTGTAATAATTTTTGGCAATTATGCCTATTAAGACGTGCTACTTTTTAGATTTCAGTACATGCCCAATATAAAGTGCCCCAAATACTCCAAAATGCGCCAGACCAAGTCTTTTCTAAACCAAACAGGGGGATATTGGCCCAAACTTTGTAACCCCAATGATGCCACGCCGCTCCGCTATGTCGGTAATATTCCACGCCCCGGTGATGCGATGGTCGTGATGCTCGTAGAATTCGTTATGTGTGTCAGATAATGTCCATAACTGTGGATGTAGTGATCGATTGCCGGCCGGGTCTTTTTCCGATCTCAATAAGCACCGCCGTTGTAGTATGAGGGAACCTGCGCTGGAGGAGGCCCAAAACCACTTCGCCTGTTTGGAGGACCTGGAGTTCGCCGCTCTAAGCGGGGATCCATACGCGGATCTCCTGCCATACGAGGGTCTCCCACCATGCGAGGGTCTCCCACCAGCCGAGGGTCCAAGCGAGGGTCCATACGGGGGTCCATACGGGGCATAGGAGGAGGCGTTCGAGACGGGAGAGCCTGTTGCTCATGTTGAAATCCAACGGGAGCAACGACCGCCGAGGATCCCGTGGCGCCATTGGAACCGCTTCGTCGATTTGCTTTCCGATAGCCATTGAGTGCGCTTAGGGGCGGAGCCTTTACCGCAGGCTCGTCCTCGGCTGGAAGAGTAAGTTCCACGAGACCAAAGAAATATTCCAAAACCTCCGGGTAACGCTGGACGCTGGATTGCCAGTCTTCGTCGATGCCCCGCTTGAGGGAGGCTTGGGCCTCAGCAATCTGATTCGGGTGAGGCAGCGCGTTATAGTAGTGGTAAGCATGGGCGGTAATGCGATCCAAGTGGGCGGAGTGGGCGGTTTTACGGCGTTCTGTAAGAAGTCGGAAGTATTCGAGTATATAGTCTTGTGCATGTGCTCGAACCCAAGAACTGCGTCGACTCAATTAGATGCATTGATCACTAAGAGGTCGGGAATGGGTAGGGTCGCGAACCGTATGTCACTGTAGATGGACCGCATCATGCGATCCTCAGCCTGCTTGACAGCAACCTCAAGCCGCTTGGCCTCACAATCGCACGCCATCGTCGCCGGGGCATGACATATCGCACAGTCGGGGTCCATCCTGATGAAGGGTTTTCGATATTGGTAGTCTCTAGCATACATCTTAGCAAAGGTGGGTGGCCGAGATGACATGGGTCCGGTGGTGGCCGCGGGTCAGGCCAGTGGCAGACGACAGAGAATACAAAATGATGTACAGGGGGGGTCAAGTCATGACAACGTCATGAAGGTCGATCGGGAATCTCCCTCTAACCCCACTGACGAGTTTCATGAGGCACAAACGAAGCGAGGCGGGCAGGGAAACTGAAAGTGTGGACGACGATGGCCGGGGACGGGGGCCGGGGAGTGAGGGGAGGGAGGGAGCAACTGACTTGGTTAAGAACAGGCGGCTGGCGGGAGAGAGTAGGCTCGGACGTGGCGGTAAGGAGATAACGACACCTGAGGGGAAAGTGGTATGGTATGTCCGTCTCGGACAGCAGCCAGGCAAGAGAGCAGCTGTTTCGCTGGAGCCAGTATGTATCCTGCAAGCACCAGCAGCTCTCGGGGCTCGAGCTGGGAGGGAGGAGAAACTGAGGAGCGAGATGGAAGAAGTCGCGTGGGGAAGCGAAGGAAGCTCTGTGGAGAGGTCGAATGAGGAGGGCTGGTCCACGTCCTCTGTCGTGGCTCGAATGCGGGACCGCGGAGCGTATGCAGGCTGGCCCAATGGCCTCGAGCTGATCCAAGGGAGGGGCGTCTGGGGGCGAACGGTCGTTGGGTGATGCGGCTGCTCAGGTGCGTTCTGGTAATAGTGGATGGTGACGAGCAGTAGTAGCACGAGAAGGTGGGAGGGGGGGATGGGACGTGGACAAGAGGAATTGGGGCGAGAGTGAGACGGGTTCGGCGGGATGGAGGGCAGCTAGTTGCTGCTGAAGGCCGGGGCGAGCCAGGACGGGAACGAGGGAGACGAGTGTTAAACTCGGTGAACCAGCAAAGGATGAGAGAAGGCCGGCCCGAAACTAAAACCCCAAAACAAACCAGGAGCGGCTGGGGCTAAAGGGTAGTGAGAACCAAGGGGACAATTTGCCGAACGTCGAACTTGGGCAACCTTGGGCGAATAAAGGCGAAGGGACGGTGGCGGGTGAGCCCCGGCAAACCAACAGACGACAAAGGAGGGGCGACGGAGGTGTGAGAGATACCCTGCGGCCATCCGATTCACCGCATTTTGGCATCAGCAGGGCTTCTCCCGGCTTCCAGCAAGCTCTCCAGCACCGGCCAAAGCCTGGTCGAATGGCAATCTGCACCATCCATGGACCATTCCGGGCTGGCTGCAGACACCGACAGCTTGAGGCGAGACGAACGGGCACCAAGAGCAAGCATGCCACTGATTGGCACAACGAAGAATGGGCGACACGGAGGAAACGTTTGAATGGTGGACGGTAGGTTATTTGACTAAGATAGGTAAAGTATGCGATCTTTGGAATGTTCGTACGATGAACCACGAACGGCGAGCGTCGAGCGAGTATCGGGCGGCAATGGATGGAGACGGCGACGGTCGTAAACGGTGAAGTAGAGTGCACTTGGTTAGCAGGCACGGAACTCTGAATGCACGGGGGTGGAGGAGTCGAGATTGACGGAGCGTAGTGTCGCTTGGGACGTGAGTATTGAGTAATAAGACATCATGGCTGATGGTCGACGCCTGCGACATGAAGGAGGAAGAAAACAGTCGGTAGAAGACACGCGGGTATTGAAGTGTGAAGTAAGATGCAAGTTATCACCTCCCTCTTTCCAAGTTCGTTGCCTCATAGACGTAATCCAACCAAGTGCGTACCTCAGGCATTAGCTGGGCCAAGGACGTGGTTGCCTGCTGGTCTTGAGGCACTCTTTCCGTTCCAGGACATATTCTGGTGGTGCTGCTACGTCTAGGACTTTAGCTAAAGTACTTCGTACTTCGTGGGTGAGGTGGGCAGGAGCTCCTTATCTTATCAGCACCCGCCTCATGAACTCTTCCAGAATTTTTGACGACATCTATGCTTAGTCTAACGCCTCATGATCGAACAATAGCTTGCTTCTCAACCTGAACCTTCAACTTTTCTTATTTCTTCGACTCCCAGAAGGGCCGCCGCCGCAGCAAACATGGCTCCCCGGTGTCCCAATGCCTCACCGACGCTCCTCCCGTTCCTCTATCCCTCTCTCTTCTCGCAGCGCTGCGCTCTCAACGCCGCTGCTGCGCTCCGAAGACGATGCGCCTCGACCGTCAACGACCTGCCCGAGTCGCGCCTTAACCCAGCCCCCGACGATTATGCCGCTTCGAGCTTCGCCGACAAAGCTCACTTGACCTTATATGCAGGCCGCGGTGGTAATGGCTGTATCTCTTTTCTGCGCGAGGCCTACATTGCTGAAGGCCCCCCCAATGGCGGCGATGGAGGTCATGGAGGCAATGTCTACATCCAAGCTGCCCACGGTGAAACCTCTCTGCATAAATTAGCTCGGAAACGATTTGTTCATGGCGGTCGCGGAAAGCACGGCCAAGGCAGTGCCAAGAGCGGCACCCGCGGAGACGATATTATCATCACCGTTCCTGTGGGGACTGTCGTGCGTGAGTTGGAGCGCGAAGACCCTGTCGCTGATGAAATCATAAACATGCGCATCTGGCGCGCGCAGCAAAAATTGTTGAAGCAGGAGCATCGCTTAGCAGATGAAGAAAGGCAGAAGCTCGCGCGAGAAGGGGTCATCGAAGACCCCGAAGAGGAAAGACTGCAGGAGAAAGAGAACGAGGAGGAGGAGGAGGAGGATAATGACCCGGAGCGGCACAAGTGGTTGCTCTACCCTGGCCTTTCGAAAACCGATGTTAAGCAAACGGTCTTTCCTCGCCTACCCAAGCGGCATCGCATCTACAAGCAGCCTCCACCTACGATCCATCTCGACCTGTCTCGTCCAACACCCAACCCTATCCTACTCGCAGCTGGTGGCATTGGTGGCCTGGGAAACCCCCATTTCACGTCGAGAGAGCACCCACGGCCTATGTTTGCGACAAAGGGAGAGGACGCAGTAACAATGCAGATCGAGCTCGAGCTCAAGCTTCTTGCCGACGTTGGACTTGTCGGCCTGCCTAATGCCGGGAAGAGCACGCTGCTTCGCGCCCTAACCAACAGTCGCACTCGAGTTGGTAACTGGGCTTTTACTACTCTCCAGCCCAACATTGGCACGGTTGTTCTCGATAAATATTCCGGCCGCCCCACGATCAAGAGCTACCGCCGCTATCCGGCCCAACTGGGTTTGCCTGAGGCGGTTGACACTGAACCACGCACCCGCTTCAGCGTCGCCGACATCCCCGGCCTAATCGAGGGCGCCCACCTCGACCGAGGACTCGGCATTGCCTTCCTGCGCCATGTTGAACGTGCTGGTGTCCTTGCCTTTGTCGTCGATCTGGCCGCCGGCAATGCTTGCAAAGCCCTCGACGCTCTGTGGCGTGAAGTCAGCCTGTACGCCCAGATGCGCGACGAGGAGGAAAAAGACCGCGAGATTGATACTCGCGTTGATTGGGACATGTCGTCCGACTCGGGCGGGGCCATCAACTTGACAGACGACTTCAATGTTGCCTCGCAAGCACCTAGTGAGTTACCAGGCATCCAGATCGCTGGTAAACCTTGGTTCGTTGTCGCGACCAAAGCCGACCTGCCTGAGACACAGGAGAACTTCCAGCAGCTCAAGGAATATCTTGACAGCATTACCAAAGGTGACCGGTTGCACCCAAGTGGAGCGGAGGAAGCCTGGACCAAAGATTGCGCAGCCATCCCGGTGAGCGCAATCAATGGCCAGGGAGTAGACAGAATCGTTCATTGGACTGTCGGTCTACTAGACGAGTAGGCATCACGACTACAAGAGGATCACATGTGCTATAACAAACTTGTATAGATGATGTCGCTGTTATCAGCACTGTCATTGCATAATATGTATCAACAACTGTAAGAAAAGAATTTGCTTGCTCTAAATCATCACAGCTAAACCTGTATTATCATGCTCACCCGTTCATGTTCTGAACTCGCAACGACTGATGCTCACAGCGTCTCCTGGCGCAGAGTATAGGCTACCTACATCTGTGCGTGTGTTTGCTGTTTGTTATCATCACGCGCTGCAACATTGTGACTATGGGGCACAAAGAACATAAATTGGGATGATGGCTACGGCGACCCTGTAATACGGTACGAACACCAAATGGTTCTAATCAATACTTATACATCCCATGTCTAAATCAAGCGTTATCCTCGGTTTTCGTCCCATTCGTCTCGCCAATCTCCTCAGATTTGACAACATCATCCTCTACCACTGTCGCCTCCTTCTCCTCACCGGCAACCTTTTCCTCGCCGGCATCCACGCTCTCGGGCTCCTCCTTGGCCTTCTCTGGGTTTTGCTGCTGCTTGTGCAGGGTGATGTTGATTAGTGGGGATGTGTCGTTGAAAACACGGAGCAACATGGCCGAGCGGTCCTCTTTGGGAAGCATGAGGTTGAGCGAGTGAATGCTCTTCCAGAGCGGCAGAGCCATGCGCTCGTTGAAGTCTGGGTCCGTCCCGTCTGGCTCGATGCGTAGAACACAGCATCCCATGCCGATATCACGGACACGCTCGCCAATCTCATCGAATCTCTGCCAATCGTCGCCAGAGATACGAGGGAACATCTCGATGAGAAGTTTGTGGAATGTCTCCTTGTTACGGAGGTGGATGACGCGGGGCTCGCCGACATAGCCCTGCAAAATGGGCATGCCCTCGGACTGGATTCGCCAGCGGCAAACCTCGGCGGAGGGGGCGTCCTGCTTCATGTACATGCGCACGCCGCCGTGGATGAACTTGATACCCCTTCCCTCGTTCTCCTTGAGGATGTCCCGCAGCAGAGCGCTAGTATAGTAGATGGCCTTCGCAGGCTCACCCATTTCGTTACGGACCATGTATCGATCATCAGGGAATCGAGTCGAGATGTGGTAAAACTCCTTGATGTTCTGGATAATAGGGTGCGCTGGGTCGAGGTACTTGAAGGGCTCCTCCACCGGGCCGTTTCGTCGGGGCTTGCCGTTGTCAGGCTTCGGCTGTGCAGCAGGAGTCGCGGCAACTGAGAGCTCGTCTTCGGTCTTGACCTTCTTGGCAGGCTGTTCCTCGCTCTCCTCCGTCTCGAGGGGCCTCTTGTTGCCGTTGGTAGTCTCGTCTGCCATGGTAATATCTTCCTCCTTGGTGTCAATGACGGCGGGAGTAGCCTCTGCCTCGAGCTTCTCCGAAACCTCCTCAGTGGTCTTCTCGGGTATTTCCTCAATGGCCTTCTTGGGGGCTTCTTCGGTGGTCTTTTCAGCCGATGGGACTTCTGACGACTCGCTGACCTTAACAGGGGCCTGCTTAGGGTCGTTCTCATTTCTCGCCTTGAAATCGGTCTTCTTCTGGAGCACAGTAATGAAGAAGCCGCCAGTATCTTGCATATGAGGGTAAACTCTCATGCAGCGCTCCAGTGGCAGGTCGGCGCAATCGGAGCCTTCAAGTCTGGAGAACATGGTCTCCACGAGTCGCCCAGGGGGGACGCCCTCAGTGTTCTCGTTAGCAAAGTCCTCGACTTCCTTCCATGAGCTCCATATTTTAGCGGATTTGTCCATGATCTTCCAGTCCTTCAAGCCAGGAGTTCTCTTCAGGTTCACCAGCTCATTACTGCAGTCAACAATCTCGACATTGTCGGGGCCGCCGCATCGCTCGATAGCAGACACCACGACGGCCTCGTTCTCCACGGGGTTCATGCTGCACGTAGAGAAGACGACTCGGCCGCCGACCTTGAGCAGCTGAAGAGCTCGCACCAGGATTCGGACCTGGGTAGTGTGCAGGCCAAGCGCGCTGCCCGGTTGCCAATCCTTCCAGAGGTTCGCATTCTTTCGGAGCGTTCCATCGCCAGAGCAGGGGACATCCGCCAGAATTCGGTCGAACTTCAAGTACTTCGCCTTGATGGAGTTGGGGTCGGAAGGAAGCTTGATGGAGGGGAACTGGGTGGCATCATGGTTGGTGACGATAAGGTTCGGGGACGAGAGTCGCTTCAGCTGGTGGACCAGCATGTGGCCACGCTTGTAGTCGGAGTCGTTGGCAATCAGAATGCCTGTGGCTCGTCCGTCATCGGCCGAGTCAGCTTCGAGATCAGCGTTGATCTCCTCTTGCGTCTCGTCGCCGAGGTTCAAACCGTCCTCGGTGGCATAAGCGCGCAGAACCTTGCGGACACGCGCTTCCTCTCCCACATGGATCATCTCGAGAAGCTGCGCCGCCTTGCTTCCGGGAGCAGCGCACATGTCCAGGACGGTCATTCCAGGACGAAGGTCCATCAGCAGAGGTGGGATCATGCTGACAACCTCCTGACGGCTGATGTTTCCGACGCTCGTCTCGGAGACGAGGAACTTCTGGAACGCGGCGAAGGGGGGGAACTTGCGAATGACGTTCTTGGGGGTAGTCATCCACCAGGCGAGCTCATCGGGGTACCATGGAACAGCCAGTGGGGGCGCAACAGGGCTGCCATCTTGGTGTTCAATCTTGACGATTTCGGGGATGTATCTGTCCTTGAGGAGTCTCTTCACGTTAATGGCATGGCTGGCGCAGACGAGTTAGCGCGTTGACTTCTCCGGCCTCGAGCGAGCTGCAACTTACCCCTTGGAACCACAGAATCGGAAGCTGTTGGGGAGTTCGCGCTTCAATGCATCCCAGTAAGCCTTCTTCTCGTCGTCGGGCAGCTGCAGGAGGGTGTCGTAGAAGCGCTGTAGTCTCTCGTTCTCCTTGGGGATGGTTGGGTAGTCTCTGTACGAGCCGCCTTGGCCACCGCCTCGGCCACCGCCGCCGCCTCGTCTGTTCTTTCCCTAAATCACATAAATTTCAGCAGGACGCAATTGATACGGAATCGCGGGGAGGCGCACCCTGAAACTCTTCTTGCCCATTGTCGCGATTGTTTTGCAGTTGGAAAGAGCTTGCGACAGAAATTTCCAAGGCTGGCAGAAAAGTGATGCAAATGCCCCGCCGTATTTGGCCCGCCGCGTTTAGCACTCGGCACCCCGCGGGCGCACTAATGCAAGTGGCTGGAGCTCCAGGCCTACATACAACATGGTCCCCATCTGAACCAAGATGCTGCAGTGCAATGGACGAATTTCCTTACCCTACACCAGTCATTATAGAAACAGTCCATGCTTCTTCATGTTACATTCTGCCTTCCGAGCTTGCTTCAGCGTGCGCCTTCTCGTTTCTGAAGTCAGACCTGCGAGGAGACGAGCGCCGAATATCAATATGACTGGAATCGTCAGTCCAGAGACTTGTGGTGACAATGTGGCTGGAAGATGAACTACCTGGAGGGAGAGACTTGGAAGCGGGACGAGCTGTCGTTGAAGCGAACCACGAACGCGAGGAGCGTGTACGATCACAAACTCAACTCCATAGGCCAAAGCATGTTATGGACTCACTAGAATTCCCCACAAATCCCACGCAGTGTTTCCCCTGGGGGCTTTCTTGGAACGGAGGTCGCAGTCGACGCACAAATAAAGTTACCCGAGGCCAATATCACACTGTGGGAATGGAGCACACATGGCCCAACCACGGATTGGCGGTTTATACATAGCCAGGTTTAAGATTCCGAGTAGGCTTCTCCGAAGAATAGAAAAAGCTTGCTTGCATGAGGACAGATGAACGAAGGACAATTGACATCCCAGAACCCGAAAGAAACGAGCACAGACGCGACGATTTGCGGCAGCCACAAGTATGCGCCTACGATGCCCTATCTCGAAAAAGGAAAGCTGAGTTTACGATCCCTTCCAATCTTGATCCTCATGCCAAATCTTTAGAGCCATCCGAACTCCACGAATAAATGGAAAGTTTGGAGTGGGAGCTTGACAAGGCTTTTTGGAGGAATGAGGAGCTCGAGATGAGAAAACGATGGCGAGGGTAATGCCAAGGAGAGATGGAAACTGAGCATTCATTAACACTAGCAAGGAGTCTAAGACGCACCGAGAAGGGGAGGTCATGCGATCGCAGACTCGGTCATTGAACCGAGGAACGAGAGGGTGGCCCTAGGTTGTGCAAGCATTCATAATTCATAAGTGCTTGTTCATTAACTTCGATGATTCACATTCCTCGCCGTGCGGCTGATCAGGCACCTGCAGCTGCCTAGCAGAATCAGTGCCTGCAGCGAATGGGTGAGCCCCACAGTGCCCCATCTCAGTCAATCACTCCTCACGTGCTCAGGCCTTTCCACAGGTATATAATCTCCTGCTGCCCTCCCTCTTTTTACTTTTTCCTTCTTTCTTCTTCATACTTACCTTGTTCCGAACTCCCCAGCTCAAGAATTGGGGGGTTCAGCTTGGAAGGCCTGCATTGCACATCGCGGTGTCGTTCCGGGTTTCATTGTCCTTCGGGGCCATGGGGGGCGGAATTTTTGATTTTAAACCCACGTTTTCATTGTGCTGCTCAGCTTCATGCTGGGCCACGAAGAAGATGGTTGATAGTGTTGAAAAGCCAAGTACCTTGGTCACGTTGCGAAGGAGCCCGTTTTCCAAAGTGACCACTCGCCCAACTGGTAAGCACGTCGAGGCCGACCGGGTAGATCTCAAGCTGCGCGACCTAGATGTGACGCGTCGCGTCAGACATGGCGGTCCATAATGGTGTCACGTTGAACCTTGGACGTACTGGCAGTGGATGCTCAACCCACAAGTGCCAAGTAATCCTGAGGCTCAATATCATGTTGTATCTATCCTTTTGATTCCGTCAGTGGTTATGAATATTACGCGTGCTGGCGGACGCGCATGCATTGTCCGATCATCTCTCCCCAAGGAGGCCTTCTTGCGCCCCCCGCATTCAATCACCGCACCCGTGAGTGCTGTTGTCCAGCTGCGTCCTGGTCAATTGACCGTAACCCCCCCCCCAAGTACATCCATAAACACTTGCCATGATGACAGGAGTGCAAGGCGTCCTATGTCAGAACGAGTTGTGAGCCCAAGCATTTCCTTCCAGCTTCCACGATGTCAAATTTCTGCCTGGAGAGTACAGGCTTAGGTCATCCGACGTGCTCTCAGGTGGCCGAGTGACACGCCCATATATCCACCAGCAAACGAAGACAACGAAGGTCAAAACCAACGATGTCGTGAGGTATACCTGCCAGTTCGTATCGCCCTCAAGCTTGAAAAGGTTCGTCGTCCACAGTGTCTGCATACGTGTCAGCTATAGCTGCTTTTGAGGAAATCTGTCGAACTTACCGCGATCAGCGTGGAAGGGAGGAACAGCAGCGTCAAAATCGCGATGCCTTTTACCGTCTGACTGTCTCGTGCTGTCAGCCTCGCAATAGCAAGGTTGGTCCTGCTGTCCTTTTGCGCGATAAGTTGGTACGACTACGCAACAACGGTGAGCTTCGTGAACAACCTGTGTCTCTAAAATAGATACACACCACGTTGATGTTCTGACTGAGTCTAGACCTCAGCTCGGACAACCGGTTTGCCATCGAGTCGCATCGCTCAGCGGTGACGCTGAACGATTCCAATAGCCCAGAGCGATGACGCATCGACAGTTTACGGAATCCGAGATCCTGGCATCGTTCCTCCATTTCGACAACAGCGTCAGTGCAGAACTTCCCAAACCTCAGTGCAAACAGCATGACCGTGTGGCAGTGGCAGAGCTCCAGATGGGTGGTATGGATCTGGTTTAGGAGAACCTCGGGTTGAGAGAGGGCTTTGAAGCGCTCGGCATTCATTCGCTTTATCTTCCACTGTGAACTCGATGTGTTCATTACAGTCTCTACCTCGACCACTTCCGTCCAGAGTCCCCCGAACCAATCTGCCCACGTATGGTATCGATATTCGAAGATGTACGATAGCAGGTAGAGCGGATGGATCTTGAGGGAGTCGACATTGGTTGCGCAGTATGACCGTATGGATTGCACGTCTTTCGTGCTGTTGCATGCAAGGAAGACGAAACAGTTCCGGGTAGCCATCTGGATCCGGATGGTACAGACTACGCAGTCGCTATTTCTCGGGCACCGGAAGATGAGAGCTGGGTTTTGATAACCCTGTTAGCGAACTTGCTTGCATGTATTCAACAGCAACTGGCAAAGCGGGAACAAACACGTGTATGCGGGGGTTTCATCGTCCTCTGCATCGTACTGGAGGTAAGTATGGCAATAAGGCGTGAGGGTAGTGAAGAACTTTTGTGTAGTTGTGTGACAAAAGCCTGCTGTCTGGATAAGGTAAGAGAGTACATCCCTCCGGATCTCCAGGGTGGCCGGTGTAGATTTCCCAAACATGGTTTGTCCGAGAACGGTGCTATGGTATGTCAGGAACTGGCTGCATGGGATGGCTAGGAGATACGAGGCTTACAACAGGACAAACCTCGACGTGGGTATTTTGATGTTTGCTGTGTTGCCATGATCTTCCCAGAACGAGGCCTACGAGCGAAATCAGAGCAAATCCAGTCCAGCACTCTGACGCCAACTTCACCAGTATTGGGATCACATACGTAGCCTGCGAGCTTTTCACGCAAGGCAGCACTGCCAAGGACATCGTCTTGCCGCCCAGGGACGTCGATGTCCCAAAGTTGGACCCTCGTATCGGTCGTGAGGATGGATTCCGAGCGGACGCGGAAACTGTCCGCCAACGAGGCTATCGGCGGCGCATAGCCCAGAGGTTGGCTTCGCGGATCCATGGGTGTGTATAATGTGCGTTGGTGAGAGAGATGAGGATTCCTGCTAGGCAAGGGGGAGTATGTAATTCAACTAAATACTCTATGCCTCGGAGATTCCGACTCGGGGAGTTTTCATAGGACCCCATGCGTCTTCGGGGCTGTGCCCTTTAGGCAAGCCGAGATGGCAGCTGCGCCAAGAGAGAGGGCGCGTGATGATATCGCCTAAAGCAGGCCGCAGGTTAGGCCGCTTCTCAGCGCGAGATCTTCTGCTATCTTCGAAGCCATAAATACCTTAGAGACAACGTACTGCCAGTGCCTTGTCTATTGACCTGGTAGTCACTTACCCCAGGGTATAGCTTCGTCTAGAGGACAACATAGGATGAAGGTGTACAAAAGGGCTTTTCGACACATGCAGTATGCGCTCTGCACTGCCTACCGCATCCACTCCACCCCCTGCCCTTCAGCCTCGTTTCGATCTCAAGTATGCCTGTTATCTCAACTAGGTTGCAAGAAATGAGAGGGAACACGATCTTGATTTGAAGAGTTGACGTTATTCCAATGACAACGTGATACTTGAAGCCTCCTCCTTGCCTGTAGGCCGAGAACTCGTCGCAGCAAACGACTCTGCTCAAGCCCTCATATTCTCCTACGGTCCCGAACATGACGTAGCTAGAGTAAAATAGGCACATAATGCGGTGCAAGTAAGGAGCACATTTTGACAATGTTCAAGTACGAAAAAAGTGTTGTTATTTTTGGAATCGTTCATATCTCGTATACTGCAAATCCTGCACCCCTAACCCGACCGTGGTATCTCCTTGGTATTTTCCCCTGGACAGTTTTACTGCTTCTTCCACTGCCCCGCGTTCTCAACGCCCTTGGACACACCGTTCAGGCCGTTCTCGACACCGGTGCCGAGGTTGCCCAGTCCATCGCCGAGCGGTCGTCCGGCCTCGCCAGTCACGCCCGTGACGGTATCGCCGATGCCGCGAGTCGCCGCGCCGGTAACGCCGCCGAGGGTGCGTCCGACACCGCCGACAACGTTGCCCAGTGTGCTCGTGAGGAAGTTGGCCCCGCCCAAGGCCTGGTCGGTGACGTTGTTGTCCTTGTTGCTGTTGTTGTTCATGGTTGCGGAGGAGAGGTTGTTGACGTGTGGAGAGGATAAAAGTTGTGCTTTGTGTAGTGTTTGGGTGTGCTTGGCTTGTTTAACTGCTAAGGAGATGAATGTTTGAAGTTGTGATGTTTTCTGTGGTATTGGGATTTGTCGACAAATGCTGGGAGGATCTGTGTCTTTTAACCCCGATCTCACTTACATGTGAGGCCTGATGATCCAAGATCACTGGGAATATGACGTCAACTGACGCTTCCCAAGGGTCACCTACACAACCCTATTGGAGTGATTTCTCGGTTTCTGCACAACAGCACCCCTGCTCACGCCTATAATGACGTCCTCTCGGAATTTCTTGTCCGTCTTACGCCTGGAGGTGCAACCATTTGCTGCTGCTGCTGAGCATGTCGTCAGGCTGGAGCTCATGATCGAGATTCTCCAGGTAGGGGTGGTGCCCTGGGCCAAGGCAACTCCACATTACGCAACTCGCAACCCTCTCAGATGCGAGCGCGTCTTCTCTTGGTTTCTTCACCTCCTCATGATGCAACCAGGTAGCTGGGTATGTGGATCCCCTGGACGTATGTAACAGTGATGCTCTTCGTGCCCCTTCTTTGTTGTCTACACATGCATGCAGTTACGAGATACCCTGATGCGATGAAATGAGCTGTCTTGTCCAAGAATCCAAAAATCGGTAGATATCATTAAAATAAAGTGCTTTAGTCTATAACCTCGCTTTTAGCCAATGTTGAACTCGTCCGCCCCTGAACTCATGAGCATCATGCTCTTCTTCTTGATAATATCACGAGCCGATCTCTCGTCCATGGGCTGCTCCCTGTCCCTGCTGAAGTCCTTGCCCGAATCCTTGCCCGAGTCTTTACCCCGGTCCCTGGTTGAGCCCTTGAAGGGGCGCTTCTTTGTCTTCCGCTCAACTCCAGCACCAATACCACCGGGCGCCTCTCTCAAGCCGTAGCTCTTTGCCGTGTGGCCGAGATGGAGTTCTGAAATGTCAAAGTGCGAGCGCTCCTCCTTGATGTGGGTCGCATACGCCCGGATGTGTGACTTGAAGCCATTTCGCGCAAGCTCTAGCCGCCTGGTGTCCATAAGAAGGCGCTGCTCGATATGAAGCTGCAGTGTCTCAGCCTTGTCGTGGTAGTTCTGACCATCGATAATGGCTGCTGATGTCTCGACCGGGAACTCAAGCTTGGTCATCATGCCCTTCTGAAGGACTGAGTCGTAGGGCTGTGGTGTCGGGGGTGTTGAAGTTTGAAGTAGCTTGATGTAGCCTTCCTCAGTCCCGGGGAGCAGGAAGAGCAGTGCATCACCAGGCCGTCCGGCACGAGCTGTTCGACCGACTCGATGGATATGATCGGCGAAGCTGAAAGCAGGATCATACTCAATAACCAAGTCGACAGAGGGAATATCAAGACCTCGAGATGACACATCGGTAGTGATGAGCAGCGAAGGCGACTTGCAGGCTGCGAACGATTTCAGAGTAGCTGTACGGACAGGCTGGGACAAAGAACCATGCATCCTGTGGAGAATGACTTCGGGGCTGGCGGGAGAAGTGATATATGCAGCCTTCGAAACAGTCTTGGCTACTGATTCAGCATCCTTTGTCAAGGACGTAGGAACCTCTGCATTGTTCGGGTCTCGTAGGAGTTCGTAGTGGAAATCGACTGAATCAGCACAAGA
Source organism: Neonectria ditissima (assembly GCA_001305505.1). Classification (NCBI taxonomy): domain Eukaryota; kingdom Fungi; phylum Ascomycota; class Sordariomycetes; order Hypocreales; family Nectriaceae; genus Neonectria; species Neonectria ditissima. The sequence continues at coordinate 993,850 of LDPL01000034.1, forward strand.
TATAAAGACGATGGCCTTCATGGTCCGGCCACGACGAGAAAATGTAGACTTGAGGTAAGAAATCAAGGTAACCAGTCGAAGTTTGGCCGGGACAATGCTGTAAGATTGATGTAGTTGCGCAGGAGCCTTTCCGGCGGTATCGTCACCATTGTTTTGGGTCCCGTTGTCCTCTTTCTCGGCGGCCAAGAATGTTGCATCTGCTAAACTCATCTCTCCCAGTTTCTGTACATTCATCTTCATAGTCGCTGAGCAAAGAACGGTCACTCTTCGTTCCGGGAGAGACTTCAAAAGGGTCCCGTCTGCAAGTTTGTCGGAAACATCAACCTTCTTGAGCTCATCAATGGCCTTTCTCAGGTCATCTTCGAAACCCAGATCCATAAGGCGATCACCTTCATCCAGGATGAGCCATCTCACGGTGCTGAGGTTGAGCGCCTTGGTGTTGTCGATGTGATCCGCCAGTCGTCCTGGGGTGGCAACAAGAAAATTGACTCCCTTGCGAATACGTGCCTTCTCCGCCTTTTTCGATTCTCCTCCAGTGATTGCTGTGGATACGAGCCATGGGAAGGGTCTGATCAGTTGCTCAAGTACGGTGTGTGTCTGCTTGGCAAGTTCACGGGTCGGCGCCACAATGATGGCGAAGACACCAGAGTCTCGGTGTATCTGAGCTCCGCCCCGTTCACTCAGGAGGAGGACGCGATGAAGGACGGGTAGAAGGTAGGCGTAGGTTTTTCCTGAACCAGTCTCGGCTTGAACAAAGGCATCTGCGCTGTTGGACAGCATGTGCGGAATCACCTTCTTCTGAATTGCTGTGGGGCGTTCCAAGTTCAATTTCCCAAGCTCCTCCACGAGACGGGAGGATATGGTAAGGGAAGCGAAGCTGTCAGAGAGGGGTGCATTTGTTGCTTGGGGAGCAGTCCAGTCTTCGGCCTTGTCGTCCAGCTTGGTTATCTGGGAGGGGTTGAAAGAGAAGAGTTTTGAGATGACCTGCCCGTTGGTCTTTCTGAAATCCGAGTGGTGACCTCGAGACTGATTTGATGAGAAATCACCGCCATAAGACCGCTCTCTAGGGGCCTGCCTTGCCATGGGCCTGTAGTCGAAGTCATCGCTGTCGGTTCTCTGGCGTTTTGACGATCTCTGGCCATCCTCATCCGCGGCTGATTTGGGCTCAGACAGTCCCGAAGCCTCCCTCGCTGACTTCTCGGCCTGCTTCCTGTCGCGCCAGCGACCACCCTTAAACTTGACCTGAGGCTTGATAGGGCCAGAGCCAACCTCAAAGTTTAGGAGCATGCCATCGTCTGCCATGGTGTCGAATCTCACATACGTCGTTGGAGGTTAGGTGGGGCTTGACCTCAAGATGCGATCAAGAAAAAGTTTTGGGACATTTTTCGGCCTGTATCGATTATCGGACAATCTTATCTTATCACGGCTTATCGGAGTCTAGCCGTGCGCGATAAGGATGGAACGGCTTGGCCACGTGGGGAATCCCCTCCGTACCAGAGATGACCGAAGCCGACACCCACAACATTGGAAATCCAAGTGGCTCAATTCTACAGCAGCTGCGTGTTGAATTCATTGACATCTCTACCGGTATGCGATAGGGATGTCCTCTCTACCGGCAGAGGTCAATGGAGATTCCGTGGACTTGGTGCTCAAATGGGATTCGGTACAGCTCCTCCGGTGTGACGTACATCTCGGGAGTGGCCGCCGAAGCAATGACTCCTTCAAAAACACAGCAATCACAAGATCGAGATCTCTCGATTTAGATGGTTCACCAGGGGAATACGGAGCATGAAGTCGGAGGACCGAGCTCTACCTGGACGCGAGGCATATTGTCATTCCGTAGAATTTCGAGCCCCCAATCCTAGCGCGTAAGCGCGAATGGAGGCATGTAGATGCAAAGTGATGCAACGCGCTCGTGACGGTTCGCAGGGTTTGAGATGGGTGGCAAGCCACCATCGTGGCCTCGTCATCAGGAGCTCCATAACATCGACAAGAGGAACTATACAAGTAGTTACGTTGCCATTTGGACTGAAGGAGCCATGGGATATAGATAATGGGTTTTCATCACTGCATAAAGCGCACACGCAAGCATAAGCTAGTAAGATACTGCACAATGAGGCGGCTCATTAGTACTCGGGCGGTAATTTGTGGTAATCACCGAGGTGTCATTGACCGACATCCATCAACACCGAGCCGTTACGGAGCGTCGATGTCAAATCGGCCATGCATGGCTGATGGGACTCGGAGCGCGGGGCAAGGCAAATTGCCGATGCAGTTCCCAAATCCGCTCGGGCTCGGCGCAAAAGACGCAGATGACGGAGCGACGACGAGAGCCTAGGCATATGTCAGCGACAACCAGCCTCCGTCGCATCCGGTAACAAGACGGGACTTTTTCGTTGCCCTGGCCCATGTGATGGATCGAAAAATGCAGCCCTGTGGTTCCCTGTGGCGCCCGCTTTCACTTTGCGCTTCCTACGCCTTCGGGGCTAAACGTAGGTTGGTGCTGACGTTTGAGGCACTGCCTGGTGCTTCTCTGGCCGATCCTTTGGCCTTTTGTGGCTACGTTTGAAGACGTTTGACGGCTGGACGGTGGGGACGCCGGAACAAGGCAAGACAACAGGGAGGCGAGCTGGTTTCCGTCCCGATCGACGCGCATCATGGAAAAATGGCTTTGGCTGATACCCAGCTAATGTTTGGGTTTGGGGGTTTGGCAATTTGCAACCCTTCCGTAGGCGTGGTGATGTCTTGTGGGTGTCGTTTGGTCATGTCGAGCCTGATACTCTCACACCGAGGAAAAGGTCTGGGATAACCGAGGAAGTTGGCCCCCATTGATATTGCTTTTCCAGGCGGCTCCATCGCAGATCCACTGCCGGCCCATGGGCGCGATACACGAGGAGAGCTGAGGGCGCACGAGAGACAAATAAAAGGCGGCAAGAGAAAAAAAAAATTATGGAAATGTTTGTTGATGATTCACCACCCTTGGGGGTTGAAGGCCGAGCCTCGACCATCTGGTTGGTAGAGTCGGTAAGGGACAGAGGTAAATCGGGGCTGCTGGGTGCGTCCCGACAGGCTGGCTTGACGTTGGCTTGGGGCTGGTCATGGATTCCGGCTTCTCCCTTGGGCCCACAACTGCGGGAGGCGAGGCCAGGGAATTGGATGCATGGATCGCAGAGATGGCAGGGATGGCTCAAAGGCACCGGTTTGTTCTCGCCCCAACCACCACAAACGGCCGCCACAAGGCGGCTTTGGAGTCTCAAGACCCCTGGATTCTGCGGTCAACGTCGCAGAGTTCGATCCGTCCGACCGCGTGTAAAGTCTAGTGTATGCGTAAATTGTCGTCATTTACGCGCAGGCCGTGGTGAGGCCTTGGGAGGGTCGCGTGCACGGAGACTGACAGTGCATTCAGCTTGGAGATCGACAGTCACGAAGAGAGACATGGATGGACGAATTGCTAGGGTAGGATTTCTTGTTTGTGGTTTGTGGGAGAAAGGCAGGTTAAAAAAAAAAAGTGTCCCTCAGTGGAGATGAATCGCATCGAGTCTTCTGCAGAGGCCCGTCTCTCGAAAAAAGAAAAGAAAGTGCCCCGGACCGGAGGCGAGGCGAGTCGTCGAGTCGAGTTCCGGGAGCTCAGGACGACAGCGTTCCAGCGACTTCTCTCAGTGGCCCAGGCTTCTTGTCCCCTTGCTCGTTATGTGGTTGAAAATGCAGTGTGTGTGGGTGTGAGCGAGTGCGTGGCCGCCGTGTGGAGGACGGCACAGGCCCCCGACTTCGCCCCCGCGCCGGCGCGCTCACCGGGGAGCTGGGCGCAGTTGGCGGGAGCCTGTCCAGTTGGCAAGGGGCGGGGGAGGATGAGGAAGGCGAAAGAGCGAGGCCAGAAGTGCACACAGGAGGCCACAGGGAAGCGCGACAGGGGCGTCACAGGCAGAGACAGGGAACGGCAGGGAGCGGTAGGGAGCGGCAGGGACAGGGCCTGACTCATTCCAGAACCCGTGTCCACTAACTCAGCAAGCCCGCTCCGAATCCACCCACCTCGACATCCACGACACCCACACCAAGAGCACCCACAGTGTCCCACACCCACGCTAAACTCCGCGCCGAAAGCCGCGCATTCAGGATCCGGCGTCGCGGCTTTGGTCTGCATGTACCGGCTCCAGCGGTTCTGCCTGGGGCCGGTACCTGTTCACCTCCAAGTTCCCGGCGAGGCGAGGTGGCCTCGGAGAACCAAATGGCTGCTGCTGGCGCTGCTTGACACTCCGGACTCCAGTGTCTAGCTAGCTGTCGCTCCCCACACTACGTAGTGCACTCCATCCATCCCGTCCATCTGTGAGCTGCCTCTTGCGCCCACCCACTGGCAGCTTCTGCCATCCCGCACTGCAACTTGAACGAACCCAAGAGATACGTACCGCACGTACCCACCTGAGGCAAAGAAAAAAAAGCAGCCCTCCCCCCGTCCGAAAGCTCGGGTCCCACGCCTCACATCCTCGTCTCTCCCTCCCAGGAAAACACCCACCTCACCAAATAACCCTAGACATCCATTCTTCTCCAGTCCGAACTTTTCTTTCCGCTCTTTCCTCCTTTGTTTGTCCCATCTTCCTTTCTCTCTCCCATTATTCCCTCCCTAATCTGGCCTGCGCGTTTGTTTGACGGCTGTCGCGCTGTCAAATGAACCTGCATTCGATATCCTTCCCTTTTCCCCATGTAAGTCACCGATTTCCATTGGTCCATCATCACACACTTTTTCCTCCGACCCCAAGATCTCGTGGCCCGACCACGATCTCGTTATCGTCCTACCTTGACTCTAGCTTTGCTGGTCCTCAGGCACGACGAGTTCAATACGATACATCGCTCACTCTCCCCTCCAATTGTCCAACCCAATTCGTGGTACTAATCGAGGCTGCTTCAGTCTCCCTCTCCGCCAGGCGCCATCTAAATGCCCACCATCTACTCCTCCCTCTACTCGAATTTCGTCCGTCAAGGATCAACATTCGCAAAATCCATCACAACACACGGCTACGCCCAGTCTGTAGTCGCCGCCACACACCCTCACGTCCTCAACTCCCAGAACCGCCCTGTCTTTACTCGCCGTACCACCAAGTCCCGACTTGGCCGTCTCTCCAGCCTCCAGCTTCACTCCGCCTTCCACACCGACAGAGTCGGAGTCGCCGCTCCCGGCCTCTCCGATCACCGTCCCGCCCAAAACCATGGAGGATTAGACGATTACTTCGAGGCCCTGCAGCAGCAGCAGGCCGATGGCGAACTTGATCCCGAATGGACCCAATTCGATTTTCAGAAGCGCATCGAGTGGAAGCCTACGGCGGCCTCCATTCTCACCAAGGACAGGCTTGCTGGTCATGATGTTGAACATGCCCTTGTCGAGGATGCCGATGTCGAGTCCAACCTATCTTTTGAGGACCAGGCGGCCCTCGCTCATATCGATGCGGCCCTGGTGAAGGAGATCGAGGCCAGGAGTTTCCATGAGGCCGCCGAAAATGCGGTCGCGGCTGGACGACCAGGTTCAGTCCTGGGTTCCAAGTCGCGATCACCCGTGGTCGAGAGATCGCGAACTCCGGCGAGTGTGGCTCGAAGCGTCACCCCTCCTGCTGACTCCCAGTCCCAGTCGTATGCCGACCACCTTCACAAGCTTTCCGAGAGTGGTCGGTATACTGAGATTCCAGCTGTCTTCGAGGCGATGCTGGCTACTGGTGTCCAACCAATTTCTAGCGCATACAATGCTCTCCTAGTGGCCGCCATTCACATCCCTACCAAGAAGATTGAGATCGTCTCCAAGGCTCTCGATGTCTACGCTGACATGCTCCGAAGGAGAGTGTCTCCCGACGCCGATACCTTCAATATCCTGGTGGGCCTGTTGGCGTCGCGATGCCTCGAGGTCGCCGAGTTAAAGGCTTCCTTGGAGGACAAGCGAGTCCGTTTCGGTGGCATGGACGAACCTGGCAAGTTCATGCTAGCTTCGTCCGAGATTGAGCACGCTATTCTCTGCGAGGATGATCGACTCGACCTTGCTATCAAGCTGTTTGACACATCGGTCGACACCGATACAGCCATGTACTCTGCTGAGACTTACCACCAGCTAATCTCTGCTTGTGCCCAAGCCGGACGAGCCACTGACATGCTTCGACTTTTCGAGCATATGGAGGCTAACCAGATCGTTCCCTTTGCTGCGGTCTTCCCCACCATGATTACTGCGTTTGCTACCTCTGGGGATCTGATCAGTGCTGTTGAATGCTACAACGAGTACCGCAATCTGGCTATTGCTAACGACGAGGGCTTGGAGACCCTCAACGACCGACTGGACGCTGAAGTTTACGCTGCTGTCATCAACGCGTACGTCGTTACCGACAAGATTGAAGGTGCTATGAAATTCTTCCAGAAGATCGTCAGCGAGTACGGTGTCCGCGCCGCTGACATCAAGGACGCTTTGGTTACCACTGGCTTTGTCAAGGGCTTCATCGCCCGCGGCATCTACCAAGAGGCTTTCCACTGGGCGCAAGCTGTTGAGGTCGAAGCCCGTTCTCGTGCCTTCAGTCAGATTGCTACTATCGCAGCGGACAAGGATGATAACGCCACTGCCATTGCCGCCTTTTCTAGCATTCCTGGCTACTTTGATGATCTGGCTACCCCAGCTACATCACTCCTGGCCATGAGCGTCCGAGAAGGAGATGTTGCTGCCGCTACCAAGTACTGGAGTGTTCTTAGCAACCCTGAGACCAAGGTTTCTGCTTCATTCATCGAACCAACTGCCATGTATGCCGTCGCCTTAATTGGTTCCGGTCAGGTCGCCGATGGCTTGGCGCAGTCCGAGATGATGTTTCAGCGAATCCGCGCTACTGAGTCTGATGCCCAGCCCCATCTTGTCGAAGAAGTCGATGAGGGTGCTGAATTTATCGCCCGGTACATGGAGACCCGAGGCATTGCCGATCCTCGCGAGATGGCCTCTCAGGTCTCGAGCTTCCACCAGCAGTCTACGTCTCCGTATCTTTCAACACCAACTGTTTCCAGCTTCGAGGATACCTTCGACCCATACGCCCACAACACCGACTTCAAGGGATCATCTTTGATTGCCGATGATCTTGAGGGCAACCATGGTCGCAAGGGACCCCGCCTGGGCGATGCCCTCAACCGATTCCGAAACATGCGACGTGCCGGCCGACACCCCCGATACATCACTTACGCCAAGCTGATTTCTGCCGCCGCCCGCGATAGCAAAATGGACGTCTGCCACGACATTCTCGCCATGGCTCGTACCGACATGCCACTTCAGCTGCAGTATGCGGTTGTGAGATACGGCTGGTCTAGCATTCTTGATGCCATGGTTGGTGCTTGTCTGACCATGGGCAACCGAGGACGAGCCGAGCAGTTTCATCAGGAGTTGTTGGAGATGGGCGCGACTCCCTCAGCCAACACTTTCGGCTTGTACATCACTACCTTGAAGGACTCGACCAAGACATTCGACGAAGCCTCCGAGGCTGTCCGGATCTTCCACCGTGCTCAGGCTGAGGGTGTTGAGCCTAGTTCTTTCCTGTACAATGCTCTCATCGGCAAGCTCGGCAAGGCCAGGCGCATCGACGACTGCTTGTTCTACTTTGCTGAGATGCGGGCCTTGGGAATCAAGCCCACATCCGTCACTTACGGTACCATTGTCAACGCTCTTTGCCGCGTGAGCGACGAGAAGTTTGCGGAGGAGTTGTTTGACGAGATGGAGGCTATGCCCAACTACAAGGCTCGGCCCGCTCCCTACAACAGCATGATGCAATTCTTTTTGACCACGAAGCGAGACAAGTCGAAGGTTCTTGCCTACTATGAGCGTATGAAGGCCAAGGGAATTGCCCCGACCGCCCACACTCATAAGCTCCTGGTCGACACTCACGCCACTCTCGAGCCCGTTGATATGGAAGCTGCTGAGGATATCCTTAGCAAGATCCGTACCTCTGGTCAGCGAGTCGAGCCTGTCCACTACGCCTCCCTGATCCACGCTCGCGGATGTGTGATGCACGACATGGAGGGCGCTCGCAAGATGTTTGATTCTATTGTCAAGGAGTCTCTGGTCCCCATCAACGCCAGCCTGTACCAGGCTCTGTTTGAGGCCATGGTTGCCAACCACCAGGTGGCTGCTACCGAGCCCGTTTTGCAGCAGATGCGACGCCAGCGCGTCGAGTTGACCCCCTACATTGCAAACACGCTGATTCACGGCTGGGCTGCCGACAAGAAGATTGAGAAGGCCCAGCAGATCTATGATGCTGTGGGCCGGGAGAAGCGCGAGCCTAGCACATACGAGGCTATGACTCGGGCCTACCTGGCTGTTGAGCAGCGGGAACAGGCCAAGGGTGTGGTTGGAGAGATGCTCACCCGCGGTTATCCCAGTGCCGTTGTCAATAAGGTGCTTGAGCTCCTCGGCGGTGGTCAAGAACTGGCCACCGACTGAGCATGTCCAGTGCCTATTAATTCTTCGGTTTGGGATCTTTTTCTTTGTTGAGTTGGCGCGCTCTGTTTGATACCCCGCTGCGCTGGATGGAATAGTGTTTTTCTTTTACTTTCGGGGTTGCATTGAGATTTCGAGAGGCCCAGCTGCCCTCGATCCCCTGAATGGGATGGCGTTCCGGATACAAAATGGGTATGAACTGTGACGACGGCCTCTGGGTTAGGGGATTCGGGGCCGAACGTTGCCTGATAGACAACACACCACTCCAAATAAGGGAAAACAAAGATGTATGCAGCATATAGGGACCAAGGATCAAGATAAAGGGAGGAATCTGGAAGAACCTCGGAGGCGAAAGCAGAGAAGGGACCTGCTGCCTGTACCACCATACAAGGAAACGAATCAAAGGAATAATTCCAATTGTAACAAACAAATCATTGTCGTTCTGGTGAGTGCCTATGTGATTGTGCTTGGCCAATGACGTGAGTAGGCCATCATTGGTAGGTACGAGGTGGATGCCGTCATGGTGTAATAATGACTTCGTTTCGTTCATGCGTGCTGCGGCTAAGCTTTATTGGGCTCGAAGCCGTTGGGCCTTGATGAATCAGTGAGATAGTGAGAGGGAAGGAAAATAGGCAGCGGAATGGTGGTGGGACAGAGCTACAGTGTTAGCAGTTGGAGACGGGACGCGTATGCACTGTATGAAGCTGTCGATGGCCCCGCCGTCACGATTTCTTCCCGGTGTAGGTGGGCAAAAGATCTCACTCACTCACATCTTGACACCTGCCATTGCGCGCCCCAGCGTTTCACTCACCGGATACCCTTGCGTGACCGACGACCTAGAATAACCGGCTCCTCAGATTGATTATTCTCGCCCTCTCGCCCTCTCTCCATCGCTCACCTCTCTTCGTCATTGCCATCCGCCATGCCGTCCCGGAACCCCACCATTGCCGTCTCGGCGCCTGGCAAGGTCCTCCTCGCGGGCGGCTACCTGGTGCTGGACCGGCAGCACACGGGCTTCGTGTTCGGCCTCAGCGCGAGGATCAACGTGATTGCGGCCGAGATTCACACGACGCCCGGGGTGCAGTTGACGGAGATTGTCGTCGACAGCCCGCAGTTCCTTCAGGCGCAGTGGCGGTACGGCTACCGGCTGGCCGAGGCGGGCGGCGGCATCAAGATCACTCAATTGCAGGTGTAAGTCGACCCGGGTTCGTTTCTTGCTCCCTCTTCCGCTCGCCTGCTCACTCTGCTTGCTACAGCGGATCCATAATCAGCCCCAACCCCTTCGTGGAGACGACGCTCAGCTATGCGCTCACCTACATCGACCGTGTGGCTGGCAAGCGCCCGAGTCATAGCATGACGTCTGCGCGCCTCATCATCCTTGCGGACAATGACTACTACTCGCACTCTGGCTCGGCAGACACGGCCAGGGGCCGCTTCGCCAAATTCCCGGTGGCCCTGGGCGATGCCAACAAGACCGGCCTGGGCTCCTCCGCGGCCCTCGTGACCTCGCTGACTGCGGCCCTTCTGATCCATTACCTGCCCCAGGACCTCTTTGATATTGACTCGGACAAGGGGAAGCGCGCGCTGCACAACCTGGCCCAGGCGGCGCACTGTGCCGCGCAGGGCAAGGTCGGCTCCGGCTTCGATGTGGCAGCGGCCGTGTTTGGATCTTGCCGGTACAAGCGCTTCTCCCCAAAGACGCTGAGCAAGATTCCCGAGCCTGGGACGCCGGGATTCACGGACGCGCTGGTACAGCTGATCGACGAGGAGTCGGCTTGGGATGTCGAGGTGGCCAAGGACGAGGTCAAGATGCCCGCGGGCGTTGCCCTGAGGATGTGCGACGTGGACTGCGGCAGCAAGACGGTGAGCATGGTCAAGAAGGTGCTGGCATGGAGGGCCCAGGACCCCGAAGGCTCCAAGCAGCTCTGGGACGACCTCCAGCGGCGAAACGAGGACCTGGTGGCCACGCTCAAGCAGGGTGACGTTGGCGGACTCCCGGCCAAGCTGGCGGCGGTGCGCGAGCTGATCAAGAAGATGGGCACCTCCAGCGACGTACCCATCGAGCCAGACAGCCAGACGGAGCTGCTCGACGCCGTCAGCGCGGTGGAGGGCGTCTACGGCGGCGTCGTGCCCGGCGCGGGAGGCTTCGACGCCCTGGCAGTGCTGATGAAGGACGACGCCGAGACGGAGCAGCGCGTCGAGGAGTTCCTGGCCGAGTGGGCACAGGCCAAGGGCACCAAGGTCAAGCTCCTGGCGGTCAAGGGCGAGATGGAGGGAGCGCGAGCCGAGAGCTTGGATGTGTACTCGGCCTGGATCTAGATGAGCATGAGAGATAGGAACAAGGGCATATGTCATGGGTTGGTTTGTCTAGCGGTTGGCTCTGCGAAGCGAACAAAGAAATGTCTAAGACCCAAATGAAACCTTGCCTTTTCCGCAATCAAAACAAATTAGCAATGAATCTTGTTCGGTTCTAGTCGTGAGACAATTGCTACTCTCTCTATGAATTAAAACAATTAAATGCCCATTCCGTTTTGCTGTGGGATTATCATGTCCACCCGATACTTGTACGCATCCATGCCGATTTTGGTGTCCAAAAATAGCCCTGCACCCGCTCCCGTTGTGATCCGTAAATAGCCCCCCCCCCAAATGCAACCAACCCACTTATAGTCCGTACGTAGATTAAGACGCCAATCCCTTCGAGCACTTCCCTTCGTATATCATCCAAGCACATACGAAAAACACACACACACACACTGGTATAAGTGGCCCTCATGGCAGGCTGTCGGTCGACGTGGCGACATGCGCTGTCATGGCGGACAAGTGCAGCGGACGCATGGGAGGATGCGAGAAGAGGCTGGACGCCGAGTACGGCGTGCGAGGCGTGAGGGGCGTTGGCATGACGGGATCGGCGATGCCGATGCGACTGGCTGCGGCCTTGTCGCGGAGCATGGCGATTCTAGACAGGTAGTGAGATGTCTCAGCCGAGGATTTCTTTTTTTAAAATGCACGGGATGCGTTTGGGGGGAGATGCAACCAGCAAGCAGCATGTGTTGCATCGAGGGTGTGTGGCTTACTCGTCTTCGGAAATGCCGGGCAGCAAGACAGGCTCACGCTTGAGGTTGAAGGGAGCGGACTGAAGAAGAAGAAAAGGGGAAATTAGCTGGTTTTGTTTTCTGCTTGACGGAGGGATGGAGGGCAAGTTACAATCTGCATCGCCCGCTTCTCCTTGCGGCGTCGTTGGCGGATCAGGGTCTGGACGCGCGAGCACAGCGTGCGGACGTTGGTGGAGATCTGCATCTTGGCTCGTGAACTCGACGACCGGAGGTGGGCCAGCGGCGCGGGCAGGGGAGGTCCGGCGGTCCGAGACGAGGTCCGATGAAGCGTCGACTTCATCAGAGGATTTGCGAGGATGGTTGCTAAGTCTGAGGTTTCGAGGTTTTTGACGTCGAGATTCGAATCGAATCGGGTCGGGCGAGGTGGTGGTGGTGGTGGTGGTGATTTAGCGGGATGTAAGTAAGCTGATCAGCGAGCACCCAGGTGAGACAGCGAGGTGGCGCGGGTGCAGCGGTGAACCGGCAGGCGGAGCAAGCGCATGTAAATAAGGTCCGGGCAACGAGGAAACAAAAGGTTGCCGGGCAAAGAAAAAAAAAGGAAAGATCAGAACAAAAGAGAGCTTCCTAACAGCCCTGAATTACAAAGAAAACAAAGGGAAAATAATGCCGAGGGAATAGGCAGAAGGGTAGGGAAAGAAGCCGAAAAGTCACGGCGGGAAAGGAAGAAAAAAACGTGGATGGGAATTCCTGGTGGTGGTGGTGGATATCGAGACAAAGGAGTGGAACCGGCTGGGCTGATGAGCTGCGATGTGCTGTTTTGTTTTCACCCGAGGCGCGCGCGAGAGAGGAAGAAAAAAGATGCAGAAGAATGGGGACGAGAATATCCACACATTACCGTTTGATGCGAGCGAGTCCCGGGAGCCATTCATATATACAACACAAGAACGAGAGAGCTGCGATTCGCGAATTTGCGGGTTTGCCCTTTTGCGACGCCGTCCCACGTGCAGGCATATTAGCTGGGCTGGGTGAGACAGAACGACAACAAAGCAATCCAGTAGTCGAGTTTGTCTAGCAGCAGCAGCGAGAAACTATCGACAGCCTGTCCCGCTTTCCACCCAAAGAGTAGAGAAAAAAGGGATGGAATGGCCCGACCACCGCTGGAATGGAAACCTCTGCCCCCGTTCCGTCCCCCTTGCACTGGGCGACTGAACACCGCCAGTCGCAGGAGCCGGAGACGCGGACGCGGACAGAGAGCGAGCGAGCTGGCTTCTGTCTCACCGGCTGAGACATGGCGTCTTGTACGACGGCTTTCGCAGGGCACTTCTTCCAGGGGAGGAAGTGTGAAAATGTGCACGTTTGCGGTATCGAATTCACAAGGCCCGGCCCCAAATGCCACCTCAAGGGAGACGCGGATACTTACGAATACCCACTTACTAGCACACTGCCAGCCAGCCAGCCAGTCCATCTACAGGTAATGAGTGACCTTCCCTTGGCATACCTGGACCCGGCGTGCACCATCAATTATCCGTCATCATGATGCGCTATTAGAGGGATACCCACACGCTATCTGTCTCTCTGTCTCTCTCCCTCGGTGAGACTTGCGAACGGCCACTAAGAGGATCCGGGTGCCAACCCTTCCCCCCCCATCCGGCCACTCTCTCTTCCTGATACGGCTCTTCACACCCGTGTGACAGATCGTGATAACGCAACCTACTAGTACTCTTGAGACCCTCGCGACCCGATGGAGCAGGTCGGTTGCGTTTCACACTGGCTGCAGGCTGTGGTTGCCGGGCGTTGCACTGGGTGGAATGCGGGTGGCCAAGGTGAACCTCGACGATCGAGCCTTGAGCAATGAAGTCGAGATCGGGGCAACATCAGGATGCTGTGCGAGAACGAGATTAGAGTCATTGCTACATTCGTCTACTCTAACCCGCGTGTCAAACCACGTCGTCCCGCCGCTACCGGCCGCGACGCAATTTCTACTTCGGGTAGTCCTTGAGATGGTAGCTCTTGAGCTTGACGAACTGGTCGTATCCAAACCGGCTGAGCGTCTGTCCCTTGCCCGAGTTCTTCCATCCCGTCCATGCCAGGTCCTGTTGTCGGTCAGCAAGCGGCGCCTTACACGGGGGCTTGTGCTTGTGCTTGTGCTTATCGCGCGGGAACCTACCGGGCTCGGGTAGTCGCACCGGTTGACAAAGACGGTGCCCGCCTCCACGTCCTCGGCGATCTCGTACCCCTTGTCTGTGTCCTTGGTCCAGATACTCGCCGTCAGCCCAAACTCGCTGTCATTCATGAGCTGGATCGCTTCCGCGTCGCTCTTGACCTTCTGCACGGCCACGACGGGCCCAAACGTCTCCTCGACCATGACCCGCATGGTGTGGTTGACGTCGACTAGCAGGGTAGGCTTCACAAAGTTGCCCTTTAGTGGGAGGTTGCTGAAGCTCTCGTTCTCCGGAGTTGCGTCTTTTGCGCCCTTGTCCAGGGCGTCCTTGATGTGCTCCTCGATGGCCTCCTTGGACCGCTTCGAGACGACGGGACCGACATGGGTGCTCTTGTCAAAGGGGTCCCCGAGCTTGTATCCCTTGAGCACTTTCTGAACAGCCTCGACAAAAGCGTCGTGGATCTTCTCGTCCACGTACACGCGCTCCAAGGAGCAGCAGCTCTGGCCAGAGTTGAAGACGGCGCCGTCAACAATCTCGCCCGCCGCCCAGTCGATATCGACGTCGGCTCTGATGTACGCAGGGTCCTTGCCGCCAAGCTCAAGGCCGACGTTGACGACCCGGTCAGCGGCTGCTTTCTGCACCGCCAGGCCACCACCGACGGAGCCGGTGAAGCAGATCAAGGAGACGAGAGGGTTGCGAACAATCGTCTCCATGGTGATGGGAGAGCCACAGTGGAAGTACTGCAGCACACCCTCAGGAAGACCGGATTCGGCAAAAATCTCGGCCACTCGCTCAACCACGGTGGGAGTCTGGGGTGATCCCTTGAGAATAACTGTATTGCCAGCCAGGATGGCAGGGATAAGTGAGTTTACAAGAATGAGGTAAGGGTACTGTGCCGAGTTAGCGGCGGAAAATTAGAATGAGGGCAAACTACGTACGTTCCAGGCGAAGATGACCAGGACTGGACCAACAGGGACCTTTCTGATAAAGCGCTTGAAGCCCTTCTCGGCCTCTCCATCGGTATCCTGGAGGGCCTCGTCACTGATCTTGAGGAGATACTCGCCACGCTTCACAGCCGTCGCAACTTCTCCGGGCGTGTAGTTGATGGGGCGTCCCATCTGGGCAGTGAGCTCCTCTCCGAGCTGATCCTTCTTGGCATTCAGCCCATCAAGGAACTTGCGGACGAGTCCCTGGCGCTCCTTGAGTGAGGTCTTGCGGAAGCTCTGGAAGGCCTCGGTGGCGACCTTGGGGAGTGCCTCGAGGTCGGCCGACGAGGCGCCATTCCGGCTGAGGATGGCCTCGTTGGTGTTGGGGGAGATGGTGGTGATGACTTCGACGGACATGGTGACGGGATGATCCTCAAATCCTAGAGTATGAAAGAGATTATCCTTGAGAGCAGGCTCTGAGATGGTCTCCGAGGGGTTGTCTCAGAGGGTGGAGTATCTGTGGTTGGGATGACGAAGATAGGATAGGTGCTCTGAAGCTTTGCCCCACGTAGCCCGACGTCGGCCGCATGACGCCGCACCCCGCTATCACAGATAAGTGTTTGCACTGTCCTTTGCAAGCGTTCTTGAACGAACCCGCTAATTTGGCAAAGATTGCGAGAAAAGGATGGAACAATGATTTGAAGTCTTGCCTTTTGATTTCAGCAGACCAAGGAAAATTCATAGTAAACTCGTGGTTTTAGATGCTTGCTGTTTACGATGATGTACTAAGGGCTGTGAGTTGAAGCGACACAGTAGTTGAACTATCTGAACATTAATGCCAGCCTTGGAATTTGGCCTAGAAAAGTTTAAAACGAATGGATCTCCAGAAAAATAGCCAGCTTAGGCTCTCCGGACTGCTAGAAAAATATAGAGAGATTGTTGAAAGCCTATGAATGTACTCAACTAATGAACCACATCAAGCTCCGTAGGTTCATAAGAAAAGATATGAGCGCCTCACTCATCGAAGCGTAATTGGTTTAGTGGTAAAATTCTCCGTTGCCATTCGAGCAACGTCGGGGAGCCCTGGGTTCGATTCCCAGATTACGCATGATATTAAGCAACTCCAAATATTGCAGATCAACTTTTTGCTGCCCTTGGTAAGAATGTCATTGAAGTTTAATTGTGGTCTCTTTTTCACTGGCGTGCAGATCCTTGGTACCCCTCAATATCACATAATCATTGCTCTAAGCTTGCTACAGGACCCACAGTCCGGCTGAGCTTATCTTATCTGGAACTTTTTTTCTTTGAGCCGCCAGTTTGCAGACTGCTCTGCTTGTTCCTCAGATTGAACTTGCGACAACCAGTCACGATGGCGCCCGAAAAGAAAAACGAGTTCCTCGACGCTGCTGATAGCGAAGACGATGGTGATGTCGGCTATGAATCAGAGGATGATGACATGAGAAAGGGTGGCCGCAGCGCCAAGCGCCGGAGGATTGACGACAACAGCGAGGACGACGTGGCCAGCGACCTCGACCACGATGCCAATGACGATGAGGACGACAATCAGGAGACCAGTGCCGAGGCACCTGCGAAAGAGAAGGATGATTCCGACAAGGCCAAGTCAAAAGACTCGAAACACAAGGCGAAAGACGCCGGATTATTAGACCTACCCGACATCACACGCCCCTTGACGAAGAAGAACCTAGTTGCCTCAGAAGCAGCCATCAAGAAATCCGGCGTCGTCTACCTCTCAAGAATACCCCCCTTTATGAAGCCGCAGAAGCTCCGCTCCCTACTAGAGCCCTACGGCACTATCAACCGCATCTTCCTGACACCCGAGGACCCGGCATGGCGCGCGCGTCGTGTCCGCGGCGGCGGCAACAAGAAGAAGTCGTACACCGAGGGCTGGGTCGAGTTCGTCAAGAAAAAGGACGCGAAGGCCGTGTGCGAGATGCTCAACGCGCGCACCATCGGCGGCAAGAAGGGCAGTTACTACCGTGACGACCTGTGGAACCTGCTGTACCTCAACGGCTTCAAGTGGCACAACCTCACGGAGCAGATCGCGACGGAGAACGCGGAGCGGACCAGCCGCATGAGGGCCGAGATCACCAAGACGACCAAGGAGAACAAGGACTTTGTCAAGAACGTGGAGAGGGCCAAGATGCTCGACGGCATGCAGGCCAAGGCGAAGAAGCGGAAGGCCGACGACGGCACCGCCGAGGGCAAGGTGCGCCAGGGCGGCTCGCGGACGTTCCAGCAGGTGCCGCTGGCCAAGAAGAAGGTGGAAGTGGAGGACCAGCCGGCGGACGTGTCGCGGGTGCTGAGCAAGATCTTTTGATGAAATCACCTGTTTGCTCGCTCGACTTACGTAGTTTGTTGCTTGTCGCTCCAGGACGTCATGATAATATTAACAGCCTTTTTGCCTCGTTGGTCCTAGTACCATCTGAGTGGATCCCTGCCTGCCCTGAGAGTCTATGATCCGGTTTGGTGTGGTGCATGTGCCCCGCGGCGAAAGAGAAAAAAATGTACGCCCGATAAGCCTTGGGAGCGCTTATCAAGCAGCGGGGCAAACAATTTTCCCACTCTCTTGTTGGTGTGAGAGTCACGCATCTGCCGTATTCAAACACACAAAACACCATATCAAGACCCAAGTTATCACGTCGCAGACATGTCGATGGATCTCGATGACCAGCCGGTGTCTATTGCACCCAGCACCCAGCAGCAGAACGTGGCAACGTGAGTATGCGAAAACAACAACCGCGCGATTCCCCCCGCACTCGTCCCTTGCCCATGTCCTCGCCCCTCTGGCTAACGCGGAAACCTCACCAGTATCCTCTGCTGCAACTGCGGCGCCCCCATCGATGGAACCACGGCCACCCGCGCCCTCTGCTACGACTGCATCAAGCTCACCATCGACATCTCCCAGGGCGTCCAGCGCGAGGCCACCATCAACTTCTGCCGCGACTGCGACCGATGGCTCATGCCCCCCACCAGCTGGATCGTTGCCGCCCCGGAATCCCGCGAGCTGCTCGCCCTCTGCCTCAAGAAGCTGAGGGGCCTCAACAAAGTCCGCATCATCGACGCCAGCTTCATCTGGACCGAGCCCCATTCGCGCCGAGTCAAGGTCAAGCTTACCATCCAGGATGACGTCCAGGATGGCATGCTCCTCCAGCAGAGTTTCGAGGTTGTCTACGTCGTTGCCTACCAGCAGTGTCCCGAGTGCGCCAAGTCATACACTGCCAACGTCTGGCGAGCCGCCGTGCAGGTCCGACAGAAGGTCCTCCACAAGCGAACCTTCCTGTTTCTGGAGCAGCTCATGTTGAAGCACGGTGCCCACAAGGACACCCTCAACATTAGGGAAGTTAAAGACGGCATCGACTTCTTCTTCTCGGCGCGAAACCAAGCAGAGAAGTTTATTGATTTCCTCAACTCGGTCGTGCCAGTCAAGGTCAAGTCCTCGCAAGAGTTGATTTCCATGGATACCCATACTTCCAAAGCGTCATACAAATTCACATACTCGGCCGAGCTGGTACCGATATGTAAAGACGACTTGGTCGCTATTCCCATAAAAATGGCTAAGCAGAACGGCAACGTCAACCCCCTTCTCCTGTGTCATAAGATCGGTACCTCCGTCTACCTGTTGGACCCCCAAACTCTCCAGACCGCCGACATCAGCTCGGCAATCTACTGGCGCGCTCCTTTCCTGTCTCTTGCAGATACCAAAGAACTTGTAGAGTTCATTGTCATGGATATTGAGCAGACACAGACTCAGAAAGGAAAGTGGGTGCTCGCCGAGGCAACAGTTGCCCGGGCGTCTGACCTGGGAGTCAACGACAAGACATACTTCACCAGGACACACCTGGGTCGCTACCTGTATCCCGGAGACTCGGTCATGGGATACCTCCTTTCTGGATCCAACTATAACAACGGCGACTTCGAGGCGATTGAAGCGTCCAACACATACTCGTCAGCCATCCCCGACGTGGTGTTGGTGAAGAAACACTATCCCCGCCGTCGCAAGAACCGCAACAGAAACTGGAAGCTCAAGCGCATGGGCAAGGACGAGGGCGACCTTCTACCCAAGAAGGCCGACCAGGACCGCATGGACCAGGAGTACGAGCAGTTTTTGCGGGATGTCGAGGAGGACGAGGACCTCCGCGCTACGCTTGCTTTGTACAAGGCTAAGGAGAAGACTGACTTGGATGCGATGAGCGTGGCGGATACCGAGGGAGATGACGAGGCACCTAGGGTTGACATGGATGAGTTGCTGGACGACTTTGATGAGCTCACAATGGCAGAAGCCTAAAGGACGCATGAGACTTACAATGAAAAGAAATGATTTTACTGTGCATTTGCAGTCGTGATTAGTGGACTAAAACAAGCTGCGTAAGATACGGAGCACGTGTATATTCGTGATATTGTGAGGACCAAGGCTGTAGTCGTGAGCCTGCTTCACGTGAATGATGGGATATTGTCAAGCATTGGCTTTTTGGGATTTGGAGCGCCTCTCTGCTCGACAGTACGCAACTGATCCTTGGACTGCTGCCGTCGTATCCTCCGCTTCTGAATTCCGAACGGGTCATCATCATCGTCGTCTCCATTTTCGTCATTCAGATTTGTTGTGTGACTGTCCCGGGATGGCTCTGCTTTAGCAGGAGTGAAGCGAGGTCGATGTGCACTCAGGGTTGGTCTGGCACTGCTTCTTGAGCTTGGATCTGTAGCCTTGGGCATGCTCTTGGACCAGGGTGTCGAACGGGATGATGTCGCCGAGGAAAGTTGAGTTGTGTGAGCTGGATTGGTGGTCGATCTTCTTGAGGGCGTCGCTGGACCGCAGTCGCTGTCCTCGGTAGTATCATCATCCATCCTTGGCAGACGGCGCTTCTTCGTCGATGACATCCGCTGCGGCGACGCTCGTGGCTTTGACGGGCTGGACAAGTTGGATTGAAAGCCAGCGGCGGCTCTCGTCGTCGCCGTGCCAGCAGCGCCGGCGGAAATCCACTTGGCCTCCTTCCGGGGGCTCTCCATCAAGCCCTGCAAGCCGGTGGGCATGCGGCGCAGGTCAGGCGGCGCGGCGGCTTGCAGCACCTTGCGCTGCTTCGCGGTCTGGCGCGCAGCGTCGTGGCGCTGGCGGGCGAGCAGCGTCGGGACGCCGACGACGGGCCGCTCAATCTCGCGGATGGTGGCCGCGTTCTGCGTCTTGGCCAGGTTCTTAAGCCGGTTGTACTCGGCGCGGTGGAGGTGGGTGGTGAACCGGTGGGCCATGTTGACGAGCTCGTCTTCCACCATGCGGTAGCGGTCGTCGTTGAGGGGGCCGGGGATCATGAACCTGGGGGGCGTGGGGTGTGAGATACTTGATCAAAGATCGGGGGATATGAGATGGAAACCTTTCAACAGGGACCTCGGGAGGTGGTGATGTGGAAGGGCTCCGTAGGTCATCTGAGATGTAATGTTAGACTGGTGATAATGCGTCTGGTTGGTCATGGTGGGTTGACATACGTTTTGGATGAACTGCGCGTTCGCGACGCGCTCTCTTGAGCGGCGTATGAGGCAGCAGAGGGAGTCCGTCAGTGAGCTTGGGAGAGCTCGTTGCTGGCAGACTTGGACTTTCCGACTCTGCTGGTTGGGGCCTTTTGAGAGTCGGACTTGTGTTGGACGTTTTCCACGGTAAGCGGCGCGTCATGATGTAAATAGTCGGCGCATCGTTGTTGGTGAGGTGGGGAAGCGGGATGTGCAAGCACGGGCGGTTTGGATGGAACCCGGATGGTGAAGCACCGTCGACCCCGCCAGGCAACAACCACCATAATACTCGCGCACCATAAGTCCTTATGGCCACGATTTAACCAGAAGTAAGAACCCCAAAGTATAGTGGAAGAGAAGCCGACGAAAGAATTTCACAATTTTGAGGTGAAATGGTTGGTGTCAAACCTATGATGCGTAAGGAGGTAGTAGTAGGCAGCCTGGAGCAATACTGAGCAAGGTGGGAAAAGGTTGAGCACGGATATATTTGTCCTATGTGTTTCTTTCAAAGGTGATTCAATCAGTTTCTAGAGATAATGTGCTAGAATTGACTATTTCTTTTACCTCCTCAGTTAACGACTGTTCATTAGGCCGGGTAGTCCTCTCAACTGGAACAGTGACCAGGACTAAGTCGAGCGAGCATGATACCACAAGCAACAGACAGTACAATTCAATCAAACTTAAGACAAAAATGAGAAGACGAAATGATATGAAATTCCTTTATCCAGGCAATGTCTCGAGTTGATTTTGTAAGTCCCCCGCCATTCCTTGCTTCTGCGAGACCAGCAACTTCTCTTCCTAGGCAGATGTGCGGGAACATGTTACAACCCAGAGTCAACGAGACCATGAACCTGTCCAATGTACACAAGCGAATGAGTTGAATACTTTTACTAGATCCACGGTGATTTACAAACACTGATACGGAAGAGTGAATCCAATGTATGTACGTCATGAAGGGTGCTCAGTCGATCAACTCATCAGACGGCAGTAAAATACCTGCGCTAAATTCAATGGGATGGAATCAACATCGAGGATCCCTGTTGTACATGAGAACTCCAACGATTCCGAATCCCTTATGGCCCTCTGCCAGAAGCTTGTTCCCTCTTTCCCTCATTTTCCGGAGGAGGGCATCTTGGTGACAAGTTTCGGGACAGAATCCGCAGGCTAGACTTGTTCGGGAGCCTCGGCTGCCAAGCTTCCGGAACTATAACCCGGCTCGAGTGCTTCACTCCTAGTTTGACCCGCACGTAGAGTCGAGATGTGTAGATAGGACCATTGCAAGTTCGATTAGCTGGTGGCTGCGTCCCAAGCTTGAAGCAACCCGAGCTCGGCTGTGATTCTAGTTGTGGGGGAGCTAGTTCATTGGTGCGAGTTGGAGCATAGCGTTCACGCGGACCTTAATTGGGTTAGAATTGTTACAACTGCTCTGTCAAGAGGATTTGCAGGTTGTCGAGCAGGGCTCATCTCGTCAATCTTTGAGCGAGTACTTTTCGGGCCATGCTCAGTCTTGCTGAATGCTAGCTGGAGGCTCCAAGGGAGAGCTTATCTATCGGAATGATGGTTTAGACTTCATCGAACGCTAGAAGAAAAAGCAAGTTGCATCCCCTTGAGCAGCCAGCCATTCCCAGCCCATTGACGTACACCCAAGTGAACAGTCACACTCCACGTGGAAAAACAAACGATGCAAGGGATCCTCACATACGGTTCGCTCTATCAACAGCATCAGATAAGCGCACCCGCTTCTTCACCCCCTCCCGTTCCCCAGCCTCAAACACGCCCCCCCCCCCCCCCCCCCNCCCCCATGCAAGGCACCGCCTTATCTCGCAGTGGTTTTCCAATAACAGCCACCCAACTGGTCCAGAGCCAAGTCCTTTCTGCTGCTGCTTCGGGGGCGCCGCAGATGGGCGAAAGAACTAAGGTAGCGCCCTCCGCCATCGGAGCCGCAGACTTGCCGTGTGATCGGCTTGCTCACCGTTGACCCGTTGCGAGTGGATACGGGGAAAGAGCAAGGTGTGTGTGTCGCGTGTGCGGCCTTTCACCGATTTCCCTCCTCCTTCCCTGCCGCCTTTCGGCGAGTGTTGCCTCCCTTCGTAGCATGGGGAACTGGGGAAGTTTTACCCGTTTCCTAAATGCCTTCTAGGTGTCTTTGTGCGGCTTGTGGTCTCTGTAGCGCTATCCATTCACCAGCTCAACTAGTACACACTCTTTGACAATCTGCCAGTCTTTCCACTATCAAAAAAACACCACAACTCTGGCTCGGCAACACCCATTCCCCGGCCACTCTCCCTGTCTCAATTCCATCCTTCTTTTCTTCCTTGCTTCCTCCGCTCCGCTCGTCATCCCCACTCCCTTACCTTGCCATGCAGTACGCACAACCTCCCTTTAACCGGACAAGGAAGGCCCTTCTCCACCGCCACAACTTCGTGCGCCTCTCTCAATGCGGACGTGTGTCGGAGACGCGGGAGTGGGCCCTCTTTTCGTCCCCGTAGCCTCTCTCTTCTGTGGGGGGGAACAAGCACGCCGCGGACCTTGCCATCATGCGGGGTGGGTGGGCTTGCCATCGCGGCCTCGAGTGTGGGGGATTCCCCAGACACGCCCTCGCCTTTCACTTTTTTCTCCTTCTCCTCTTGTCTAGGAGAGGAAAAGGCACCGCCGTCCAAACACATATCTGGGGTTTCCGGTTCGTTGAAATTTCCCTCCGTGACGCGAAGGAACAAAGCCCGAGAACGCGAACTTCCGCCGAGACTCGACTTACGTAGCAAAAACAACCACACCTGCCGCACGGCATTGCGTCAGAAGTCAATGACCCATCGTGCCCCTGTTCTTAGCCTTTTTCTTCTTCAATGTGCCTACTCTGCTAGTTAGCTTCCAAACTGGGGAGAATGTTGTTGCGACTTTCAACCGAGATCGGAAGCGGCCCAATCGGGAGCGCTCCACACCCGTTCATGCTTGAACAATGAATGGCGCGCCAAGCAATGCACAAGCTGACAACAAAAGAAAGGCTACGCAGAAAGTTGGAGAAGCAAAATGTCAGGCTGAAAACTCGAGAAGTAAACATCATATCAGGGTATGCATATTATGTAGAGAGGATCGTCCAATACTTTTCGTAGAGATCCCGCCATAGGTACCTACTAGGTACGTAGGTGAAATTGACAGTTTCCCAAACGCCAAACCGGGGTCTTGTGAGTGACCTCCTCCATGAGCTCATACAAACGATCCAAGCAAACTTCATTCATTCCGCTGCTTCCGCTGCTGCTTCCCGAACAACCTTGTCGACCGCCTTGGCAAAGTACTCGACGTTGCCGTCGTTCAGGCCGGCCATGCTGATGCGGCCGTTCTTGGTCATGTACACGTGAGCTTCCGCTCGGAGCTTCAGGACCTGGGCTTCGCTCAGGCCGGTAAAGCTGAACATGCCAATCTGATCGGTGATGTGGTTCCACGTGCCAGGAGTCTCGAGCTCCTCCAGCTTCGACCGCAGGACCGAGCGCATGGTAATGATGCGGCCAGACATGGTGCGCAGGTTCTCCTCCCACTCTGAGAACAGCTCCGGGTCGTTGAGCACGGTGCTGACGATGCGCGCACCGTACAGAGGAGGATTGGAGATTTCTGAACGTTGGAGAATGGCCAATTGAGAGTCAATTCGGGCAATGGTTTCGGGGGCATCCTCAGCAGGAGATGTGATGGCGTGGAAGCAGCCGGCGCGCTCGCCGTAAAGACCGAAGTTCTTGGCGAAGCTCTGCGCAACGACGAGCTCAAAGCCCTGTTCGACGAAGTAGTGCACGGCCCAGGCATCCTTGGCGAGGTTTCCAGAAGCGAAGCCCTGGTAGGCGCAGTCGAAGAAGGGGAAATGATTCTTCTCGCGCATGATGGCGGCGATCTCGGTCCACTGCTCTTGGGTAGGGTCAACGCCGGTGGGGTTGTGGGCGCAGGCGTGGAGCACGAAGATGGAGCGTTCGGGAGCGTTCTGAAACGCCTCCTTCATGCCCTCAAAATCGAGGCCCTTGGTCTCCTTGTGGAAGTAGGGGTATGTATCGACGGTGAGGCCAACATTCTTGAAGATTTGGTGGTGGTTCGCCCACGTCGGGTTTGACACGTAGACGGTGCGGTTGCCCTGGTAGAACTTGGACAGAAACAGGCCGCCCAGATGGACGGCGCCAGTGCCCGAGATTGTTTGCAACGAGGTCGCGCGGCCCTCCTTCAGCGCAGGGGAGTCGCCGCCGAGGATCAGGTCGGCAGCTTTGGTAGTGAAGCTGGCGATACCAGCAATGGGGGCGTACTCGTGGTTGAGCTCAGGGTTGTTTCGGAGGATCTCATCAGCCTGGTGACGCATGCGGGGTCAGTACATGTGCGCAAAAGTTTCTAAACATAATCGTGGCGGGGCACTGGGCAATTGGGGCAAGGTGATGATGGGGCTCTCGTGTAAATGGCCACATGACTCGAAAAGCGCCTTGCAACGATCCAGCAACGCCCAAAGGCAGTCTCTCCCGAGATATCCATGTTTGCCATGTTTCCAGAGAAAGATGCGGCGGGGGCGTCCGAGTTCGCAGAGGGGGATTGGAGTTTGTGATGCGCGCGGGACACGGAATATGCGACTTGTGTAACTTGCGACATGCCACACTGTGACACGGCAAATGGTGAAGGGTGAGAACAGGAGGAGGATTCGTACCTTGTGTACTACAGGCAGCACCCAGGGCTTTGCGTTCTCGTCTCGGTAGGCACCGATTCCCTAGCAAAGGATCAATACTGGTTAGCTTCGACGTCGCGAAGGAGAGTCGGGAAGGCAAGAAGACGGGAGAACAGGAAGGGTTGGTTGCGCTCACTCACCAGATCGACTTTGTAGGGACTCTCGTCAGCTCTGTACTCCCTGGCAAGACCGAAGAGAGGATCCTCGGGGGCCTGGGGCACGAGGCTGGCGGGAAAGCTTGAGATAGCTGGAGGAGTAGACATGATGGGCGACTTGAGGTGACGGGCAACTTGGTTGAGTCGAGAAGAAGGGGAAGAGGAAGAAGACGAGGTCGACGGCATTTTATCAGTCGAGGTTGAGTTGGGGAAGGGGACTTGCACACTCGTACTGGCGCCGTTTGTACCTTTACCTCTCTGACTCTGACGGGGCTCGAGCTTGCTGGGTGACGGTGTCATAGTGGGCTGCGGCCCTGAGGACTTGGGGGGGCCGTCGGGGCGATTAGGGGGGTGGAGGGGTCCTGGAGCGCCGTCTCCGGTGGCCTGGGTGGGGAGAGATGGAAGACCCGGAGGGGGAGACCTAGGGTGATGGAGGAGGGGGGGCGTGTGCTGCGGGTTTCGAGATGATGGATGGACGGGATGGACCTGAGGTACCTGTGGAAGGTACCTGTAACCTGTAAGAGGTACCTTTCGGGGGGAGGGCGTGTCCTTTGCGCTCTGCCCGCCGGGACACTCTTGTCTTTGCGACTCCTCTAAAGGTGTGCCTCAGAAAGGGCGGCAGGTGAGCGAGCAAAGCTTGCGACAGCACCGCAAAGGCCGCTGCAAAGGAGCTGGGGCTGCAATGGCCCAGCGAATGCCCTTGCAAGGCGAGCGCTGAGATGCTGCGACCGGAGGTGGCAGTTGCGTAACCTGGATTCTGGCCTGATGCAATTGGCCAGGGATTGGACCAGGTCGATGCACGCGGGCAAATTGGGCGCCGTTGTCCCGGACCAGTGGAGCGCTCGGGGCAAGGGGCACCCCGAATTCAGCAGCTTGGTACGTAGTAGAGCTCCGGTGCGACTTTGATGATGAAGCAGCTGGAAGGGAAGTTTGAAGCGGGTTTCCTTGGGGCGGGGGGGCGCGCTCAGGTACGTTTGCTCCCCGGGCTTTGCTGTGCCTCGCCGAGTACCCAGGTTCCGCAGGAGGAGCCCGAAGGTGGACGAGGTGGGCTCACTCTCACCGGGCAACTGAGCTTGCACGATGCGTCGTCCGTGTCAATGGCTGCCTCCGCGATCCCGCGAGGACGAGGAGTGTGACCTAGGTGTGGATGATGACCTGTGCTGAGGGCACTACTTT
The DNA here is from genome assembly GCA_001305505.1 of Neonectria ditissima. NCBI lineage: Eukaryota > Fungi > Ascomycota > Sordariomycetes > Hypocreales > Nectriaceae > Neonectria > Neonectria ditissima. The sequence goes on from LDPL01000034.1 coordinate 1,019,960, forward strand.
TCGTATGGTTAATGGTCCTATGGAGGCAGACCGGGGGTCCGGCGCCGGGGTACAGGGGACCGGGGAAGTGAACGGGTTTCTTGCAAAGCAGCACCGGTCCAAGCTCGACGACACCAGTCGACGAAGAGCGCGCACTGGGAGTTCTAGTGCCTGTTGGATATGGTGTCTACTGCGCATTACATTAGATGGGTGGTCTACTAGCAAGAAGCCAGAGACGGGTGGACGGGGGGGAGTACGAGACGGGGACACGCGGGACGGGGAACGGGGGACGGGGCAAAGTGGGCTGAAGCTGGAGAGAGAGGGAGAGAGGTAGGGGACAAGCCTGCAACGGACCAAAGGCAACTTTGAAAGTTTCTTCAAACGAGGAGAAAAGCGTTGGGCAGCTCTAGTCTGTTTCCGCTTCCTGCTTCTATTCCTCTGAGCCCTACTGCGCTGTGCGGTGGGACGTCAGGAGTACTCGAAGTGGACTGTGAACTGCGAATTGTGGATGTCGGTGTGGGCGTGTGTACTTGGTACTGTATGTACTTCGGAGGCGGGCGTGTAATAGGTGCGTGGGTGTGCAAGGGAGGAATCCAAGCAAGCAAGGTACAACTGGCAAACCGACAGAGGCAAGTGTTTTTCTTCTCTCTCTTCTGTTTCGAAGGTCTCGCGTCCTGGGTTTCCGTTGTTTTGAAATTTCTCTCTCCTCTTGTGTCTTCGGCCTCCGCTTTTTGCCTTGTTTCTTCCAACCCCACAGATGATGCAGATGCGAGCCTGGCTTTTTATGTGTCCCTCTCCCGCAGTCTCTCGGCTGTAATCGAGATCGCCCAGTCTACCGCTCGCGAAAAGCTTGTGATGGGGAATGGGGAAGCGAGCGAATCTACGGAGTATACGGGGGGGGGCAGATGTCGTCAGACCGAGGCTCCCGGGATCGTAGTCCCTGACCTGTGCCTATCCGTACCTAGGTTCGGTAGATACCTACCTAGGTAGATAGACAGCCCAATGTTTGGGTGTGAGATAGAACAGACCCAAGGCAGGCAGATGGTGTCACGCGCGGTCGAGGGATGGATCTGACCGAGCCAGTGAAACCGCCAAGTAATCGGTCGAGGTGTGCAAAGTAGGTGTAGGTCATAATTACTCCATCCTCGTGCCCGGTGCCCTGTGCCAAGTTCGGTGGGTTTTTTCCCTCCCTTCACAGACCCAATCTGGCCTCTCTTCTTGTCCCGTTGGCTAGCTCCTGCGGACATCACCTGTTTCCATCTGATCTCATCTGATCTGAATGACTCTAGTTCCGCCAAATGCCTGATGCTATTATGAATTACTGATTAGACACGCTATAGACACACAGATATTCGTAGTGTTATTGCCACAGGCCTTGTCCCCAAGAACCAGCCTAGCATCTCATGTACCTGCTTTTCGTTTGCTCCGCCGTCCCCGTTCACATGTCCATCCGTTCCCAAGAAAAATGCATGCTTCCAAACCCCTTCCTCATCGATTTCCTCTTTGTTTCCCCTCCGTCTCCGCCTCCCGCTTACATAGTATAGTACCCATACACTCACACTTACACTTACACTTACACTCCTGCACACACACGCACACACACCCTTCCCCTACCTTCACCCACATCGTCCGGCCCCGTCCCATCCATCCCGCTTCATGCACCTCCCGGTGCCGGTGTCCAGCGAGCCCCGTTGCGGTCCCGTCACGCCCGTCACGGGGAGGGCAAAAAACACACGCTGGAATGCACGGTTGGGTAATAGTCGAGGCCCGGCGTCAGCAAAGGAGCTGCCGTCGCTGTTGCCCCTCCGACTTCACCCGGCCCCAAACATAGCATGACGCTTCTCACTTGTCGTATGATGGACCGTTGCGAGGCTCATCCCATCCCCTATAATGACAACGCCCCTGAGGCCTTTCAGGGCCCTTCAAGAGGCCCCGGCGCCGGTGGTCCGCAGATGGACAGTTCGGTTCTCGTCCAGTCCGCTGCCCGCAAGCCCACCTTACACGCCCCCCCTTCTCGGTGTCCAGCACCAAGTGCCAAGTCCGTCATGGGTTCAACTGGCTGTCGGACTATTCGTATGCGCACGGCATCGCGTGTCCTCGCATGTCGAGAAGGATTTTCGGCATTTTCCCCCAGAGCGCCATATTGCTTGCTCATGCATGACTGCTTTACACTGTGCCATGTCCGTTGCACGATTCCGAGTTTCCACGGCCGTCCCCATCTGTAAGTGAACGGCCTAGGCCACCATCGTGCCCTACTATGTGGGAGCCCAGTCCACGCCCAGCCGGCCGGAAATCCACCAGTTTCATCCCCGTCACAGATTGTTCTTAAGGTACGATCTGGATTAAGTTGCACAACGTGGTCATACAATTCCTGCTTCTCGCTCGACCTTTGCGCGCCGAGCCTACCACGTCGCCTTGCCCTGCCTCTCCACTCGTTAATCTCAAATCACCAGATCCCAGATAACCAGGAACGCGCACAGCCCACTCGCTGCAAAGAAGGTGTATCGGGCCGTGCTAGCCCGCTGTGTCGCCTTCTTGAGTTCTTTATTACCCCCACCCACATTAGCCGTTGTCGACACTGAGTCCGTCACCAGCTGCTCGATATGCGTGGATTGCGTAGCTAGGTTGCCCACCAGGAGCGACTGTAGTTCCGCAATCTCTAACAGTGATTTCTCAGCAGTACTGGGGTTGTCCGCAATTAGTTTCACACTGCGCGCCATAAAGCAGAGCGGGGTTTATAGAAGCATCCAGGGCCAAGGTGGGCACATCTCACGTACCTGACTTTTTCCATGCTGCTCCCGAGATGCTTCATCATGTCCTGGTTCCCTTCCTCAAACATTTGTATCTGGTCCTCTGTGAATCCCTGGTTCGAGGTCTGAGCGCCATCGGACGTAGGGATCTGTCCCCCCGCCGACTGAGAGGGTCGCCGGGCAAAAGGAGCATAGCTTGCAAGGCTTCCGGCGGGCACTGCTTCCGACTTGGACAGTTGGCTGTTGTTCTTTTCCACCACACGCCTCAGCCGAGTTTCCATCATGGCCTGCTGCGTCCGGCAGCATAATTCCAACCAATGTCGCAGAAACCATAGAATCCCGTCCCGGTGAATTCCAATCGTCTGTGCCTTGGCCTCGGCTGTGGTGTGCTCCTCCGTCTTGTTGCTAGCAATCCCGCCGGATGCCCATGATCCCAGCGCCCCCAAGCCACTTCCGTACTTTTTTTGAAGGATAGCCGATTCCGTTTCTCGTCGCAGCTGCTCAGCGTCATCGAGGGCCCGGATGCTTGAGTTCAGCTCCCGGATCATCTGCTTCGCATTTGCATCGATCTCCTCTCGATCCCGATCCGATAGTATGCGTGAGTTTCCTTGTGTGGACCGGCTATGCGGTTTTCGTGGTTGTGCGGTTGAAAGGTAGGCCTGTCTAACGTCTTGGAGCTCTCGGTGCAGGGTGGTGATGTGGGAGTTCTGCAATGTCAAGGTCAGCTCAGGGGTGGCCGAGGAGGGAAAGGAAGGAGGGGAAACGGACAATGCGGTTCGCCTCTTTGAGGAAGCCGTCGATCGTGTTGAGTGTAACTGGTTTCCTCGTCGTCGGCACTTGGTGTTGCCGGAGTAGCTCGTTGAATACGATGGTGATGTCCATGGCGTCCAATGGCGTCTGTGCCGGGCCGGTCGTTGGAGGGTTGCACTGGGGAAGAGAGATGCCGGGAGGGTCGTTGATCTCGAGATCGACTTGGATATGCCGGGCACGTCGCGGCTTTATTTGCTTGCCTTCGGCTCAATGTCCATGCATCTATGACGAAGACCGTGGCTCTGGCCACCTTGCCGCCATGATGGAGCTCTGATGGTTAAGCTGGGGCTCCACCCCAGATTAGTCATCCCAGCGGCGCCAACCCACGCTCTCACCAAGGGAGACTGAGCAGGTTAAATCCTCCTCCTCCATCATCAATATGTCTGCTCTGGGGTTGTCCATAACTTCAAGCTCCACGGCGTTTTTTATTTCAAATGCTACGAAACACTATACTTCTCCGTTGGCACAACTTAGAAACGTACCCACTTAGTAAATGGTCTAGGTCTACGATCGTTGTCCATTGCTGTCTCATGCCTAGATGCCTTCGCTAGGTACTTGTACGCTCTCAGTCGAACTCGAAATGGAAGTGGTACCCATTTACAAAAATTAATTAAATGATCTATGACGGTACCGGCCTGTAACTCCGTCTCCCGGAGGCTCGCCGTCGCCGATCGGGCGGATCCCGGACACTAAGCGGAGGCATAGCGGAGTGGGTTCGCTGTTCTCCCCCGAACCATTTCCGGCATGTTCAACTCGGGAATAAGCATTAGCAACACGGAAATACGATGTTTGATGGCCAAGGAGACCTCACCAGCAAAACCATTATTAACACTCAGAGCTATTCCCCGACTCTTCTTGCTTTGGTATTGCAGTAGAAGAGATACTAGTCCTTGACACTCAATTCTCAGCCTACCAGTCACAAAGTGGAGCAGGCGACCCACAACAACCGACGTCTCCAAAGCTAGGATGTGAATCTTAAGGAAATCCGTTCAAGCCATACTAGCTGACACCTTGATATGCCGTAGACCAGTTGGCTCATGTTGATTCGGAGGTCATTTCAACCAATAACTGAAGTGGCCCGGCTTAATCGTTTACTCAAAACCAAATAAGATGTGCATAGTAGCACTTATGTTAGCGAGTTCCATTCCACTATAGGAACTGGTACATGTTTCTCTGCCCAGCAGCGATGTCTGAGATGTGTAGTGCTTCTCCTTCTCTGATTGACGCGGTGTTAGACATCTTCAGGGTCTGTCTCCTATCATCTTTGGCGGTCTGAGCAATATGGCTGGCCGAGACCTGGGTACAATCTGACCTCCTTCATCTGTTCTGGCCCTGAGCCATTCCAGTAGTCTTCCAAGTCATTAGTAGCCCAAGGAATTGCCGAATTATCCTTCGTAATGCAATGTTTTCTTCGTTACTCCAGACCAGACGGTCTCTTGACTGAATCGTCACCACTATGATAAGGCTAGTAAGCAGTTATGAGCCAGATTTGCCTTTTCTTTTTTACTCTAAGCACGTTGACGTTGTGTTTGAAAAGATCATAGCTCTTGAAATCTACTACCTCCATCATCCCCTTTTGTTTCATCCTGCTCGCAGCTGCCTCGAGAATTTTGTCCAAGAAGGTTTACTGATTACCTCGGTCCTCACTTTGGTCTCTATCATCTTCTTTCTGATGTGGTATGTTGTGCGCCATTGCTGCCTACAAATGCTCACATTGGCAGCATCTGGTCACAGCCTGTGTACCCAACGCTGTTGATCAAACCTGCCACCCATTAAATCTGAATCGGGTCTTACAATGTGAAAACTCAGCGACACTGTTTCCAGTTCTTGGTCAATATGCCATCCCTAACTGCCTAAGCGGTCTGAATAGTCACTGATGACGACGACAACGACGACGACAGCACTGGTAGGCAATATTGTACGATATCTGATAGGGTTAATGGTATCCCTTAATCTATCTCTTAGGGAACGAACTAAGCTAGTGCTCAAGTTTCTAGCACTGCTAAGCCTAGCAATGATCCATCATGGGATGTCAATTGACAAACACGTGGATTGAAGGGCCACCAGCGCGACATCGAAACACTCGAGAGTGTGACATGGCTTGTGGCAAGACGGCTGACGATGCACGCATCAGACAAACAAGTATATCCCATTCAAAACCTCTAGATACCAAGGTTGGAAATCCATGATTGACAGTTAATAAATATTATATACTATAATTGATTTATAGTGCTGCTACAGCATGGTCCAGGAGCTCTCTCTGGGCTTCCCACATCAACCAATCCGATCGCGTTGTTCTGTTTGACAAAGGTTAGTAATGGTGAAACGAAGACGAACGATTAGATCGCAACTTACGGCAACAATCCCATAGCGTTAATCTTCCAAATGCCCAAACCGAGTGCCAGAATTTGCATCGCCACGTATAGCGCCTTGACCTGGAGCATTTGTCCCGAGTTGCTCGTCGTTTGGAATCGCTCAAAGGCCTGGTTTGTGTTCACCAACCCCATCAACGGGTTCTTGAAGGCCATGAATACCATCATGATGCTAAAGATCTGCAGGGAGTTTCCAGACATGTACATCATGATGGCTGTCATAGGGAGACCCTTGACTGGAGCTAGCGCCACTTCCCATGCCTTCTTGAGCTTCAGAGTGTCCATCTCTTCGGGGGTCGGAGGCTTTCGGGGCGCGGCCTTGGCTTCCTTGCTCTGCTTCTGCAGTGTATGTTAGTATGTTTGTATTTGGGTGCGAACCGATCGAGGAGCAAGGCGTGCCTTGGAAAGAGTTGCGCCGAGACCGTATCCGGGGGGGTCCGCGATGCCAGGGAGCTTCGTCTTCGAAGGAGGGGGCGATTCGAGCTGCGCGACCCAAAAGGGGACGCCGGACTTTGTGGAAGACATGACTTCGATTGATATGAGTCTCAAACGGAGTTGTGAGGTTAGGATAGTGTGTGAAGGATGGTCGGTAGTCGTCGTTGTGTAGCTGCGGGAAGGCTGAGTGAGAGCACCTGTGTTCGTTCGTTGCGAGTGGCCCACTCCGTCAGTGGCGGCGCGCGCTGCCGGACCCAGCAGTTTTTCCGCTTAATTACACCTGAGGTGTCTGTCACCGAGCGTTATCGATAGCATTGGGGTGACCCCTGGTCGCAATTTGGCTTACCTCACTTGAGCTCCCCTTTCCTCACCCGAAGACGCCGATACCCAAGCGGTAACGAACGAGCAACGATCCCGACGACACTCGTCTATGTATCCGCGACGAAAAACAAGTTGGACGGCCGGCAGCGACACCACAAACCCGAACGCGACCGCAAACGCCTGACGATAACGCATCGCTTTCCTCAGTGGCTTAGATCGCGGACACCTCGAGACGCACATGTGACGCCCCCCCCTCCTTCCACCCTCCACGGTAACCTGGAAACCTGGTGCTGGACACGCATCTCGTCCAATTGGGTGGGCGATCGCGAGTACCGACGTGACGTCTCTAGGCCAAGCGTGAGGGGTTTGCTTGTCCCAACTGCGCCTATTCCGTATCCATCATCTGTCGCTTGCGTGAGGACATTCCCCGTTGCGAGGACAGTCGTAGCAGTACAAGTACGACACCATGTCGAGCTCCGCCGGTGGAGGGGACTCCAAACTGTTCGCTCGGGTAAGCACTCTGTCTTTTTGTCATGTCTCAGCCTTGTTGGACGTGAAACCCGTCGATTTACCAACGGCACCTTCCCAACCGCCATTCTCTCCATTATCCCGCCGTCTTTCATCTCCCTCCGGTCTTGTCCTTGCGTCTCGAGTCCCGGCCACGCAAGCACGCAAGCCGCTTTCTCTCAACTCCGCCCCCATCCCTCTCCCGCTCCGATGTCTCGGTTGATGAGACTTGGCCCAGCGACGCAATCCCAGATATGGCCGCCATGTTCCTCGCATACATACCGCCCCCGAGAAGTAACGTGTGGCTAAAAACTCCACAGGGCAAGGTAGCCGAGCTACGCCTCGAGCTGAACAGCGGAGGGAAAAAGGACAAGAACTATTCGTCGAAGAAGATTGCGCTGAAGAAGATTGTTGCCAACATGACAATGAGCAACAATGACATGGTCGCCCTCTTCCCGGATATCATTGGATGTATGCACATTCAAAGCTTGGAAATCAAGAAAATGTAGGAAATTGAATCTAGCTGCGACTGAGAGGTCAACGTTGGCTGACAACGAATAGGTGCTTTCTTTTTTTGGTCAACTACGCAAGGATGAGACCCGAAATTGCGATCAAGGCCATCCCAGTGCTTGAACAGGTGAGTCCTTTGAACCTCAGGGAATGAATAACACTAACGCGCAACAGGACATGGAGGATCATAACCCACTGGTACGGGCACTAGCTCTGCGAACCATATCGTACATTCACGTCCGGGAGTTTGTCGAAGCTACAGTTCCACTTGTCAAGCTCATGTTGAAGGATGGTGACCCATATGTGCGCAAAACTGCTGCATTCTGCGTTGCCAAACTCTACGATCATGATAGGCACATGGTAGAGGGCTCAGATCTGATTGACCGACTGAACGGGTTGCTCAGGGACGACAACCCTACAGTGGTTGCTAGTGCTTTGGCTGGGTTGATGGACATATGGGAACGCAGTGATGCTATCAAGCTCACCATCGACTACAGCAATGCTTCCAAAATGGTCGCGATTCTTCCCGATTGCTCCGAGTAAGTTGGTTGATGCAATACGTCTCATCGACGTTGCTAACGTAATGCGCAAACAGATGGGGTCAGACGTATATCTTGGAGGCTCTTATGTCCTATGTCCCGCAAGAATCAGGAGAGGCAGTTCTCTTAGCTGAACGGATATCTCCACGACTCTCACACTCCAACTCATCAGTTGTGTTGACTTGCATTCGAGTTATTCTCTACCTGATGAACTACGTTGCCGATCAGAAACAGATCGCGGCTCTTTGCAAGAAGCTATCGCCCCCCCTCGTCACTCTTCTCGCCAAGGGACCTGAGGTACAGTACTTGGCTCTTCGAAATGCACTTTTGATTCTCCAGCGACGGCCTGATGTCCTGAGGAACGATATCCGGGTATTCTTCTGCAAATACAACGACCCTATCTATGTCAAGGTCACGAAGCTCGAGCTCATATTTATGCTTGCTACTGAAGACAACATCGACGAGGTCTTGACTGAACTGCGGGAGTATGCCACCGAAATTGATGTCCACTTCGTACGGAAGGCGGTGCGCGCAATCGGCAAGCTTGCCATTAAGATTGAGCCAGCGGCCAGGCGATGCATCAACCTACTCCTGGAGCTTGTTGCGACCAAGGTCACATATATTGTGCAGGAAGCTACTGTCGTCATCCGAAACATCTTCCGGAAGTACCCCAATCAGTACGAATCCATCATCAGCACTCTTTGCGAGCATCTCGACTCGTTGGATGAGCCGGAGGCGAAGGCCGCTATGATCTGGGTGATTGGACAATATGCCGACCGCATCGAGAACAGTGACGCTCTATTGGAAGACTTTTTGTACTCATTTGCCGAGGAGCCAGTTGAAGTACAGCTGGCACTGCTGACGGCGACGGTCAAACTATTCATCCAGCGTCCTACCAAGGGACAAGAGCTTGTGCCGCGGGTTCTGAAGTGGGCCACGGAAGAAACCGACAACCCTGACCTTCGAGACAGAGCCTACATGTACTGGAGGCTATTGTCGACGGATATGAACGCCGCAAAGAAGATTGTCATGGGCGAAAAGCCGGCCATCACTGCCGAGTCAGAGAGGCTGGACACCGCGACACTGGAGGAGATGTGCCTCAACGTTGGTACCTTGGCAACTGTGTATCTGAAGCCGGTGCAGACTGTCTTTAGATCGGCCCGACCGCGAAAGCTCATAGATTCGCCAGCGCTCCAGAAACGAAACGTTGCCCCAGCCGGGGACAGCCAGAAGAGTCTCAGCATGTTTGGCAATGCCTCACAGCCGACAAACATTGATCCTCGAAACAGGCAGGCAACAGATGGTGCCAATCTCGCGCAGGCGGTCAACGAGGCGGACGAGTATTTTTCAAGCCTTGGCACGCAGCAGATGGCGGCCATGAACATTGATCCGGGTGATGATGTGTTTGGGGGAGGCAGTGGTGATGGGACGGGATATGTTGTGAGCGCCCACGCACCGCAGTCAGTGCTCCAGCCCACGCAGGGCCAGGGAAGCAACGGCGATCTACTGATGTTGTGAGTAATGATAAGGTACCATGAGGCATTGCAGAATATGAATCAGGTTCAACGTAGTTCAAGCGTGGTCATTGGTGGTGTTCTCCGATGGTGTGTCGTGCGCAGTCCCGGTTCCAAACCTCCCACTAAGTACTCATGCAGCCGTATGCAGTGATATGCAGTACCCCTTTGTGCACACGGTTTGAGGTCGGCGAGCATCGTGCCTCGTAAGACGCTCCAGTTGCGTCCATGCCAAAATCTCACTAGAGTCTAAGGCGGGGCGGTTGACTCGTTTGGGCTGGTTCCAGAACTCTATCTAAGTTATCCCAAAGCGTAGTAGGAAATCAGGGGATTGTGCCTGGACAGTGTCGCAGCGGCGAAGACGGGTTGCAAGGGGAGGGAGTGTAATCAACCATTCATCCATGGCTTCTGCTCCGGGAAAGCAAATATTGGCAATTATTGGCAAACGCACAGGCAGAGAACAGAACCCTTGCAGCCCTGTTCTGCAGGGCCAAAGATGGTGTGCACTCTGGAGTCTGCGGCGCCTCTGCCCCATGCCGTTGGATGCCACTACGGAGACAATCGTCAAGCTCAGCCAAGGCCGAGGCTTCTAGACCGACCGATTTGTCTGAGGTGCTGCGTCGTCACGGTGCGGGTCGACCATTGTGGCGGTTAAGGTATGCTGCCGGTGCGCCAAAGTTATATCAGAACAGGAAGGTAATGGAAGATGGGGAATGTGGCCCTGTGAAGCTGACTCCTTGGTTTCTTTGGTGGTTTCGGGGTGCCCTCCATCCTGCATGGAGAACTTTGGTTCATGAGCATCTGTGTACGGTGCAGCACCCGCAAGTCATTGTTACTATCCGTACTAATCCAAAGATTGGGCTAGGATTCATCTCCGGAGCGGGCCAATAGATGGGCTTGGCATCTGGCGTCATGTTCACTGAGGCGATCAATGTTCCATCGGCCGACTCATTCATTACAAGTTTGCTGGATAATTATCTACTACGTAGAGGTTGCTTCTCCCCACCCCCTTTAAAGTTATCGCTCACGGCGGCCCTATCGCCTAGGCCTATGCCTACAGGCTCCGCGAGATGCCGCCCAGCTCAGGGCAAGCCGCCACGACGGAGGCAAGGCGAAAGCCCCCCATCATCTGCATTTCGTGCACGCAACCACCAACGGTGAAATAGAATGCCCTGCCCGCAGACGGCAATGACAGTCCATACTGCGCCGAGTGGATGGGGGACTGGGACTGGGACTGGGTCGGGGACAAAGAATCAGAGTCCCGGGAATGAGGGAGCCAACCGGAAGTCATGACGAAGTACCAGTGCACCTGACACTGTGCGTATTAGGCGAGGGCAGGCAAAGCCTCGGTTCCGCGCCGCCTGCAAGCGTGTCCGCCTCCCTGCTTCGGGGCAAATACAGTGCGGATAGGGCCGCGTGCAGTGGGTAGACGGGCCGTCCGGATGCCCTTCCCTTTTGAGCGTGCTGGTGTCATCTCTGGGGAAGCACAGCACGGCGGGCATGCTCCCGTCCCTTCCCTGTCTCCATTGTTCTCGCCGTGCTTCGGGTCGTACTGTAGGTACGAATACCTTACCCAAGCATTGCACAATCACTACAATCCCGTGCAAAAGTTCCGACATTATTCCGGCTTCCCCGCTCCTGCACCTCAACCTTCCGACGCGACCGCGTAGCCTCGATAACTTTAACGTGTATTAATTCAAGAATATCATACCTCTAGTGCACCTAAAAACACATTATAGTCCTCATAAAAGGACGAAGATTATAACGATACACAAATTTAGCATTTCCCTCGATTTAATCATAGCTAAGGAGGGAGTTATAAAGCATATAATATTTAGTATTATCCACTAGTATAAATACTAAAATAGTATAAAGAGTCTTCTATACTCTAGGCATCTAACTATCCTTACTTCAAGGGATAAAAGTTATATCCTTAGAATTATTAATTCTAAACCTTTTATTATAACTAGCTAGCTTCTTTGTAAAAGTAGTACTTATTGCTATAGAATAACTTTAATATAGTAGTTAATTAAGTAGGGTATCTAATACTACCTTATAAGCTAGTGCCCTTTTCTTAGTGAAGAGATAGCTAAATTATACCTAGATTTTACCCTAAAATATATTAATAAGCTAGCTAGCTTCTAGTATACTTAGATTTTCTTAGATAAAGTCTTAATTGACTATAGTAATAGTAAAAGAAGGTACTAGGCTTTTATAAAATATATAAGTTCTATACCCTATCTTTAAACTATAATTCTAACTATACCTAGGGCAAGAGACTTAAGAAAAAGAACATATAGCCTAAGAAGCCTTAAACAAGGTATTTATAGATGTTTTTTAGTACCTTTACCCTTAATTATACTATTAATTTAGTCTACTTAGCTAAGGACCCTAATTCTAAGTATAATAGTATTATAAGCTAGGTTATCTTAGCCTACCTTTAAGAATATCTTCTAGAAATTAGTAAGGAAGGAAGGGTCTTCTAATATAATAATAGACCTACCTTTATAGCCTATTTAGTCTAGAATTAGCTACATAAATATATAAGCTCTTAAGGGATTAGGCTTATAGAATAGCCCCTATACTCACCTGATCTTAATCTGATTAAGAATCTATAGGTAATCCTAAAAGAAAGGATCTATAACAGGTACCTAGACCTTATAGAGCTTCTGAAGACTTTAGCTGTAAAGGAATATTTAATTGAGTGTACGTAAGAGCTATGGAATAAGATTGAAGATGAGGTATTAGAAAATATGCTAAAATCAATGCCCCAACGAATGCGGGCAGTTGTTAATGCAAATGGGTAGTACACTAAATATTGATATATATTACTGTAATCTCTGGGATCTAGGCTTTAAGGTCATCAAGGTTTAAAATTAATGTGATATTATTTGCATACATAATGGCCGGTCAAAGAAGGTGGTGTAATCGAGGAAATTCGGGTGGATCTGGTGACTGTTGAAACTTTTGCACCCCTACTGTAGACGCCGTCTCTTCCTCGCTCCCGCAGCCATTCAATTTCGATGATCCCAAAGCCGTCTCGTAGGCGCAACAACGTAGAAGGTAGAAGGGAAAAGAGAGAAGAAAAAAACCCTGCCGATAATCAAGCCTCTTTTCTGACGTCTCATCTTTCTTTGTTTTTGTTGTTTTAAGTCTACTGCGTAGCATTCTTTTTTCGCCGCCTCCGGGACCCGTCGTTCCTGTACCTGGTACGGCTGAGTAGCGGCCCTATCCCAGTGGAGGTGCCCTCCACTCCAACCCTCCAGCCTCCAACCCTCTAATTCTTGCTCGCAGCGCGACGACTCGGACCAATCATTACCATACATCTCAGAGGCCAGCTTCTCGACCAGCTCACCGACGGAGAAGGGTAAAAGCCAGGCCAACACGGCATTGCTTGTTTTGACGGTGACGACGCCCTGCTTGTGCGTGTTATCTTTTCTCGTCCGTGTCGATCGTCGTCAAGCTCGCCTGTCTCTCTCGCACCATCCGGCGTGTCGACGTGCGGGTCCACCCTCTCCTCTCCTCTCTTCTCGCCTCCCCTCGCCTCCTCTCTTCCTTGATTCTCCTCGGGCAAAGCTTCCAAATACTCCACCAAGAAGAGCCCACCCGAGCGCCCACTGGCACCGTCTTCACCCAGACTCCACCTCGGTCCCCACGGCCCAGCCGTCTACCAGCCGTCTGCCAGCCGTCTGCCAGCCTGCCAGCCCTGCGTTGCGGTTGCGTTCAGTGTTGCGGTTGCGTTGCGCTGCGTTGCATCCATCGTCTGAGCGAGTCTCTTGTCTGGCTGACAATCCTCCGGCCTTCCCCCCCACCCCCGGTTTCCCGGCCCCCGGCCTAGGCGATCTTCCTTGAGAACTTGACGTCTTCACTCCCGAGACCTGGCCACGCCCAATACCACATTCATTCAAACCACCGACTTGCCATCCTCGATTCACGATTCCACCGCCTGGAACTCCCCCGTCGACGAATGAATTAGGCCGCTTCGTCTCTCCTCCCCTCCGTCGCTCGGTCAATCTCGTGTGGTGCAACCACCACCTGTCCACCCTTCAACCCCCTTCGCAGGCTCCGAAATGTCGGCACCTACGGATCCCACCCCCAGCGGTGGCAAGATCGTCTCTGACGAGACTTCGCGCCTCGATCAGCCCAGGGATGCCGTGCCCATGGAGAGCATCCCTCAGCAGTCATCGATAACCGCTCTTGGTGCCCACAATGCCGATAAGAACAGCCTCCCCAAGGATGCGACCGAATCATCATTTTCTCCCGTCGTTCCATCATCATCCGAGTCGCCCGAACACTCCGACCTAACAGCGCCTGCATCTCCCAAGGGAAAAGAGAAGGAAGGAGCTCCTGCGCCACCAGCGAAGGAAGCCAAGGAGTCTGAAGATCCCGTCATGGCTATCGGCGAGGCGGTCGACGACATCAAGTCAATCACGCCAGGCGGTGCCGACGGCCCAGTTTGCAATATCACCCTGCTCTTGACGTCTGGCAGCCGTCACCCATACAAGATCGACGCCAAATACCTCAGCAGGAGAAATGTTGACATCCCCGACCAAACCGAGGGCGGCCAACCCGACCCCTTCAGCATTAGCATCTACACCCTGAAGGAACTGATTCTACGAGAGTGGCGAAGCGATTGGGAGGCGAAGCCAGCGAGCCCCAGCAGCATTAGACTCATTCACTTTGGAAAGTTGTTAGATGACAAGGAGCCGCTCAAGAGTAAGCCTTTTGGTTTGGCTGGATTTCCAAACGTCGTGTGCTAATCCAACCACCAGAGTACCAGCTGAGCACAGAGAGCCCAAACGTGGTGCACATGAGCATCCGACCCCAGGACCTCGATGAGGAAGAACCGAAGTCCGGGAATAAGAACCTCGCATCAGGTGGCAGTGACGGCCAACGCCAGCGAGGAGGCGGTTGCTGCGTGGTGTTATGAGCGCCGCCTGTGCTGGGATAGAAGCGATTTTTCTGAAGCGGAACAGGACCCGGCCCATCAATACTCAAGCGGTACATAACGTCATGCGTCGGGCCTTATCGAACTACTTCCGACACGAAGCGTGCCCCGATAATACTTGGCTCGCTTGAAGAGCAGCCTACGATCGGGCACCTCCTTGCCTGACCCTCACTCTCTCTTGTCCTGTCTTTCTTTTTCTTGATTTATTGTCTTACACAGGAGAAGCGAATGAAGGGAACGACTCGTTGAGGATGGGGATATCGGAGTCTACAACGGCGTAACATGTATAAATGTAATTTTTTGTTTGTCTTTCGGCACCTCTGCCTCCGGCATCGGCGCCGGTGGGCACGTCTATAGCAGGATAGATGGCATTCATATTGCGGTGATTTACACTTGTCACATGTGCATTCTTTTTTGTTCGTCTTGAGGGCTTGTGAGGGCCTATGGTTTACCACGCTCTATGGTGTATCGATGCAGTTATACATTGCTTGCTGATTTTCCTGATCCCTTCTAGGGGGATATTGAGATCTACTGGATCTTGAGCTTCTTCTCCATCTCGTCGTGAATGCCAGCAACACGCATCGTCTCGTCACCGGTGTAAACGTCCTCCCAGGTAATCGTAGCCTCACGACCCCTGAGAATCTCCTCGTGGACGCTGGGAAGACCACCGCCAAGGGCAATGGGACGCCACTCGCCATCACGGACGATCTTGAGCTCCATGCCTCGGCGAACGGGCTCAGCGATGCCGAAGGTGCGTCGCAGTGTCTCCATACGCATAGCTTCCTGAGTGGCCTCCCAGTTCTTCAGGCGAGCCTCGAGAGGGTGGGCGGAGACGGGGTTGGAGGACTTGGCGTCGTAGGGGGTGATGCCGACACCGTGGCGGAGGGTGTCGTGGACGCCGGGCGCAGAGGGCGCGGAGGAAGAGTGCGAGGTGTGGGAAAAGGTCTGGGAGTTGGTGTTGGCGGGGATGATGCGCATCGACTGGATGGCGGTGGTTAGCCTTGCGGATGAGGACGGACAGAGGACGAGGGCTGCAGGTTTACCATCTTGGCGGTTGGGGATGTGGATTGGGCGGGGAGGTGTTCGGTTTTGGAGTTGAGTCGTAAGTCTCGAGGTCTCGGAGGATCGTGCGATGGGTATCAAGGGCTTGTTGGAGGTGGTGGCGGTGGGCTTTGATTGACGTTGATGGAGTTGCTTGCTCAAAGTTGACGACAGCAGCTCTAGGCTTAGGCAGTCGGACAGCCTCGCGTCGGGAGCAAGCTGGGGGTACGTACCTCTCGCCTGGCGGGCGGGATGGATCTGATCAGAAAAAGGTACGTACCTATAAATTCGAATACCCCGGAAGACACTAAAACCCGATTATCACCGAATCACAGCCATCGTCATACTTGCTCCGACGTCGGTTCCTTACTTCGACCAAGACTCAGCAGCCTGCTTCAGCATGAACCTTCCAGTCTTTGTAGACACTCAATCGGCATCATGAGGCCACTCACATCCCGCCCGCCAATCATCCGCATCGCTAATGGCACCTTTTACCGCCTCCATCCCAAGGCGACATCTTCGCACCCGAACCCGCCGCTCTTCAGCGATTTGAGCTTCGAGCTCGCCTCGGCTTCGCCCACGCCGCGCAACTGGTGCATCGTCGGGCCCTCGCTTTCCGGGAAGACGACCTTTCTCCAGGCACTGCGGGGCCGGCTGCTCTGCGACCCGCCCTCTGCGAGGTCCTATCCCTACCTGTCGACTGATGCCGTGCCTCATCGACTGAAGACGCCACACAGGGCGATTCAGTATGTGGGCTTTGATGCCGAGCAAGGCTCGGGCAGCTTAGGTGGGAGCGAGGTCACGTCCGCGTACTTATCTGCGCGGTACGAGTCGAGGAGAGAAATCACGGACTTTTTTCTTCAAGACTTTCTCCTGGGCAATACGGAGCTGAACCCGCTGCAGACGAAACCCGAGGATGACGATGGCAGCATATCCCCGCAGCTCCTCAGCCGCGTAGTCAAGGACCTGAGGCTTGACCACCTCCTAGAGCTCCCCGTGTCATTTCTAAGCAATGGCCAAGGCCGACGGGCCCGCATTGCCCGAGCCCTACTCACCAAGCCCGAGGTGTTGCTGCTGGATGAGCCCTTCATGGGGCTGGATCCCCCCACTGTCACAGGACTAAGCCCGTTGCTGCAGTCACTGGCAGCGCAAGCCAGCCCACGTCTGATACTGAGTGCGCGACCTCAAGACCCAATACCGGAGTGGGTGACTCACCTGGTGTATCTCAGGACAGATTGTCAGATCAGCTCAATGGGGCCCAAGGACGTGGTTCTCGACGGATTGAAGAAATACGTCCAGGGGGTTCGGAAGGGTGGGCTCACGGAAGATGAGAAGCTCCCCGTCCATTCGCTTGTTGACATTGGTCGTGTCTTGTCGGCCAACTTGTCTACAGATGCAAAAGGCTCGGATCAAGCCAACACGCAAGCCGTGTACCGGGGCGTCAACCCTGTCAATCCCAATGCCGATGCTCTCGTAGAAATGAACGGATGCAAAGTTCAGTATCGGGGCAGAGTCGCGTTGGGAAACTGGACTCAGCAAACTGACGAGGGCCCCAAAGACGGCTTGATATGGACGGTCCGGCGTGGAGAGCGCTGGGGCGTGTTTGGCCCCAACGGATCGGGGAAGACTACGATTGTGTCCCTTCTCTGCTCGGATCATCCTCAGAGCTACTCTCTTCCCATTAAGCTATTCGGACGGTCTCGTCTACCAGGGTCAGGCTCCAGCGAACGGCCGCTTACGTTCTGGGATATCCAGTCTCGCATCGGTCACTCAAGTCCCGAGGTTCACCAGCACATGCCCCGCCGTCTGACGGTGCGACAAGTCGTCGAGAATGCGTGGTCAGAGACCTTTGGCGGGAAACCAAAGCTGGACGATGTGGCTCGAGAAAAGGTCCAGGCAGCGCTCAAGTGGTTCGCGCCGGAGCTGAACCCTGAATACGCATCTTCATCGTCTCACGAGAACCTTGCCTGGGCCGACGATTATCTTTTTGGCGGTCTATCATTCAGCGCTCAGCGAGTGGCGCTGTTTATTAGGTCGATGATCAAGAGCCCCGACGTGGTGGTGCTAGATGAAGCCTTCAGCGGCATGGACGACGCAGTGCGTGACAAGTGTACGCTGTTCCTCAACAAGGGCGAGGCCAAGACGTACCGGAGCGAGGAGATTGTCGAGAGCGAGGCATCTCGGTCAGGAACCATCAAGGTTCCTGGCCTCTCGGATCAGCAGGCGCTCATCTGTATCGCGCACATCAAGGAGGAGGTGCCCGACTGCGTGAGGGAGTGGCTGTGCCTACCAGAGGCGAACACGAAACAGCCAGCGAGGTTCGGGCGGCTAGATGGACCACTGGGCTTGGACGAAAAGAGATGGCAACAGGTTTGGGGATTTTAGACAAAGAGGTGGGATTTCGAGTTGGCGATCGACTACTAACTACGGGAACAAGCTGGTCGGGCGCAACTACGCATACGCTAGAATACAGCTGCAAGGTAACAGAGTCAGCCTCTCGAAAAAGAAGATGGGCCCGTAGCCCCCGTTCGTGACAACATGCCCCCATCAACGACCCACTTGGATCCACCGCAGCCCTGTTTGTTGGTGTTTATTCTGCTGCCTGGCTCAGGGTTGGAGCAAGTTCATTTGCCTCACGGACAACGTCGTGCAGCACCACCGTCATCATCATCATCATCAGCATCAGCTTCAGCATCAGCGTCGCCCTTCTATTGTGGGGATGAACCCAGGAAGGAGAGCGATGATCACCTCCACTTGCGTTCCTTGCGTAGTAGCTGCTACGTAAATCCCGTCGCTTGACTTATGTATAGCAGCTGCGCCATGGAAGTCGGTCAGGGAGCGAGAGTCCGTGTTACTTAGGCGCCCAGCTAAGGTGCCAAAGGTGCTGACGGGTACAGTAACCGTGCAAGGATGCGAGTGAGGTTCCAGTTAAGCTTATCCGACACACTCCAATCAAACGCATCTCCTTAATTCCCGAGATTCCTTCAGCTTGCATCCTTCAACCCTCTCACGCCCCATATCCAAGGCCACTAATCATGCTACCTTCCGTTTCGATACTATTATGCCCTGCCACGGCATCTCCCGTGCATGGAAGGACCTCGTGGGGCATTGTTCTAGCGCGCGGTTGGAAAGGGAAGAGAACTGCCCATCCCCGACTTGTCAGTGGCCGGGCCCTTTGCCCTCCCTGGTTCCATCTAGCCCTACTACTACATACGCTTTTTGCACTGCCGGGTTTCGGTTCCTGCGCCACAGAGGAACACGCTGACCTCAGCTCCTTGCTTGCAAAGGAACCGTCCACTGATGACGACTGTCGCGTGATCAGCGCCGCCGGACGCAGCGTCGAGAGATGAACGAGGGCACGCAGGACGGCCAGATGGGGACGAACCCACCTCTTCAGCACTCCCCACTAGTCAGCCCCCCGGGCCTTCAAGATCGCCCGGCTGGGCTATCATGGTAGACAGTCTGAACGCCCTCACTGGCTGGTATACGAGATCGCCCTGCCACCTTCTTGTTTCAACCAGTCTCGAGGGAACCAGCCTCCGTATAGTCTCATGTCAGTGCTCAGCATCACGCCGCCAGGTGCTACATGACCCAGTGTAAATGCTGCGAAGGATCGAAAAGGATTTCAACCTAAAGTCTAACTGTCATGTAGCGCTTGAGGGCAATTATGGAAGGCATCGTTGTGAAGGATGAAGGATGAAGGGCGTAATGAGCATTGGCGAGCGAACGTAACCCTAGAATACGCATGGAGAAAACCGTCGATCGGCCTGTCATGGAACCCTCTGCAAGTACATAAAGACGGCTCACAGCTACAAGATGATGGGTTTTATTCCACAGCCATCCAGCAAAGCATCACAATCACATCTACTCAGTACCTCGGTCTTTCGCCATCATGTTCATCTCCAACGTTCTTCAGGCTGCTCTCTTTGCGCCCACGGCTCTTGCCTTGGCAATCCATCTGTCTTTGGACGAGGCGACTGGCAAGCTCGTTCCCCGAGTCGACCAGCCCGACGGCCCATGGATCAACGAGGCGTGCTTCAACCCCCTCACAGTCAACGAGGGCGAGGTGAGTGAATCTCGGTTGTTAGATGATTCCGTTCCCGCTAACGTGCATTTCAGAAATTCTACGACTGCCCCAAGAAGATCGAGCAAAAGGAGTCTCACTGGTGCCCCGTCGAAACCGACAACGAGGTAAGTGGCAACAACTCACATAACGGTCCTCAGTGCTGATCAGTATACTCTAGTGCGAGTCGTACTGCGAGCAGAGCCTCCAGTGGAGCTACGGCCGCGAGGTGCCATTCGACAACAGCCGCTGTGGAGAGGGATCCCACTGCCGTCTCGATGAGGGCATGTCGGTGCAGGTCGGCCAGACGACCACCTTTGGTCTGCAGATCGGCCATGGCGCCTTCACGCTGGGCGCATCCTTCTCATGGTCGGAGAGCAAGACGACCTCCAACAGCATCGTGCGAGAGAAGCCGGCGGACCGCCTCGACGACTGCGGATACTGGACCTTTGTCCCGTACATGGTAACGTAAGTCAAGCTCTGCTTAGTTTCTCCCCGGCGAAAGAAGAAGAAGAAGAAGAAGAAAATCGCTGACCGCTTGCGAATAGTTCGTGCGGCATCACTTCCAAGGCGGCCGTACACGAAAACATCCTCAACAGCCGCTGGTGCGCCGACCGCGTGGACAAGGAGGAGTGCCTGACGTCCGTGTACCAGACCAAGGCGGGCGTCGCGGGCGGAGCTGCAGTCTTCGTGGCGACGTCGTGCGACGACGGCGACAAGCGGCTGGGCTTCTGCAAGCAGGACGCCATCTACCTGAAGCAGGGCGTCTCCGTCGACGAGCGCGTCCACCTCGACTGGCGCGACGCCTGGAAGGACTGGGACTCGGCCAACGGCGTCACCACTACCGCCGAGTACCAGTGCCAGCAGGACAACTGGCCGCCTGCGTAAGAGGTGGACGGACGCCAGGGTGTCAGGGAGAGGGATCTGAGATGCGCTGGAAATGGTAGAGCTGGAGTTGAAGTTGGAGTTGTGGTTGTAGTAATAGAATAGTTGTACTTGGGTTGAGTTAGAGTTTGGTGTTAGCGGCCCACAGTGCCAATTGCACCGAGTTATTGCGCAATTACATGTCCATCCGACCCGACACTTACATCATCCCGCAAAACCTCAATTCATTCACATGCCGAATCCTCTCCGTCATATGACCTCCTCCCTCTCAATCCCCCTCAACCACAACAGCGCCTAATTCCTCCTCCGCCATCATGACATCCCAGCTCCACGACATCGACGAAGAAGGCCTCACCTTCCGCGCGTGCTGCGCGCCGCTCGCGTCCCTGACTGACCCCGTTGATCTCTCCACGCTCGAGTACGTCTCTTGCAAGGCTTCCTAACCTCCTATCCTGGGCGCGTGTATCGGGACGGCCGGTTTTCTGTATGAGTCACTGAGGCTTACGCGCTATCTTGTTCCTAGTGAGAACAGCCGTTCCGGCTGGTGTACTTTTTTCCAATGGCCCTACTTTGGCCCTCTGCTCGTTGAGAACGAGAGCAGTGATGCGCGCGACCACTGTGCCAATGAGAGGAGTACGTTGTTCCTTTTCCATTTCTATAATCTGACGTAGTTTCCCATCAAGTGTGAATTTTCTATCAAGATTCGCCTCTCAAATACCACAGCTCAACCCAAAGCGAATCCATGTACCTCGGCTCCGCTCTAACCAATGCTCACCTCTCCAGCCTTCCTCTCGTACCTCCGCCTCTCCGTCTACATGGCAGTGGTTTCTATTGCCATCACCCTGTCCTTCCACTTGAAGAACGAGCCCTCTCCGCTTGAACTGCGCATGGCAAAACCGCTTGGCACCATCTTCTGGGCGCTGTCTGTCATGACGCTATTTGCCGGCGTGGGCAACTATATCAGTGAGTAATCAGCGCTCCTCTACTCCGAACAAGCCGACCAAGGGAAACACATGTCTAATTGGAGGGGTAGCAACGGTCAACAAGTACAGCAAAAGAGCGGCGATTGTGCAAATTGGGTGGAAGACGCATGCGGTAGGTTACACCAAGGTCGGGCGGGCATTTACCTCGACAACTAGCTAACACAAACATGTAGATCTTAAGCATCACGGCAGTATGCATCATAGGAACTTGCATTATACTGCTTGTTATCGCCAAGGTCCGCGACGCAAGCTCGTCATGATCTTGCTAACTTAGGAGTGATGTCTCGATTCGTTTAATTTCAAATCATTCAATATCGCTAGCGCTTGCGCCAGCAGCGTCCGTTAGGATTAACTCAGTAATGCAAATATGACATACGCTGTTCCAAACCAAGCCCAAAACCATCACTCTTCTATGTGTCCTTCTTTTTATTCGTACAAAACAAATCGTTGGCTGTTTTATCAGCTCGTGGTCTCTCCTCTTCCTCCTCTTCCTCTGGCACTTTGCACTGGCCAACCTCTTGGCGGAACTGTCGCGCACGCTGATACGCAGCTTTGTGGAGCTTGTCGAGTGTCATCAACCTACCTTCCCAGGAGAGAAGTGGCAGGTCTTTTAGAGCGATGGTGTCTCCTCCTTGCGGTAGAGTCGTCAGCATGTCTACTTGAGAAGCCGGATCAAACGTCGAAGTTGTCCGGTCGGCCCTATCGTTTTCGTCGCCCTTTGTGACATCATCATCGCCAATGTATTCCTCTGGCGTGTTACCGAGATCACTGTGTGACCCCATGATCACGTTGGCCGTCTCTTGACTTGGGTAGAGTGTCAAGTAACCCCTGAGGCGCGACAGTTGCAGCGCAAACTCCAGCCAAGCCGGGTACTCCTTGCTGACGTCCTTCTTGGCCAGTATTGCGGGCGTGTCCTCCCTCGAATCTTGTGCCGCAAGCAGTTGCGATACGTAGCTGTGTAATTCTACCCATTTTTCTCCAAGAAACAGCGTAGCATCGCTGCTCGGTGCCTCCCAGAGGAACGGACTGGCTGGTTGCGCAGGCGTATCCTTGTCGGGGAAAATAAAGGGAGTAGTCGCATCGAGATGTGTGGTGGGCGATTTGAAGCTAATACCCATGATGTTGTCACTCCAATCTCCAAGAACGGAAGTGCTCGAGTACAGCGTGTGTAAAAGGGTAAATTTGACATCTGGTTTGCTGTTAACGACAACTCCATCAGTGGCGGTTGGGGATCTTACAGTGAAAAAACTGAGGTGAAACCTCAGCATGAGGAGCGAGAACGAGAACATGAGAGTCACGAGGCTTGATTGGCCAGAAGGACTCCAAGAAGCGTGTCGAGCTCTCCTCTGCCGTCATCCTCGAACGTGGGATTCGATGGCGGAGGGATAGCATGTTCACGTGGGGCAGCTGGTTGTAAGCCGACGACGGCCACTTGAAATTGGTGAAGACTTTCTCCAGAGGCTTCTCAACCTCATAGGGAAGCTCAACAGTGAGGTGTGGCGCAGTCACAGCACTCATATCGGCACGCTCAAGAGAGGTCAGGAGTCTTTGCAAGTTTCCAGAGCCAGCGGCCGGTGCTTGAATCAGAATGTCAAAGTCCACACGGTTCCAGGCTTGGAGGTGTTAGTCGAGGACCGGTCTTTCAGGTGTCGGTCAACTTACCTGACAACGCCGAAGCATCGAGCTTCGTGATCCACTTAAGCCGAGCGCCTGGTTTGTCCGGAAGCTCAATGAGGGCGGATTTTGTGCTGCGGATTTGGTCCCGGAAGGCCGTCCGAAAGTAGTCTTCTTCAGCATCGGTGGAATCGATGATGACAGCCTGAGGGTGCATGTAATTGTTCATGTGCTCTGCTCGCTCCACTGGTTAGATAGTGACGGTAACATGTGCCATGGATACTCTTACGGAGAGCACGAGCCGACACGAGCCTCATCCTGGTCTCAGTGGAAGTGGTAGGACTGTCTGGGCGGGCATCTACAAGCAATTAGGCAATAGTTTACATGTCATCAGGGAGCGCTCGTACCGTGGAGAAACAACTTGCAGGAGTCGTCAATCCCGTTAAGCTCGAGAAGCTCCTTCATCGAGATAGGACTCCTGCTTGCTAAGGCAAAGTGGACGTAATTGATGTCATGCGCCGCCATCTGGCAAGCCATGGGGAGCAGCGTAGAAGCGCTGCGTAGACTAGCAGTAGCAAACAAGACATTTCTGTTCCTTTCGCTGCCTCCTCCAGTCCCAGACAGCGAGCGCAACGTCTTTCCGAGGTCGGGGAAGTTGATGGGCCCGCTGTAGGTCCGGTCCTGCTCGGGCGTGTTCTGTTGCTTGCGCGGCGTATTGAACCCCGAGGACGAGCCCTTCTCAGCCGGACGGTCGGCCGGGTCGGTGGGGGAGGATGGAATAAGGCGGTAGAGGGCAAAGACGAAGAGGACGAAGAAGACGGTGTATGCGACCAGGCGCGCAGCGGCGCGACGGCGAGGAGCGCGGGTAGCCTGCCATTGGGCAGCGAGCCTGGGGTGGCCTGGAGCGCCGAGGTCATCGTCCTTCTTGGCCATTTCCTCGTCGCCCGGCCAGAGGCGGGCCATGGTTCTACCTCGCGGGGGCACCATATGGCAGGCTGTCGACGTTTGTGGGGATCGTCGAGGTGGAGGAGTGTTGTGGTCTAGCTCGTTGGGGTTCGCGATGCCGGTAGGTGAGAGTTCCAGCGTAGACGGGCAGTTACATGGCGGCCTCGGCAGATGGTGCGGTCGCGAGTGTACCTAGAGGATCGCGCGGCGACTGTGAAAGAGCGCGGAGGTCTGATCGGGATCGAGGGGGTAGGATTGTTTGTGGGATTACAGGTGTAAGATGGAACGGAGTAGGAGGTGCAGCAATGGAACAGCGTGGCTCGCACACAGTGTTACAGTGAGTGAATGATACATGGAAGCAGCGTCATGGGCTTGGCTTAGCAGGTCAGGTACCTTGTGGGGACGCTGTGGATAGTACTAGTAGTACTGCGTAGTGCTCTGGAGACTGTCTAAGTACCTAGGTGTGCCTACCTTAGGCAGGTACCTAATTTATACTACTGCATTAGTAGGTACCTAAGGTATGAGTGATGCTATTATTATAGTTTCCTTGCAAACATCGCAGTATTCACTCTAGAAGGCTGATTTATTTTCAGCGGAGACGAACCAAATAGGTGTCCGTCTCAACTGCGTTTTATGATCCCGAAGGAATCCCGCCGCCCCACTGCCTCCATCATGCTGTCGGGAAATTGAAGGATTTCCTCGTTAAACTGTAGACCTTGCCTGTGTTCTACTACCCTTGCGTCAATCATATATTGAAGAGCGCCTGAGAAACCTAATATTACCAGGTGTTTGAGCTGAAGAATGGATAATCCGATTGCGAAAGTTGATTACCCTGCACCAAATGCCGTTGAGAAGTAAAAGTTGAGCACCAAAATCGGGCTTCCCCTGTCATGATGGAAAAGTCCACAGCTCTTTAAAGTGGTAGAAGCAAAACAATGTCTAGCTCTACCATTTGAATAAAACCATCTGTCCATACAAAAATTCACACTGATATCAAATTATAAATCCGCGCAAGCCAGTGGCGCAAAACTCACCTCCAAGTCAGCCGGGTGGAAACCACTCTGGACTCGATTTCCCTAGTTGTGGTTTCGTGGTGGGGCACGACACCAGAAAAACATCTGAAAATTCCTACGCACCGTAAACTCCAAATCACATCACTGCTAAATCAAAAACATATTTATACTCCCGATCCGCAACTAGAAACAACAAAGCTATTCCTTGCTGAAACCACTTCCCCGTTCTGAAAATGGCCAAGTCGCGCAGAAACAGAGGCAGCGCTGCACAGCGCAAAGATCCTCTCGCAAAACCCGTCAAGCCGCCGTCTGACCCGGAGCTCGCCCTGCTGAGAGAGCAAAAGATTCTCCCCGTCATCAAGGACTTGAAGAGCGCCGACCCCAAGTCTCGTTCTGCCGCCGCCGCCGCCATCTCCAACATCATCCAGGATAAGAGGTGCCGCAAGCTGCTCCTGCGTGAGCAGGTCGTTCATACCGTCCTCACCCAGACTCTCACGGACGCCGCCCTCGAGAGCCGTGCCGCTGGCTGGGGCATCCTCCAGGTGCTTGCCCATGAAGAGGAGTCCGATTTCTGCGTTCATCTGTTCAGACAAGATATTCTCACTGCCATCGAGTTTGCTGCCAAGTCGGTACGTCGAACCCTTACCCCGTTGCCCTCGTCTCCTGAGAGCTCAGCTAACTCGAAAACAAGGCCTCAGACACGCTCTTATCCAAGGATGCAGAGTTTCAGAAGAAGTCCAAGACAGAGCAGGCGACAGTGATAAGCATCACCTCGTCGCTGATCTCCCTTGTGACCGCTCTGGCAGAGTCTCAGGATGATATCCTGGAGGCCATCGCCCACAATGCCATCATCCCGCGCTTGCTTTTCCTCCTCAGCTCCACTGAGCTCTCACACATCCCCGAGGTAGCATCGCTCCGGACCGACACCCTCGCTTGCTTGATGATCCTCTGCGAAGACAACGAGGACCTCGCCGAAAAGATCGTCAACTCCAAGGCGCCTCGCTGCTACGACGCCGTCATGTCGCTCCGGGAGGAGCCCAACAGCGACGGCGTGCTTGCCTGTGGCGTCCTCCACAACCTGTTCGCCTCTCTAGAAGGTCAGGACGTAGCACTCGGTGCCGACGACTCATTACTCATCCCGACTCTATCCAAGGCCATCAGCTCCTACCAACCTGGCCAGGTTGCCACCGACGCTGCGGGCTGGGCGAACCCCATCGAGTGCCAGCAGCTGGCGCTGGAAATTCTCGCCTCCATTGGAACGAGCCTCAACAGCTCCCGCCACGACACCGAACCTCCTCGGCCCGACGTCGAGAACGCCAAGGATGATGAGAACATGGATGATGCCGAGGAAGAAGGATCTGATGCTGAAGGTCCCGAGGGCGAGGGTGAAGACGGCGAGGACGACGAAGATGAAGAGATGGACCAGGACGAGATGGAGGCCGACATGGAGATGGTATTGGGCGCTGGTGAAGACGATGCACAAGAAAATATCGACGACACCCCCGTCCTCAAAGCCATCCTTCAAACCGCCCTCCCCGAGCTCATCCGCATCGCCTCCCTCTCACCCAACGACGACGCCAGCATCCGCCTCCAGGGCCACGCCCTCTCCGCCCTCAACAACATCGCCTGGTCCGTCTCCCTCATCGACTTCGCCGACGTCCACAACGCAGCCGTCCAGGCCGCCTGGCAACCCGCCGGCCACGCCCTGTGGACCCAGGTCATCGCGCCCATCCTCGCGACCGACACCGCCGACATTGCTCTCGCTACGCACGTCACCAGTCTCGCCTGGGCCGTCGCCCGCTCTCTCCGCGGTGGCGCCACCCCGCTCGCCGGCGACGAGCACCGCCGATTCATCGCCCTCTACCAGGCGACAAAGGGCGTCGAGGCCGTCCAGAGCCCTGAGGATCCCTTCCAGGCCCTCGGCGTCAAGTGCATTGGCGTCCTCGGCCAACTGGCCCTCGACCCGGCCCCGACGGACCGCAACCGCGAGATCGCTACCTTCCTCATAACCCTCATCGCCGGCCTGCCTGGCAACACGCCCCCCGCCGACGCCGTGGAGGCCCTCAACCAGCTGTTCGACATCTACGGTAACGAGGAGTATGCCTACGACAGTGAGGTCTTCTGGAAGGACAACTTCATCAAGCACCTCGAGGACGCTCTCCCTAAGGTGCGCACCACGCTCAAGGCCATCGACAAGCAAAAACAGGCAGAGCTGCGTCTTCGGGCCGATGAGGCGGTGCTTAACTTGAGTCGCTTCCTAGCATATAAGCGAAAGAACAAGCCAAAAGCATAAGAACACAGGGAAAAAGAGGACATAAAAAGTAACGAAACATGATTTTTTAGAATATGAAATATAACGCCTTGATTTGAAGGATATAAATCCTCGCACCAGTCCGGTTTCTTATGTGGTCTATCCCACCATTCGTGCGTGAAAGTGAGATCAGCCTCTATTTTGCCCATCATGACGCAGCCAGGAACTAGTTTCACCAGGAAAACAATCGCTATTATAGCACATGAGCCGTAAAACAATAGTGAGCCCTCCACGCTTAACACCTCTCGAATACCCGATACAAACCCTTCAAACTCGCCACCTCCAACACGCCGCTTTCCATGAGTGATCTCGATGCCACTAGCCTAGACTTGAATGCCGGGAAGAACAAGGTTTGTACAGCATGGCGTATATGTTGTCGACGAGCCCGGATGTCCTCCGAAATGTCCTCCGCGCGGAGACCCTCCTCGTTTCCTGGCAGGGCCGGCATCGGCTCGGGGACGTACATTGTGGCAAGTTCGCGGAGAAAGGTTTCAAAACAACCCTTCTCATCGGTCCAGTCAACGTGCGGCCCGAGACGAAGAAGGAACCGAGGGAGTTTGACAAGGGGCGGAGTGTAGCCCTTGATGAGGAGCGGTATAGAAACAAGCTCGCCAGCAGGAGAGATCTCGAGCGAGAAGTACTCCTGCAACATCTCTCGACGCTCAATAAGCTGACTCGACACTCGATCAACAAGAGCTTCGACGTCAAAGTCCTCGTCGGGAGAGCAAATGTCATTCCTCTCCACCTCGGCCGCCATACGGAGCAGCTCCCGCAGGTCTAGCGAAGGGCTGAATTGGATGGTACCAAAGTTGCCAAAGTCAGTCAGCCCTAGTTGGTAAAAATATTCGTGGCAGGTGTGCCCATAATCAATCAAATACAGCTTGACACCTCCTTGGATGGCTGCTAACCGACGCTGATCGTCAACCACCCCAACAAAGGTATGTGACGCAAAAATCTCTGTCAACTCATCATGCATATCGTCACGGACTTCGGCTCGCAGTTGCTTTACACTGCTGAGCCGGCAGGGAACGGAGGCTCGATCGATGGTTTCGTAGTCAATGTTCTCAGGTACGGCTGGTGGCTGCTCCGCACGATCTGTGGACGTCGACGATTGATTCGTATCGGCACGAGAAAACATGGACGTTATTTTTCGTTCAGCCGTATCTGTTCGTACTAGGTCGTTCGAGTTCCGTCTTGGCCTCTTGGTCAAGGGGGTTGCTCGGCCTGAAGTACCATCACTACCCGTCCGCAGAGAAGCGTCGGCTGCCTTCACACCCGGAAGGAGAGTTTGAGTCATGAATGTGCGGCTCGTGTCTACGGCAGCGAGTTTGGCTTCGATGTGCTCGCATATCGCTTGAATTATCTCGTCTTCATTGAGGAAATGCACCTCCCTTTTAGTTGGATGAACGTTGACATCGACTCGAGCTGGATCAATCTCCAAACTCAGGTAGATAAACGGATGACCCTGTTTCGGCAAAAAATTTGAGTAGGTCTGCTCGATGGCCTTCTTGATATGGGTTGATTCCACGCAGCGGTGGTTGATGAAGAGGAGAAGTGTGGTCTTCTTGACAGAATAGTTGGCATTTGTCGTGTATCCCTCGGCTTTAAATCCCCAGCGGTCCTCAGAGGTCTCAAAACTCAGAAGCTCGTTGGCAACACTACTGCCGTGGATCTGGCGGATACGGTCGATGACAGTGGCGTGGGCCTGGATTGACAGACTAGTCGACGACTCGCCCGCCTTCTTGCAGGTAAAGCCCACTCCTTTGCAATGCACGGCGTACCGGCCTACCATATCTATGATTTTATTGAACTCGTCGGAGAAGGAGCGGAATGCTTTCCGGCGAGCGGCAATATTGTAGAAAAGGTCCTCGACTGTGATTTGAGTACCCGGGCGGCCAGCAACGCCCTTTGGCTCAGCGGACTGACCAGCCTTTGCCGGGGCAAGTTTCCCATCTTGATAAGTGGCACGCCAGGCAAGGTCAGAGTCTTTGGTCTTGGTGGTCACAGTCAAATGTGCAATGTGGCTGATGCTGGCGAGGGCTTCGCCTCGAAATCCATATGTGGCGACGCTGGCGAGGTCCTCGAAGGTAGTGATCTTAGAGGTGGTATGCCGCTCACAAAGGATGGCCAAGTCATCTTTCTGAGTCCGAGTCAGCCCTGGGAAATAGAGGGAACAGGGGCGGTGCGAGCAAAAGAACGTACCCGGATACCACTTCCATTATCGGTGATCTGGAGAAGTTTCAGACCGCCGTCCTTGGCAAGGACCTCCACAGATGTAGAACCTGCATCGACAGCGTTCTCTATTAGTTCCTTGAGCGCATGAACAGGTGCAACAATAATCTCGCCAGCTGCGATCTTGTTGACCACGTTGGGATCAAGGGCCTACAACTCGGAACGGTCAGCTGGTGCCTGGATGTTGGAGCGAGGCGAAGGTGGAGGCGTAGGCGGGGAATCCAACCCAACGCATGCGGTTTGCTTGCCTTGATCCTGCGGACAGGGCGGGACTCTTCGGGTTCGCTCTCGGCCTTTCTCTTGACACCACTGGTACTCCTTGTATCGCGATGCACTTCAGCGTCCACATCCGTGTCCATGTCCACGTCCATGGTATCTGGCATTGCAGCGACAAGTCCCCCGGACGTTCCCGGTTAAACTGCCTCACTTTTCACGAGCGCCTCTCGCAGCAGCGAGTGAGAGACAAGACGAACATGAATTGGTTGCGAGGCGGGTCTGACTCGTCAAATGCGAGCTGCACTCTGCAGAGCGATGATTGATGGCAGCAAGCGCGCGTGCTCTGACGTCCTTCCAGCTCACTGGCTCGCTGGGCCCGAATAGCCGAGGATGAACGACCCGGACGCAGCTGTTGCGTCGCACGAACTGATGAACCAATGACGAAGTGCGGCGACGAAGCCAGTGATCGTGAGGCTGACGATGATGTCGATGCTTTGTGTGGATGACCTGGCGCCTGGCGTTTGGTGGGGGAGCCAATCCAACGGGTGTTGGTGCGCGAGGTTCGCACGACGGCACGTGACGGACGCCTTGTTCGCCAGGCGGTCTTTCAACCCGGGGCAATTATCGACATCAACGGGGACTTTGGCACTGGAGATGCACGAACACCTCGATCGGCATTCGGCATGGTCTTGGCCTTGTCTTAGCCTTGTTTCCCGCTGCAGTGGATGAGCAGCGTAGAGCGAGAGTGAGGGAGACGAGAGAACGAGACAAGAGGCAGTCAGCAGGGGAGGTCTGTGCAGGCACAGCTGGAGACACACTTTAGTGAGCGAATGCCCGAGTGACGACACCAACCAACTCCTCTCAGCCTCACCTGACAGACCCTGCCCCCGTCCCGTATGCGCCATCGGCTATGATTGAATCCCTCTATCAACCGATTTTTACCTTCACTTTCACTTCCATCTGCGGTTTCTGACGCAGCTACGACCGAACAATTTCAGACGTGCAACTAGCCTCGCTCCGTCGTCTAGCTCCGTCGACGCAGACAAGACATTGCCATCTCCATCGCACATCTTGTTCCAACCATGTGACTTCCAGGTTTCCCTGCATCTCCACGAGGGCAGCTCATATCCATTCATCTTTTAGAGACTTAGAGCCGGAGTCCCTGATTTGCGATCCGCCCCAGGTATACCTCGATACTCTGTCTTGTCGCTGGTGGTCGCCACGTCTTGGATTCCTGCGCCTTCCTTACAATATCCTGTCTGTCCCGAATCTTGGAAAACGATGTCCCACTTACTGGCATCGTCTCCGCACCTGCTGGGTGTGGCGAACGCGAGGTTGAAGGCCAATATGACAAGCGCCGTGGCGTTTCGACCCAATGTCCAATGTCCGAGTATCCCTCAAGTAACACTCAACAACGAAACCTCCCCCCTGCCATTTCTCCGTGTTTGTGTATCGGCAGTAATGAGAAAGAGGCATTGAAAGGCTGCTGGCATCTACTAACACAGCGTGTACGACTTGTACGTTCGCCGGTGCACAGCTGCCCGCGCATCCCATCCCAATTCGGATGCATCCCTTTAGCCCCCACCGATTACCCGTAACCCAGCCTGCTCTGCCTACGAGCTGAGCAACTTCTCAAGGGAACTGCAGTGCTCTGGAGCAGCGAATGTGGTGGACCCCTGGTTTTTCGGTTCCACCGGGCAGACGCAAGTTGACGCCCGGCGCATAGTCGGGAAAAGACCAGTGGTTTATTATGGGCGAGGGCGTGAATAGTCAAGTGAGACAGCATAATTCAGGCCCGGCGGCCTCCGCGCCCTTGGCGGGTTTGTGGCGTTCTCTAGTCTTTGGGTCCTACGAGTTCCTACAACATCAACGGCGGGGTGACTTGTCATTTTCAGTTGACAAATTATTGGCTTGAGGGACTCGTTCCTGATGCGAGAGGTCGTTACTGAGCAGGATGTTGTCACCGCAACTATTTATACGGCCCGCCAGTGATTTACTTCGACTTCCCATAGTCCCCTAGTGGTCCGCCCGAGTTCCCCATTGTAGCCTACGAAATCCTTGTCTTGGATGACTTATTCCACTTGTTCCTTACTTCAAGGCATATCTAGGCGCTCAGCCCCGCGGCTCCGCCCAGCTCCAGTATGTATCCCACTCCCTCTCCAGAGAAGCCAAGCCAAGCCAAGCCGACCGACTAAGTTAGCCCGCCCGATCGAGCAATACCCTCTTCATGACTTACACGGGTCTACATAGCTACCAAGTACAAACCTGTCGCTGGGTCAAGATTCTACTGGGTCTCGGTTCTCAGTTCTCACGCGACGCCCCAACCTACCTACCCACCCACTCACACCATCTCAGCCCCGGGGGCTGAGACGCTACCAGCCAACTGCATAACATGCTGTCTTATTGTGCACTGCCGTTTGCGCCCTGTCTCGTTCTCCTGGTCTGGCCCGGCCTTCTGCAGGCACATGCGAGCAGGTCTTGGATCGATAGGCACTCGAGCGTCTGCGTGCCCGGATTTCCCGAGCAAGCCTCGTCGGAGGGAATGCAAGGCACCATAATAGGTACGGCCACTTTGTCCTGCTGCCTTTCCTGGCCTGATGCTGGGGCTTGCGTGAAGCTCAAGTATAAAGAGATCCTGCCTCGTACGCACCGCCTTGCCGTAGCCGGGCACCTCCACATCTTCACGCACACATGGATCAACGAGGTACCAACTCGTCCTCACAATCAACTCTTCCTGTTCCCTTGTTCCTGGGACATCTCAACCTCCGAAGATCTCCAGGTTCTGAAGTAACTATGACTGGCCAAGCCCCAACGTCTACTTTCCCCGAGCCGTCCACCAGGTGAGCAAACCCGACCACATTTCCACCTTCTCTGGCTCGCCTGCCTCTATCCCATACCAGTCTCTAATTGTTCTCTTTCCCTCGCACCTAGTCGCGGTTCACCCACAGGATCGCTCATCATGGACGTTGACTCGCCTAATGGCATCGAATCTCCGCAACCGCCTCCTCAGTCCCCTCCTCAATCTTCGGGACGACTTCCTAGCCATCCCAACCATAGCCCTCGCGGCCGTCTTCGCCGACAGTTACCGACGCATCCACGCCTCACCCGCAGCCGCCTCCGTCAAGGCCTCATCGGCTCCGGTCGACGGGTCAGCTCAATCCAAGCGTCCATCCAGGAGGTCCTCCACATCGACGAGGGCGGTCACCGTGCGGCCGACG
The DNA here is from genome assembly GCA_001305505.1 of Neonectria ditissima. NCBI lineage: Eukaryota > Fungi > Ascomycota > Sordariomycetes > Hypocreales > Nectriaceae > Neonectria > Neonectria ditissima. Next base: position 1,053,166 of record LDPL01000034.1, read on the forward strand.
ACATCCTCCGGGGTATCGGCGGCTTCTCTGAGTCCGATTCCCTCCGAACTGCTGCTCGCCAGAGGGCCGCCTTGGAGAACGACATCGCCCAGCTGCACCGCGATAGCGAGGACAGGAAGAGGCGGCGCCTCGAGGAGCAGCGCCGCCGGAAACGCGCCAAGAACGGCCCCGCCAATCCGGCGCCCCCGCCTCAGTCTCCGAAGTCTCCGCAGTTGCCCGACAGGAGACTTGCAAGGGACGCGAAGCCGTAGACGAATGGATGGCCCCGCTAAGATGCAAGTAAGAAAAGAAAAAGGCGTTTGATGACGGCGAATGATATCGGGAGGCGGGGCTACTTTGAGGATTGACAAGCACAGGCGTTTTACAAGGCAAGGGAGGTAAATCCTTATTTTGATCGATCTTACTTTAGGCCTTTGGTTATACCCTCGGGGATTGTTCAGGGATGGCTGTGGCACTTGACACACCAACGACGACTTGACGGATGCACTGATTACTTGCTTTATATACCTAAACTAGAGGGGGTGTTTCCATATGATTTCACACGCGCGAATAGACTTGCCGGGTTTTTTTTTCTTCCTCTTCTCTTTTGCCTTGTTTGTTTACCTATCTCATAGATTTGAATTCAGCGATGCCTCAGACGGCAGTGACCTAGCGGCAGACCAGAATGGCACACGCACCCACACTTCTCCCTTTTACCGCTCATGCTTCCACATCCGTCATATTCGGTTGAATGTAGCCTACTAAGTCATTAATCAGTCACTGGCGGAACCTACAGCAAATCTCCGTTCGCGAATCGGGTCCCGCTCCGCTGTCGGAGAATAATCCTCATGCCGCAGCACCACTGTCCACAGCATCGCATCTCATCATGGACCCCTGACCCTGGAGCCAAGCCATCCATGGCCCAATACAAGTCATCTTTATTGCATGGATTTCTCGGGGCACGCAACACCTCGCCAGCCTGAGCGAGCACGCGCCAAACATGCACGAATATCCGTACAGAGCAGTGGTATCACAAGCACCGCACCTCGTTCTATCATTTCCTCCTCTCCGGCTTTCCCTCCGCTCCAACCCATTTCCGTATCACCTTGCCTCCATACTTTTTGTTCGCGTCCTTGCCATCTCCGTTGCCGTTGCTCCCAGCTCAGAGAACGACGGACAATGGGGGACACTCCCAGGGTATTATCCACCCTCGGTGTCAACCTCCCTCTGCTATATACGCACGTACTTTCACAATTGTCGATCGATATCAGGAGATGGGTCATATGTCATATGTGAATCACATTATACATTTGGCCGCGGCGTATTCCCTTACCCGTCGCCCTCGGGGCTCCTGGCCCTAGTCATCTCCCGCCCTATCTCTTCTCCGTTTCCCTTCCCCATCTTTGTATCCTCATTTCTCCCTCATCTCGCATTATCCATTGTCATAGCGACCTGGTCCTGTTGTATCCGCCCTCTTGCTTGCCATCCATGCTCCGACTTATCAACCCTCCGAGAGCATTGCCTGCGTTGCGTCTGGCCTGTCGCTCAACCATGACTTAATCCCACCACACACGCCGCCCAACTTGGGCATCTGATCGGCACCCAGCCACATATTATCGTACAGACCCGTCCGTTTTAGACAATTCGGATCCATCTAATCGCCTTTCCGGATCTTAAGACCAACATTCGCAGCTGCGATTCTCCGCCAACGCCATCGGCTGAAATGCCCAAAAAATTATCTTCTCCGCAGAACCTCTCCATCGCTGTCCATATCCCCACAAGGAGTTGATATATATTACGGAATGCCGCTCCTAGGGCAGTTATTATGCAAGCGTCGTCTTTCGAACGGGACACACGCTTCGACCGAGGGGACCAAGAAACACTGGACGAATTATGCGCTTGTTCCCAGTGGGACTAAGTTCCCCGTACGAAATTGTCGAGTTATTGCTGTTTGTCCGGTCACTGGATAGAGGTTCCAGAAATCGGAATCGCGTTTCTATCGTGGCTGTCCTGGCACATCTGGCCTCTCAATCAGCCCTCCAATGTCGACTCTCCCAGGTCGTTCCTCACGAGACCAGGTCCGCTCACCGGAGTGTTCGTCATGATCCTGCTGCGCTCGAATTGGCGGTAGTTGAAATGACGGTTGTGGTTGCGGTCGAGGTCGAATCGCCGTCGTCAACTCGCTTCGGGGAATGTGGTATGAAGTTGGACCCGGGAATTCTTGACGACTCGGCGACGGGGCATACGAGGCTGCCCCAACCCCAATCCCTGGAGCTGGGTTTGGTGGCAGTTGTGTCGATGAACCTGGTGGTCGAGATCCAAGTGGGCCTTCGCTGAACCTCTGACGTGCCGGATCGAACGCCGCAGATACTGGGGCTCGCTGACCGTAAGCTGTCAAGGGGGCTTGCGGGACGTTGTAAGCTTGAGCAGCATCGCGGAAAAGAGGTGAAGGCGCCTGTGGGTAAGAATGTCGTGGTACCAGGTTCAGCACCAGCACCACGAAATAGATGGATCCTTCCTTCGCAAGACCCAGGCGAACAGGGTACGGCCTGGCCTGTCCATCAAATGTCCTAAATGTCAAGTACTCCTGGCGCTCCAGCTGGAACCGCCCAACTTCTTCCGTGCTGAAGCCAAGTCCCTGTATGATGTGGTCGAGTCTGGCCAGAATTGGGGGGAGGTAATTCGGCTCTTTTCTTGTTTGCTCTTCGAGGAGCTGGCTTCGAATTGCGAGCACCTTATCTCGTTCCGCTGATACCACCACATCGCTGAGATTTCGTCCCGGCATGTTGGCGCCACCAATTGCATCCACAAATACTGGCGAAACTTTGGCAAATTCCATCTTCATGTTCAAGAACGCCACGGGCTCCGGTACCCGAGCAGCAATCGCCGAGGGTACCGCATAAATATTTGAATCCGCAGGTGGAGCCCGCTCAAGATACCGAGGAGGCATCGGATCACTGTTTCGACTGTTAGCATTCGATTCAACTATGCACCGGAGCGAGTATATTACCCTGAGCCCATTACACCACTTGAAGGGTATATACTCAACGGTCGTCTTGCGGTTGCGTCCTGAGGATGTGAAAACCGAGACGGATCATATCGCGTGTCTCGATCGTCTCTAAGGCGCGGACGGCCTCGTTTCTTATGTTGAACATCAACACAGGATTCTTCCTTTCCGTTCGTGATGCATCTCGAACAAGGTCGCTGGGCTACAATGCAAATTAGCACAAGCCACAAGCCACGAAGACAATCCTGCCTGTTAGGCACAGCACTCGGCGTGTAGGCAGTTCAGTGAGTGTTCCCATCGACCCTCGAGGCCAAACTGTTTGCAAAGTCCAGGTGTCCCTACACTACCTTGACAGCCATCCTTTTAACACCAGCTTGTGAACTCGTCATTAGAACAGACGCCTCAGCGTGGCATGCTCTTGACAGGCCATGGCCGGTGTTTCTATGCCACAAGGATGCATGATCAACCATCTACAGAGTCACACCTTCCTCCTCAGGCAAGTTCGGCTTGGGCTGGAGGCGACACCACTCTGTTGATGTGCTACTGGACTCGGACGCTAGGCTCGACACATGATGGCTGTCGCGGGAATCGAGGAGGATGGGAAAGATATTCTGTACGTACCGTCACATCTATCAACTGGGTCAGCAACTCGGTACACCGGGGTTTCCAATCATACGGAGGTCCTTACCGGAGATGGGCCCGCTTGCACGGCACGCAGGCAGAAGCTACATGACCCTTGGTCTTCCTTTGAGATTTAGGTGAAGTCATTTGTTGTGTATCAGCGCCCGGTAGACGGCTGGGCGCAGGATACGGTGCTGGTCCGCTAGGTCCGCCCGTCAGGTAGCCCTGTTGATGGGGCATCCCCGGAACTCCAGGTTGGGCATACGGAGCCGGCCTTGCTAGGCTTTCTTCAGCCCGCCGGTACGGGTACGGCATTGCGTCTTGCTGTTCTTGTTGAAACAGCCTGGGTAGAGGTTGGGGCATGCTTTGTGGCCCTCGAGGGTCGATGGAGGTTTGCTGGTTTGGAGTTCCGCGATAGGCATCCTGGGGGGTTACAACCGGATAGCCGCCCGGCACTTGACCACGTTCGCCGGCCCCTTGGAATGGCTTCGAGGGAAGAGGCGGAGATCCTGACATAGGCGGAGAGGGATATGCCCGGGTCCGGGCAGAGTCGTCGACCTCTGCTCTCTTGGATGCCCAAGTCAGGTTCAAGGCGATTCGCGCCAGGTCTGAGATTCCTCGGCGCTGGCCGAGCGAAGCAGGCGTTGCGTCGACGGGGAGACTTCTCGAGAGCATGGAGGGAGCACTTCCGCTGGTTTAGTTGGCCCAACGGAGAGGCGCCCGTATGGTCGAACCAACAATAGAAGACTCTCCTATCGTTTTCGATACGCTGGAAAGACTCGATCTGGCTGTTGGCATCCCCTTCCGTGCAGCACGACGGTTGACTAGAGTTAAGGAAACGCCCTTGGGGGAAGCTTGTATGCTAAGAACGCAATAGTGAAATGGTGAGTAGTCTCCAGGCTGAGGGCGAACCGGCTAATAGGATCCCTTTCGGAGAACTTGTCGAGGATGATATCGAAATGTTCACGAGGACTGTCCCGCGTAGGGATATCGGCACAGAAGAGTTGCCCAACAAGCAGACGAAGACCCAGATGATTCGGGTGTGTTGGGACGGTGTCAGCAACGTCAAGTCGTGGGAGCGAGGCCGCGGGTTAAGGGTCGACGACAACGACAGGCGAGGGTGAGTCGCTGTGGGACGAGATGCTGCACCGTGATACTAGGAAGATGGATCTTGGGGCGTCCTGGTGATACGGCATGAAGCCGTGCTGGTGGGATGTCGAGAAGGGTTCGGGCCACTACAGAGATGCCCAGGGGCCGGGAACTGAGGGGTGGACTCGGGGGACGATGGGCGTGATGGGGGGGTTTCGTCGGGTCTTTCCTGGCCAGCAAGTTGCGAGCACGAGAGGCGGATTCCGGATGGAAGCTGGACGGCGGCTCGCGGTCGGTTTTTGTGTGACTATCGGGCTACTGGAGGGGGCGGCGCAATTGAGATGCAGCCGGGGTTGGTTCAGGGTTGGCAACAGGGCATCGGGGACGACCCTTGTTCGGATTTTAGAGTGGCTGCTAATCAAGGATTCCGGTAGAGGGTTATGCCATGGCGATCCCCAGTCAGCAGTCCATTACTGACGAGAATTCTCCGCGTGTCTTGGGCCCCAAGGTGCTTGACCTGTGTTAGTCTTGCAGGTGCAATAAGGCACCATGGGCGACAATGGCTGGGGCGTCCGGAGCAGTGGTGGTGAGAGTAGAAGTGGTGAATAGGCCTCGCGAGAAGCGGTAGAAGAGCCGGTAACTTGTCGTCGAGTAGAAGTTATCTACTACAAGAGCTACGAGGAGAGCCTCATTCGGTATAAGGTAAGGTAAGGTAAAGCAAAGTGAGGCCGCAGCGTTGCTGGCAACCGTAATTAGAGGCTAGAGAGACAATGGGAGGCTGGGCTTTGAAGCATCTGGTGAAAGGGGGAGGAGTGTCGAGGTGATGGGCAGAATGAGACGGACAAGCGCCGACTGGCTGGGGAGAAGTCGGCAGGCCCGAAAAGATGGGATGACAGCAAGCGACACAACGGCAGGTAGGAAAACTAGCAGCAAATGGAGAAGGAGCAGGAGCGGCCAGTAGTTTAACTAGACAGGGCAGGGTCCCGAGAGCATGCTTAGAGGAGAGGAGCAGAGGAGCAGAGGATGCAGGCAGGTTGCTGCTTCCCTGTTGGGTCAGTACTCGTCCGCAGACGGGCAGGCAGGTATTGAGGTACATGGGTAGTGGGAGTAAGTGGTAGATGTGGAGGTCGAGGTGGAGGCACAGGGTGAGGCAGATGTAGAGGAGCAGGTACATAATTACACCTCATCAGGTAGAGGGTTAAAGAGGTGGTTGTGCTGGGGCAAAGGGGGG